>CM051032.1:5325000-5790000 GCA_027627225.1 Congeria kusceri | reverse complement strand
CTCTACAGTGAATACACATGTACGTAGTCTGTACTGTGAGTACACATCCACATAGTCTCTACAGTGAGTACGAGATGTAGATAGTCTCTACTGTGAGTACACATCCACATAGTCTCTACAGTTAGTACGAAATGTACATAGTCTGTACTGTGAGTACACATCCACATAGTCTCTACAGTGAGTACGAGATGTACATAGTCTCTACTGTGAGTACACATCCACATAGTCACTACAGTGAGTACGAGATGTACATAGTCTCTACTGTGAGTACACATCCACATAGTCTCTACAGTGAGTACGAGATGTACATAGTCTGTACTGTGAGTACAAATCCACATAGTCTCTACAGTGAATACGAGATGTACATAGTCTTTGCAATGAGTACACATGTACATAGTCTCTACAGTGAATACATGTACACATGTACATAGTCTCTACAGTGAATACATGTACACATGTACATAGTCTCTATAGTGAGTACACATGCACATAGTCTTTACAGTGAGTACACACACACATAGTATCTACATTGAGTACACATACACATGGTCTCTATAGTGAGTACACACGTCTCTACATTGAATACACATTTCATACAGTGAGTACACATGCACATACTCTCTACAGTGAGTACACATGTACCTGCACATATTTCATACAGTGACTGCACATGTACATACTCACTACAGTGAGTACACATGTACATGTACATAATCTCTACGTGAGTACACATGAACGTAGTTTTGAGCAATTTCCGGTGTACCGATCTCGACAGTGAGTACACATGTACATAGTATCTACGTGAGTACACATGAACGTAAGATTTAGCAATATCCGGTGTACCGATCACTATATTGAGTACACATGTACATAGTATCTACGTGAGTACACATGAATATAGTTTTTGAGCAATATCCGGTTATGGATCTCGACATTAGCCTGATAAGCCTGTAAATTTATGTTTAGAAGAGACTTTCTTGAAACAGAAAATACCACAACAGCGGAAAGTGTCTTCCTGGATAAGCAATGCGGACTGCACAGGCTGATCTGGGACGACACTTTACGCACATGCATTAAGCCCGGTTTGCCCACGACAAGCCTCAAATAGTTTAGCGAATTTGAAAAGTAGTTTAGGTTCATTTAGGTCTATTTTCGGCTTTTCAGATGCAACGAATCTTGTGAAGGACGTCTTAACGTGTATGTCGCCTGGCCCTGCCCTAGCTCGCTCGTGTCACGGGTTGACCCGTGTTCTACCCCACCCACTATTTTGTTGGCGTAGGATACTACTTATGGATAAATGGTGACGCGAACAGTGACAATCAAACAGAGCATAGCGACCTGTTGCTTTTATCAGGTAAAGTGTTAACTTTGTTTGGTAGTTTTTGTTTATTTTGTGTATTTTATGTGTTTATCTGTCATTATATAAAGTCCATATTTCCAGTTATCGTAGGTATATAATATAATAGGCTAAGCAATTAATACACAGGCTAGTAGGCTAAGCAGTTATTACACAGGCTAATAGGTTAAGCAATTAACACATAGGCTAATAGGTTAAGCAATTAACACATAGCCTAATAGGTTAAACAACTAATACATCGGAATCACTGCACGGAGCGAACATAGTTGAATTCCTGATTACTAGGAATACTCCAATAATGTATCGTACAACTACGTAACAATTCGGGTGTTTCCGGAGTCGGGAAGGTTGTATTATGGGAAGTATTCAATCGAAAATGCGGGTTACCGATATCGGATTATAAATGAATTCCTGAACGGTTTTCCATTGACCGATAACCTGCAAATTCTGTAAATTTGCTGTCAGACTTATGTATTTATTGGGCATTTAAAGGGGCTCGTTCACATATTTTTTTGTACTTTTGAAATATGCCATTAATTGTCTAAACTGGGAAAACTAGCATCTACACTAAAGAGTTCAATTATTATAACAACATTAGAAAGCGCAGCTCCCACCAGGGCTCGAACCGAGGACCTCCGGATCAAAAGTCTTGACGGGCACACTCGGTTAGTCGGATTCGTATCTTGCTTTTTTTTTCTTTATGTAAGTTATTCACGTATTGTCAACAGTTTCAACGACAACAACACATAATTGCTCCAAATTATTCAACCATTTCAACTGATTATACTCATTAAAACGTTATTTTTAATATATTTCTATGCCACGATTGCTATTTCGCACCTTATAATTACTAGTACGAATTAATTTTTTTTCTGGGGGTGGGGGGGATATATAAAAACTTTTGAAATTGTCAGTTCGTCAATTTGTGAATAGGTCCCTTTAATATACGTATGAGTTAATTTAATACATAGATGCGGTACAGCTGAATGTTAAGAAAAGAACTCCAATTAAGAGATATAAATCACCGATTGCTGCAAAACTACCGATTAAAATTAAAATTCAGCGTTTTCGGTTTTTTCTGAAAAGTCGCAAATTGTTATGACGTCATTACAACGTCATGTACGTCAGAGTTTGCCGTTTATTTTACACACGTACACAATCTTTAGAAAATGGCGGACAAAACCGATTTTAGTGAAAAATGTTGCTCAAGTGCAGTAAATGTCGACGACCCAGATTTATGTGACCGGATTGCGATTGAATTAGAATTCCCTGGACTGGATCAAGAAACGGTACTTGTTATTATTTATTCTGGTGTTTTTTCTTTTGCGTGTAGATCTACGTAAGCGTGTAGCACAAGTATAATATAGTGATATATTACTTATTAAAGTAATATATTAGCCATCACTACCATAATCTCTAACACCGTCATCGTCAACAACAACAACAGCAAGAACAACGTCTTGGTCACAGTCATCAACAAACTTTAAAAAACAGAAGCAACATTATAAACAACGACATTGTAAAAAGAATCATCAACTAACTGAATTATATTGAATACTATAATTTCTGTTTTTATTGGAGGTCAAACTGAAACAAAATCGGTGGACATTGTTTCAATGTACACATTCAATGTCTTAAGTGCCGTTGGTGACAAGTGCATTAGTTTTGAACTAGAAACTATAGAAATAACATTTATCAATACTTTTCGGTGCAAAATATCTAAAAATTATTGTCCTTGCAACCAAAGCAGAATCACATCACCTCTAACAACAAGCCAAACAGATATATATAGTGATATTAGCACTAAGTCTAATAAAATTGACAGACTGACACATATTACCACGCCTGTCTAACAATCACAACAAAATGCTGACGGAACACCACGGCGCTCTTAGAAATCGATGCTACTTTAATTCCGGCCTCCCTCGCTGCATGTACAGCTGATCAATAAGACACGCTCTCAGACAATCGGCAAGACGAGACTTTGTGTAAGGAGTAAACCAGTCTTCGGAACGCCTGACATCTCAGACTGGTTCATTTATTGTTTGCGTGATAGAGTGTACATGCCGTTATCCAAACAAATACACAAATTGTGTGATATAAGTGTAAATAATATATGAGAAAATTGACGCAGTGCTTTATTAAGCTTTTTTCCACACCAGTTATTAATATGCAGTCAAACCAGTTATTTACTGTATATGTGGCCAGTTCACTTGATTAAATCAGTATCTCTAAACGTGCTGTACTTGTATTGTTATTTATAAATCGGTCGATATTGTTTGGAAAGAAACCATATCTGTGATTACCGCGATGTACTTCCTTTGGTTTTTATAGATCACTGTAAAACCACATTTTCACATCTGTGAAAAATAGGATCTCATTATTTACTGGTGCGAACATTGAGATTTTATTCTTCACACAGCACATTCTTATCACAGTCTTTAAAGTTTGTGATCGCATTCAGTTTTTAATATGCAATAAATATTATAAACTCAGGGACTGCACAGTGTTATCCGGAACGACACTTTACGCACATGCATTAAGCCCGGGTTTCCATCGACACGCCTCATATATATTCATGTACATCATATATATTCTTTATTTGTATAAACTCGCGTTGATTTTTTCAACGGTTTCGTAAACTGGAAATATATACGCTACAGTACAGTAAGCTTATCTGTTCGTGCAACTACCGGATACTATAACATAGATTGACATTTACACTTTGATCGGAACTGTTGTTTGCACTACTCTCGTCATCTGTTAATTTGCTCTGTACAGGATATGTATATATTGCGGGGAGATTTTCTTTGAGGCTATTGAACGATGCATTTTTTGTAGAATGTCGATTATTCTTGTATTCAAGGTATCGTATTTCATCAAAGGTTGTACGCGCTCTGTATACTTAGTCTGATGTCTTTATAGTTTTGAAAATATTCGAAGTTTAATACCTCCAGTTGGTCAAAATTTTATCCAAACAAGCACATGTATATTAAATGAGGTGTGTCGTGGGAAAACCGGGCTTAATGCATGTGCGTAAATTGTCGACCCGCATTAGCTTGTGTAGTCCGCAAGGCTAATCCGGGACGACACCTTCCGCCTACAGTGGATTTATGTTTAGAGGAGACTTCCTTGACACAGAAAATACCATAAAAGCGGAAAGTGTCGTCCCGGATTAGCCTGTACGGACTGCACAGGCTGATCCGGGACGACACTACACACATGCATTAAGCCCGGTTTTCCCTCGACACGCCTCATTGTTTAGAGCAGATGGCTATTACATTTATATTCAAATATGCATTCTGGCATATAGATAGGATATAAATTAAGGGACATTTTTGTACCATGAATAGCGCAAGTCGCTGGTAACATGGCCATTTGACTTTGGTACAACACGCATGCTATTTTATACAAATCACTGTATCAAACAAAAAGTCCGTACATCTAATACGTTCTTACATCTTGGAGCGTTAATATTAATTCATCCGTGAAAAGTATGATGTGAAATCATTTATCAGAATGTGAAACCAGAGTATTTAGTTTCCGATTTGACAAATTGCATGGCACGCGCTGAATGCATTCAGATCGCTGATGAAGTGTGCATTTTTGGTTTAAATTACAGTCGAACTCATACACATCTGTAGCTGCAAAGTATTGTATACTAGTTTCATATTTAAATTACGACACGTCATATACATGTATCACTGCACACATTTAAGCATAATTAATGTATTCGTTCGAAGTGGGTATGCTAACGGAAAAACAACGTTGGATAAATATAATGGTATTAATATGAAAGAAAAACACATAACATAAACATCATTTTACTTAAGTTGGAAAGGCAAAATATGTTGTTCAACAAATTTAGATATATGTAAAAGCACAAATTTGCTGCGATTTTTAACTACGCATTTACCGATCGATCATAGCATATACAGTAACACTTTTAGATGTATTTGTTTATTTATGTGTACTTTTCTTCTGATTTCTAGTGAGGCACCACGCTATGTATATACGTATGTAATACATTTACCCATATCGTACTGTATCGTACGAGTATAATAGCTACCAATGAACAGAACAGTATGCTTTCGTACCGCGATATTCTGTCACGCGACATACCGTTATAACTTATAACCTTAGTGGATAAACCGACAGAGTTAGGTCAGTTTTACAGAAGTAGCGGATCCGTGGTCTAGTGATAACATACTAGTTTAACAAGGTAGAGGTCGGAGGTTCGAGCCACTGCTACATCCTAACGTGTTACAAATTCGTCTTTCGCATGAGACGTGATATTGTCCCTAGAAATTTGCGGTTATACTTGTGTCGGCTGAGATTAAATGGTCTCCCACTTAGAATTCAAACAGGAAGATATAGTAATAACCGTATTTCACGTGATGAAAGATATTGCTTACTATGTAGCTCTTCAGATATTGAAGACGAATACCATTTTGTTATAATATGTAAACAATTTTCTGACCTGAGAAAAAATTTGTTAAAAAATACTATTTTGAAAACCCATCTGTTTTTAAATGTATTCAACTCCTTAACTCAAACAATAAAACGGAAATTATTAACTTGTGTAAATATATTAAGCAAGCTCTGTATATTAGAAATACACTTACAGTTGTAAACATTTAATACCAAGGTTCATCCTCCTTATCTATTAATTAACCATCATGTTAAACATTTTCTTTTGCTCGATGCCATGTCGATTGTATATATTTTCTGTAAATATGTGTTGTAGACGATGTACTTTGTGCAAGTCGTAAATAAACATCTGTTCTGCTCTGTTCTTTATCCGAGGTGCAGTGTACTAGGTGCTTGAGGCCAGACACTAAAATACACTGTGTCACTTTCTGTCTTCTGTATTTTTCGATGTCATCTGTAGCCCAAATAACAAGTCAGTTTAATATAGGGGCGATTGTCAGATCTGAAAGAATCGCGGTGTATTCGATAAAATTTTAACTCACACACGAGTCCATATTCCACGCAGTGGTAACTTCGGAATACCGGGACCACTGACACTACGAGTAAAATCATTCCAGATTTGGAAGGATTTATTTTTAGAAATTGTTGATTTTTTTAAATTATCATTTACTAAAATTATTTCTGAAGTATTGCATTATTGGTCTGGACCGTTATGTTGAGGGTTAAGAAAAAAAGAAACCAGTCGCATTTATATGTAGAGGCAAACTTCTCGCAGCGGTTACTTCCCCTATCGGTTAACAGTGCCATCACAAGTAAAATCCTTCCTGATCTGGAAGGATTTCCTTTTTAGCTCACCTTAGCAAGAAGTGCTCGGTGACCTATTGGTATAGGGGATCTTTCCTGCGTCGTCCGTCGTGCGTCGTCTGTCGTCCGTGTGCCGTCAACAATTAAGTTCGTATTAACGCTGGATACTTCACTTTTTATCCAATCTCAACCCGATTTGCACAGTTTGTGTATTACCATAAAATCTCGGATGGGATTGTTATTGGGGCAGATCACACCAGTGACACTAGAGTTATTTCCCCTTTTCATGCAAAAAGTGCAAAAATGCCTTTTTCAACATATAGACTTTTTTTCCATCCAATCTTAACGAAATTTTCACAGTTTGTGTATGACCATCAGATCTCAGCAGATGCCAAAAATTGGCCAGATCGTATTTCAAACACCAGAGTTATTGCCCTTTAAAAATAAATAAATACAAAAATGGACATTATTCAGGATAGATACTTCATTTTTCATCCAATCTTCAATAATCTTGGATAGTTTGTCTATTATCATGAGATTACAGTTAAAATCGAATATAAGCAAGATCGGACCACAAACACCGGTGTTATTGCCCTTTGTTTGTGAAAAAAATTGCAACAATGGACATTAATCAGGATAGAAACTTCTTTTTTCATTCAATCTTCACCAATCTTGCACAGTTTGTCTATGCCCATAAGATTAAAAGTGAAAACGAATATAAGCATTATCGGGATAGAAACACCAGATTTATTGCCCTTTGTGTGTGAAAAAATATACAAAACATGGACATTATTCGGGATAGAGACTTCATTTTTCATCCAATCTTCACCAATTGTGCACAGTTTGTCTATAAACGTAAGAGTCAAAGACTACAGGTGAAATCGAATATAAACATGGTCAGGTCAGAAACACCGGAAAAAACATTAACAAGTTATCAATGATTGGCTTGCACACACGATTTTTTATTCAATGCTGACCAAACTTACACAGTTTGCGTATGGCTATAAAAATTGATTGGAAAAATTGATTTCCTTCAGTTGCACACCTTGCATACAGTTATGTGTACATGCAACATTGATGTCTTCAGAGCCTGCATTAATATAATGTATCATCAGTGAACCGAAAATTTTCAAAGAAAAGCAAAACTTGACCTTATAGCACAGCCATCGCAATTATCGAATTGCAACTAGTTCTCTAAAATTGTCTGCGAAAAAGACATCCACATCTTCTGTTTCTGCATTTTCCAGAATTGTCACTGACTTAATGAAATGTGTCAGGTTAGAATATCGATAAAAATGATTTGAGAACCAGTAGCAAAAACACCGCACTTCCACTACCCAACTTGTACTTTAGTTAGCCCATTGCACTAACCGATGTTTTAAATCAAATTGAATCTATTCCTCTTTTCAAATTGTACATATACTTTAATTTTAAAACCTGTAACAACAGTATGGTTTTCATCTGTACCAGTTCTCGGGTGAGCGCTTTGGGCCATCAAGGCCCTCTTGTTGTAAGTTTTACTTATTCAGTGCAACGCATTGCGATTTTCTACATTAATGGGCAAATTATATATCATTAAGGGTCAAGAGTGTAACAAAAGAACATAAAAATATAGGTTAAAGCATAAATAATAACTACAATATCTCGATCGATCATCATCGCGGGGTTTGGTATGACGGCAGAGATTTTATTAGTGCTATGACATGAATCACGTTCATTGTCGGATGAGCGACTTATGCGCTTATCAATATTTCCCCTGGGGGGGGGGGGGGGGAGATGTGGGCTGACCCAGGGGAATTTGACTAATTATATTTTTGTTTCTAGTTCCCCACTCTAGAACCAAGCATTTGTGTTTAAATCCCCTCGGTGGAGATGCTATAGGTGTATCAAAATCTAAAATCCAACCACCGTATATTTCCCTTGTACCCGGAATCATTCTGCGTGTAAAAGTCCCGCCTGTCGGGATTCGCTTTCAGTCTAAGTCCCGTATTTGCCCGCCGCATTGATAGGTGCATTATTCCCTGGACAGACACAATGTGCCGTCCTCAGAAAGACACTTGACCTGTTGGTAAACTAGCATAAAACTGCATTGAATGTCACTGACCAGCTTTCTATTAAACTAGCATAAAAACTGCATGGAATGTAACTGACCAGCTTTCTATTAACATCTATTTTAAAAGTTCGAATTCCAGGTATTTGTGCGCCGTTAATTTTGTACGCTCCCAGGAGGCTTTAAAGTTAACGTCCGAACTGATTTCCATTCCAAGAATTGTAATCCCGATTTTAAGAACTATTCACTAGTGGTGGGATCAAAAGTTCCACATTAACGACTGATACCTCAGCACATATATTATGCAATTCTATATGTTTGATTGTTTCGTGTTTCATGTTTGTTTTATTTGTTTAAAAACGAATGGATTTTCACAATCTTTAAAACTATTTACCGCTTTGCATAAACATTGTAAACTAGTATAGTTACACACAAGGTTATCTTCCGTTTTAAAGGGATCTGTTCACATATTGTCAAATTGACAATTTTCATTTTTATTTTTGGTCATAGATCCCAAAAAGAAAAATACATTTAATGTAAATAAGTGAAATACAACGACTGACGAAGAAAAATATTGGAAATTAAGTGGCGCTTATGAAAATTCATCAAATCAAATGGATAAAATTTTAAAGCGTTCGTAACGGTTTTAATCGGTATATTCGTAAACTCGTGTATCAGTTACATAGCGTTAATAAATAAACTATATCAGTGCAGTTAGAATGGCCGAGTGGTAAGAGAGGCAGATTTTTTATCTCGGCGGTCCGATTCCCGGCGAAGGCAGTTTATTTATTTATTTTTAGTTATTTATGTTTTATTATATACCATTTCTTTTTGGTTAGTCCAACTGCTTTAGTTTTTGCAGTTATGAAATGTATGACATTTTTCAAAAATACAAAAATCTTTTAACAAGTCTCTTTAAGAAGTAAAGGATTATCAGATGCTCAAATAGTATCATCTGAACTATTATAAAATCAGTCATTGAGTATAATGGAATCTGTAAAGCAATTTGCTCTGGAAGTGCCAGTTATGATATGTATATAAGGATAAAATAAACAACAACAAAAGAATCATCATCATTATCATCACCATCATCATCATCATCAACAACAACAGCAGCAGCAACATTTTTATATTTATGGAATTATCCCTATGCATATGATTTATTTTCTTCACTTTATTGAGCATTGAAACCAAAAACACATTGAATTGTTTTGTCCATGTTTTTGTCACAATGCTAGATTTAAAATGGATGCTTAAACTTCGACGACCCTCGTTATACAGTTATAGTTCTAATATCTCGGTGACCTATATGACACACGGTCAACATACGTTTGTTAATTAGTGATAATTTGTACCACCAAGTGTAGGTATTAATGTTCACATAACGTATCAACAGACCTATATACATCGGAGATTAATTACTGCCGCTAATTATTGCTCGCGGTAATTAGACTATAAACCTTCCTACGTTGTATACGACAGTAAAGCGACTTGTGTTGGGCGCCTTGTGAACAGTGAAGTCTGGATTGTGTCTACGGTGAAACGAAAATTGTTTCTTGATCAATTCATTGGGCTCATTAGAATACATGGAATCAATAGTCGTTGGGTTCATTAGAATACGTGGAATCAATATTCGTTGGGTTCATTAGAATACATGGAATCAGTATTCGTTGAGTTCATTAGAATACATGGACTCAATATTCGTTGGGTTCATTACAATACATGGAATCAATATTCGTTGAGTTCATTAGAATACATGGATAAGCACGTGTTACAATGGTTTTAATTTTCCGCATGAAGGTTTGACAAATTATACTTTGGATTATGAAAACATTGTTGGGAAAGCAAATACAATACATTAGGTTGGGATAAAACTTCCGCAGGGAAATTTCGACTCTTTTTCTAGTGTATTTATGGAAACTGATAGCTTAATATATGTTTTCGCAGTTTATTCGTAAACCTTTTGAAATATTGTGTATAATAATGAAAACGCAGTTTGAAGACGACAGGTCCTGGACAGGTTTTCACAAAGCCTCAAAGGAATTTCAGGTCAAATTTTCAATGTAAAATCTAATGAATGACAAAATTGTAAAAAGTAAAACATCTGAACAATATTTACTAGTTCTAAACATTTCGGTGAAAAAAAGAGAGGCAAATATGAAATATCCTGGGACTTAGGAAAGTTGATATATTTAAGTTTACTGAAGTTTTGCTTATGGAGCTTTGTGAATGCGTGCCCAGAACACTCTAGACATTCTTGGCTGCAAAATGAGTGAATTAATATTCAAAACGATATTCAACGTCGCGTTGAATGAACCCTTTTTGAAAATACAAGTATTTCAATAAATGTTTTATAAAGGAAGTTAAGTGAATGATTGATTTTTGTTAACATAGCTGTTAAGTTTACCCGTGCTAAGGAAATTAAAGGACTTTTTGATAATAATTAATATGGGTTGCAACTGTTTTGGCAGTTTATTGTTTATGGCAGATTATGGAAGCGAAGAATATATTTTATATTATACAGTTATTATAGTGTATAATATACAGTGAATATATTTTATAATATACAGTTATTATAGTGTATAATATACAGTGAATATATTTTATAATATACAGTTATTATAGTGTATTATATACAGTGAATATATTTTATATTATACAGTTATTATAGTGTATAATATACAGTGAATATATTTTATAATATACAGTTTGAGTTATTATATCTTATAATATACAGTTATTTTGTTTTATAATATACAGTTATTTTTATTTTATAATATGCAGTTATTTTATTTTATAATATACTGTTACATACAATTATTCTGTCTCCAGGAATACTAAAAATCAAAACCTCAAAATAAGACTTTACTTAAAATATTGACCAATGAAAGTTAGTGCTGATATGCAAGACACGTTTTCATTGGACAATATTGCAAGTTAAGTATAGTTTTGAGATTCGTAGCTTTCAGGTGTGTGTATTCAACGCATTTAAAGTTTGTGTTATTGTTCATAGCGTGGACTCTAAGAAACTTAGTTATGTAACATTTTAGCAAATATTTAAATTAAGACGATACATATGGCAGTTATTTAAGAAATAATTTTCGATTTAGAGTTGTTTATCGGCTTATAAACAACGATTTGGAGTTCTGCTGCGTCGACAAATCGTTGTTTATTAGCCGATAAACAACGATAATGCGAACATTATTTCGATTATAACATGACCCTACCACATTTTCTGCAATTTGAATGCAAATTATTTTTTACAGTTTCGGAACTTTTTTTCGGGTTGTTTATTGGAAGTTTAACAATGGTGAATTTTGTTTTTGTCTATAGAAAACTCTGCGCGTGTCATGCTAGAATAATTGATAAAGGACGAATCCTGCGTGATATGTCTGTACGCGCTTCCGTAGAAACGAAACTTGATCATTTCATCCGCAAGTATTTGCCAACCGCAATAAATATGTTATGCAATATGATAACAATCTTGAGCGGGGACGCTTATTTAAATAAATAACACGAATAATATTCCGGTTTCCAGTGTTAATACCTTTATGAACTTCCTTATGATAAGGCTGTGGTAACTATTTTGACACTGCACATTTTGGTTAAGGCGACAGTATCAGTTTCGGTATGGGACGTGTAAGGCCATTAACTTTCTACAGTGATAACAGTATGAAATGTTGCAGTGCAAGTTCATGATGATATTGTTTTGAAAATAGTGTACGATAATGTGAAACGTGATATGAAACGTGCATAAACATAACGGTTCAACGAAATGAAAAAGTGTTGTTATTCTTAATATATATAATATAATAATATTTTTATTAACGTATTATATAGTATAATATAATACTTAATACACTCGGATTAAAGTATGTAACGTGTAGTCAGAGCGTTTTATATTTGTGAAATTAAAACAAAAACGAAAGTCAACCATATTATGCAACTGCACGTGTAGATTTCAGCATCCGTGTGTATTTGCAAATTGGTTCGTCACGTGAAACGACATTCCTTTACAAACATGTGAACAATTGATAGCACGTGGTGTACGTGTTTGCGTAACAGTTGCACGAGCTGTATTACATTTAAAACATGACAGAAGGATACGCTTGTAGAAACTAAGATTTCTGTGTGATAAAAGGAAAGTCTTCCGTTGCACACGAAATATTAAAAAAGATACACTGGAAGAAATTTAGCACTCTGCGTGTGATGTAAGGAAAGCCCCAACTCGCATGTGTATCATTGCAATATCTGTGTGACAATGCAGGGGTCGCAGCCGAGTTGGCCCGTGTGGGTCGGGCTCAGTTTGGAACATTTATCCACTGAAGCGAAACACCTGGTAAGAACCTAAACAAAACATTATGTATTTAATGCCAAGGTTTCATCATTGCTAACAAGCTATAATAGTTGCTATTGTAACGGTCTAACGAAGTGTTGTATACTATTTTGTACTTCATAAATAATTTTCGATTTATCGTTGTTTATCGGCCAATAAACAACTATTTGGAGTTCTGATGCGCAGGAATGAAACCACGAGGGCGTTAGCCCGAGTTGTTTATAAGCCACGCATCAGAACGACAAAGAAGAATATGATTTCATTGCAAATCAAAAATTGGATGCGATCACAAACTTCACATAAAATGTGAAGAATAAGACTGTGATGTGTGAAGAATAAGATCTCAATTTTCACACCTATGAAGAATGAGATCCTATTTTCACAGATGTGAACAATATGATTTGTGAACAATATGGTCCTACAGCGCTCTCCGAGTGCTTTCTGTTTTGAAGTACAATCCTACGAAGTTTATACAAGAGGCGAGTCGTGGGAAAACCGGGCTTAATGCATGTGCGTAAAGTGTCGTCCCGGATCAGCTCGTGCAGTCCGCACAGGCTACTCCAGGACGGCACTTTCCTCCTACAATGGATTTATGTATAGAAGATACTTTATTGAAACAGAAAATACCATAAAAGCGTCCAGTGTCGTCTCAGATCAGCCTGTGCGGACTGCACAGGCTGATCTGGGACGACACTTTACGCAAGTGCATTCAGCCCGGCTTCCCACGACTCACATCATTTATTGAAATTTGTCTTTACATTAAATTATTAGTGTGAGGGTTGACGCGCATGTTAACCGGGTTCCAGATCCCCACAGTGGACGTTCCAAAGCAGTGGCCAAGTGTTTATCAGTTTAATACTGCGGAGTCTTTAGTACCGAAATTCGAAAGCAAGTATTGCGTTTGACATGGCAATTGCACAGTGACCTCCCCTGCATCACTGCCTTCCATATCGTAGGGCAAGGGAGATCACTGAATACACGGCAAATCAGAACTGCGAAACAATTTCTTGCTATATCAGTGGATCGGTCCACTTAATACTATAGATACACTATTTCAGCGATTGCTATATAGATAAATGACACTATTTCAGCGATTGCTATATAGATAAATGACACTATTTCAGCGATTGCTATATAGATAAATGACAGGAAACAGTGTCGCCGAAGAACTAGTTTATACCTTAATATTATATAATTAATAACTTGTCGTAACCTTTAACTTTAATTGACGAGCCACAATCTTTCAGCGTTCAACACTTTGGTTAACCTTATATTGTTGATATGAATATCTCTGCAGCTGGTATAGCGAGAGTTCCATATTATTTGACATTTCATCACTTTGTTCTGAGACATAAACACGTATGATTTATTATTAATACTTATTCTTGTCTAGTATGTGTGTTAAAATTATTTCATAACAACAATGAGCGGGGACAGTAATGGGCATGTAGTATTTTGTTTTTCTCAACGGCCTCTCACTTCACTCTCTGAACAAATCAAATAATATGTCAGATAAATGCAGGATGAATAGTGCTTCTTTGAAACTGGCCCCAGCCGGATTAAATTTTTTTTTTTTCTTCAAGAACTTCGTATCAACGATTGCAGAAGGTCACAATTCAGTAAATAAAATCTTCACCGGGTCCTATGTTATATTAACAAAATTACCTGGGCCGGTATTCACAAAGCTCCTAAGGGAAATCTTAACTTAAGTTGTACTTAAGTGGAAAATTTTTAGATAAAATTGTATACAAAAGGGTAAAATATGAAATTTCTTTCGCAATATTTGCTAGTGAAAACCATAAATATGTAAAAAGAGGTGTAAATAAAACAGCCAGAGACTTGAGGAATTTTATGAAGTTTTCCCTAAGGAGCTTTGTGAATACGGGCCCTGGTCGTTTGTAAATTACCAACGTAGACTCTTGAAAGAAGCTTTCATCTCATTTTAATTGATACAAATACGATAAGTTCTGTTATTGTAGACTCTTGAAAGAAGCTTTCATCTCATTTTAATTGATACAAATACGATAAGTTCTGTTATTGTAGACTCTTGAAAGAAGCTTTCATGTCATTTTAATTGATACAAATACGATAAGTTCTGTTATTGTAGACTCTTGAAAGAAGCTTTCATCTCATTTTAATTGATACAAATACGATAAGTTCTGTTATTGTAGACTCTTGAAAGAAGCTTTCATGTCATTTTAATTGATACAAATACGATAAGTTCTGTTATTGCACAGAAACGGCATCTCGCTCGAAATAAGTCGCCCGCAGTAGAAATAAAATGCACTCAAGAAATTTGCAGATGATTTATATAAATGTATTCATAAACTAATCGCTAATCGCATTAAAAATAATATTGTGACAAAATGTACCAAAACCATCAGGAAAAGCGAAGAAATCGGTTACTACGTCATTGATAATAAACCAGTATTATTTTTGTTACAATATTGTAGTTTCGATCGATGTGCACATCGCTGTGTATGTCTCGTATTTTACATGCATCATTATACGATCACATGCAGCTGTTAGTTCTCATATTTGATGACAACGAAACCAGGTGGTGTGCGTTTGTAAACAGTTGATATAACTGATTGCCCACTGACATTATCAATCGATATTCGGTAATTGTTTATTTAATCTGATATATGGAATAGGTGAACAGGTCGATAGTAATAAGTTCGTAATGAATACGTCTTGGAAACATTGCTGTGGCAACTGTTTTAATATTTATATTTATATTGAGTCGTGATTGTGGGTGGGCGATAATGCGGTGTGTGATGTGGTAAACACTACATGTATACCGTGAATAGTGAAATGTGATATAAAAATATCGCACTTTACTGTGTAATAAATATCACAGTCAAAACTACAGTGTATAAACATAATTATTTTATATTAACAATAAAAGAACACTATTATAATGCAGCAGCAACAACAAAGACACCACAACCACCACTCCCAGCACCACCACCACCTCTGCCACCAGAACCTCCACCATTGGTACCGCTTCTTCCTCCACCACCACCACGAATAGCACCACCACTACATCCACAACCACTGCAACCACCACT
The DNA here is from genome assembly GCA_027627225.1 of Congeria kusceri. NCBI lineage: Eukaryota > Metazoa > Mollusca > Bivalvia > Myida > Dreissenidae > Congeria > Congeria kusceri. The sequence continues at coordinate 5,773,951 of CM051032.1, read as the reverse complement.
TCCAGCACCACCACCAACACCACCCCACCACCACCAGTGCCAATACCTCCACCACCACCACCACCGCCACCACCAGTACCAATACCACCACCACCACCACCACCGCCGCCACCACCAGTACCAATACCACCACCACCACCATAGTCCCTTTTTAAGGCAAACTTTTAATAGTTGTTAGGATAGAGGTCGCTATTTATAGAATTACCACGTGGTGTGATTTTCAGATTCTTGCTTATGAATTTCTGATCTTTGTTTTAAAATTACGCGTGCATTTGCTGGTTTTATTATGTCGAAATGTTTAACTGGTGTATTGTAGTTTCTTCATCTGACCTCTTGCTGAAACCACATATATGCCACCACGAGAAAGGAGATACATGGGGTGCCAGACCCTGACAAACATGGCAAGGGACCAGTGCTCCAGATAAGCTTTTGTAATTGGGGTAAATGTACGCGTACTTCTAATAATTTGGGAGGAAATGTACACTCTCTCCGGAATTAACGGGGGTAAATGCACAGTCCATGTAGGATAAATGGTGGTTTATTTACATCCAACAAAACTTAACAATAAGTGAAACAAAAACATAGTTTTATAATAATGATCCATTATAATGTAGCAACACTAATTACATATAATAATTTTAAGAGTAAACAGTTTATGACTTTGATTGCTAGCTTAACTACTGAACCATCTGCATATTCGGGTAGGCACATTGTGTGCGCGTAATTTACGCATGTACGCGCCTGATCTGGGCCTCTGCAAGGGACACCACTCTGTTTTAGTTTATCCAGTCCATTCGAAATGTCCGATTTTCTGAAAGAAATAGAAACCCTGCAAGCAATTCCATTCTCGTAGGGTTTCAGTATTGTTTGAAGTTTTCAGTCGATTCTTCCGGCCGTATACTGCGTAGTAAATAACCGTAGGCAATAAGAAGGAAATATCACGTATTTGATCTTTGAATTTCTCGTGAACGTTAGGAAGCAACATTCTGACCCTTACGACAAGAAGCTGTCCGTCACATAAAACTGTATAGATTGTTGCACGTACATGTTATTAAGTTGTTTTGAAAGCTAGTTTATTTCGCAGGAATTTTAATACATCCACTTGAAAAGGTATCAGAATAATTAAATATGGTTAAAACTATTATGATTTAGTATTTTAATGAGAAATCGTAAGAAGAGATTTTAGCGTAAATACAGTAAAACAATATGAAGTATTTATATACAAAATGTAAACCGACCCTAAAAGTATGGTCGTTTTTTAAATGTTTGTTTATATTGGGCAAACAAGTGCTGTAAATGCATGTTGTTTTAGCTATATATTCCAAAGTTGTACTTGTGTATTATGTTGACTTTATACACACATGGATAATACTTTAAACTCTATTTGCTGATTGTAATGCGTGTCTTTTTATATGTTATAATGAGTTGGAAGGGTAATTATCCTATCTATACGTTTTGATATGTAAAATCCAATGTATGTTCCTAACGCGTACAATCACCACCAAATACCGAATATCGGTGTTACAATCATCACCAAATACCGAATATCGGTGTTACAATCACCACCAAATACCGAATATCGGTGTTACATTCACCACCAAATACCGAATATCGGTGTTACAATCACCACCAAATACCGAATATCGGTGTTACAATCACCACCAAATACCGAATATCGGTGTTACAATCACCACCAAATACAGAATATCGGTGTTACATTCACCACCAAATACCGAATATCGGTGTTACAATCACCACCAAATACCGAATATCGGTGTTACATTCACCACCAAATACCGAATATCGGTGTTACATTCACCACCAAATACCGAATATCGGTGTTACAATCACCACCAAATACCGAATATCGGTGTTACAATCACCACCAAATACCGAATATCGGTGTTACATTCACCACCAAATACCGAATATCGGTGTTACAATCACCACCAAATACCGAATATCGGTGTTACATATCGTGCCCTGAGAGCCACAGGGATCATCAACATATGTGCAAAAAGGGATCATCAACATATGTGCAAAAAGGGATCATCAACATATGTGCAAAAAGGGATCATCAACATATGTGCAAAAAAGGCTGATAGCCCCTTCTGGCTTTCAGTAGACGATATATTTCGTGTTTCTATTTCCAGATGAACACTGTTATGAACAACAGACACACGGGCTCGGCCAATGATGTCATTAGAATGAGAAATAGCCGCCCCGGTGCCTCACACACACAGACGGACACGCCTCCTTCCAGCCCCGTACAGACGGACGCACGAGCCTCGCGGGCCTGCTGTTTTTGTTGGTGCTGTTGTTGTACTTGTTCATGGTAGACCTGATGCAATAGATTTTTCTTTTATTATATTAACACGTTGGGTGGGGCGTTGGCATTCTAATTGCGAATATGACGTTCCGCGCAGCTTTCTATAAAAAATTAAGCACAACTAAATACGCTCGTACGCTTCTCAGGCAACTGAAATGAAACTGGTACAAACACGTGTCAGGTGAGCGGCAGAAAATGATCTTAGTAACATTTTAACATTTAACGCTTGATACATATCAATAACCAATAATTATTATTGTTATCGGTTAAATGCAAAACAGTTTCGTCGTACGTCATATTTAGTATTCAGAGATCAGATCGTGAAAGGTTCATATTACGGCGTTAAAGAAATAAAATGATTTTTTGTTAGCTTTCAATGTTGATCTATGGCGTAAAGGTCATTTTATTATGGACAATAAATAAAGACTCTATTAATATTATTGCGCAAAACTTTCAATAACCAAAATGACATTTGTGAACTTGTGATAGCTTCGAAACAGGCTAAGCATCACAACTACGGGTTGTATATCAACAAATCAGTGGAGATTTGGGGTACTTTGTAGCCGAATCAGTTAATCAAATTTTCATTTATCATATGATACACGTGCCGGATATACGGGTAAAACAAAAACACTGGCAAGGGGCAATGACTTCCCTCTCTTTTCTTCGAATCGCAGCAAATTTCTATTTATATGACGTGCATTGTACTCGTATTCGGCCTGGATGCCATGTTTGCGCAGTATGCTAATCGCCCTTTCCAGTTTCCATTTCTCATGACGTTAAATAGGGCTGGGAATGTCATGTGCTGATATTTGTAGTTCACGAGGTTGTCAGCACATGCTAAATCCACTTTGATGTTTCTGTCCCACCATTTTGACGTTTTAAGAAATGGAGTCTTTGTAGATGTTTTGTTTGTTGACAAAAGCCGGAAATGTGAAGGTTAATCAAATTCTTTAACCATTCCCATGAAAATTATTTTAACTCATTGTTCTTGTATATATGCCTGTTGTCTAAATAGGTTCACCATAAGAATGTCATTTTATTGGATTTTATTACAATAACAAATCGCGCGTTCGTTATTGGCGTAATATTTGTAGTCATCATTACGATATCCGCAAAGCTATCGCTGAACACAACATGTATTACCGTATTATATTCTACTCAATGTTTGCATTTAAAACGATTGTTTGAAATTAATTTAGACGTTTATTATGTAATGTGAATTTTATTCGACATTATTTTGATCTATATATGAGGCGGGTCGTGGGAAAACGGGGCTAAATGCACGTGCGTAAAGTGTCGTCCCGGGACGACGCTTTCCGCTGTTATGGTATTTTCTGTTTCAAGGAAGTCTCTCCTAAACATAAATCCACCATAGTTAGAAAGTGCCGTCCCGGATTAGCCTGTTCGGACTGTGCAGGCTAGTCGGGGACAAAACTTTACGCACCTGTATTAAGCCCGGTTTTCCCATGACACGCCTCATATATACACATACGTAAATGTCGTAGTACTGTAAAGAATATAGTGTTCGCCTTGCGGTCAGAGTGAGTTCAATCCCTGTTCTCGTTCAATGGGTACGTCTCAGACACCCAGTACTGGTTCTACCCAGGGCCGGTATTCATAAGCTCCTAAGGAAAATCTTAACTAAGGTTGTACTTAAATGAAAATTTACGATGAAGATTTCTATGTGAAATCCACTGATTTACGTTAAGAAAGGGTAAAATCTGAAATATCAAAGTAATATTTACTAGTTTGAAACATGTAAATGTAAAAAGATCTCTACGTGAAGTAACCACAGACTGAAGGAATTTTATAAGTTTAAGGATTATACTTAAGTTTTCCCTAAGGAGCTTTGTGAATACGGACCCAGGACTCGGACGTGTCTACATAAGCATTGGGCTTTCGACATAGTCGAACGAAAATGCATACGATTAAACTTAATGCATAACACCACTACATTATAATGTATATACGATCGTGTTAAAAAAAAGACAACAAGAAATAAAACCATATGCAGGTATCTAAGTACACTAGTATCTTTTATGAGATGTATATATCAACTCATGTTGCAAAAAATGTTCATAATCAATCCAATTGCCGAAATAAAACACATTTACTATATTTCTCCGGGACTATTTAGATAAGGTTGCTACATCAGTTTTTACTCCTGGAACATATTGATTCAATCCCGACCTACTGACACTTTGAAAACAAATACTTCTACGGTGATTGGATGGAATTAGGTTATCGGCAATGCTAGAAGAATAGACGCGGATTCGTGGCTACTTTTGCAGCAAATTGCCATGTACTTTTCCGGCTTTTGTCTGTTGTATATAATAAATTTTATTATTAGTAATTGAAGCATACAAGGTAGCGCAATCGTCTCAAACAATTTACGATATCTTAACCCGGAAATATTGCATATGCATTCAGTATGGTGTGACGCTTATATTGTATTGACGGAGACGAAATGATACAATAATTATACTTTCGGCAGTATATGAAAATGCACTTTACCATGTCGTTGAGTGTGGTTTAAGTCTAGTCGCCCTCGCCAAACGTAGCCGGTAATATAGGATACCAGAAAAGGTGTGCACTTTTTGGACATGGCCGTTTTCGGATAGCCTTTCCGTTAACGTCGTCTTGCGACATTTGTTATGGAATACAATCCTAAATTATTTGATCTCATAAAAAGGTTTAAAATAAAAACGTAAGACTGAGAGAGAACCCACAGATGAAATTTTCCAGTTGAATGAAACAATGAGTTGTTAAAATTCCAAATCTAAGTTTTTGGCCCCGGTTCGTTCGACATGTATATTGGTTCCCGACTTGGCTGCTGAATTGAGGACGGTTGGGGTGTTGGTCTGGGATTGGCTATTTTGCATTCGTGGTTCTTTGATGATCTTTGTCGAACTTAGTTTCAGTCGTATTGTGCATTGTCTAGCTTATAGTTACTCAACAACTTTATTCTGGTACCCCGCAGACAATATATCGTTTGAACTTTCGTCCGAATTGCCTGAGCCCGAGTCTCAAAAATCCTTAGTCTGGTCACTCATGTGATATGTATGTGCTATACTGCAGAGGTATTTAAATTTGTTGAAAGTATCGGCTTAAACTACACTAGCGTTACTGGTCAATTGTAGTGTCGTATTTATATGTAAAAATATACAGTCTTTCACGATAGTGTCTTTATGTTACAAACTGCATGCAGGAAGATTTGGCTATTTCCAATCGTTATTCAAACTCCTCACAGTGATCTCCCCTGGTGCGTTTAGCCCAGTAAAGCAGATAACTATAAGGAGTTTGGTCGTTAGAATGTATGCAGTTATTTCCCTTGTTCGTGAAAAAATCACTTTCAATTTTATTCTAGCATTAGCATATATCATACAAATTAAGCAAGGGAAGTCTTTGTATTTATACCCCCACTTTTTGAAAAGTGGGGGCTATATAGGAATGACGCGTGATGGTCTGTACGTAAGTACGTCCATATTTCGTTTCTGCTCCATAACTTCGTAACGCCCGTACGGATTTTCAAATAACTTCAGATTATTATTCCCTGCTACCAGACGACGTGTCGCGTACATGAACTTTGGATTATCATTTCTTGGGACCAGACGATGTGTCGCGTACACGACCCACGCTTGTCTGCCAAAGGTCAAGGTCACAATTCAAGGTCAACGGTCCAGTTCTTGTATTTCATTTCCCCTCCATAACTTTTAAAGGCCTGTACGGGTTTTCTCTTAGATTATTATTATACCCCCACTCTTGAAAAACAGACAGTACCATTATCTTTGTTGCGCATTTCAATATCATTTTTCCTCTTATATGGATCGTTTTGTCACTCTAAAGAGTGTTCTGTGTCAAAGCACCACAGCTGCAAATACACTTTCATGTGTTGGGTATTAATCACCGTTAATGATAGCTTTAGTTTGCGTACAACATTGAACGTATTTTAAAGATTTCGTTTAAAATTTCTAGATCTTTACGATCAGGAAGGATTGTAATACGAATACGAGTGTTGTCCTAAAATGAAACATAATTATAATAGGCATTAACATTTCATGTTAAGCCAACATAAGACAACGTTTGTGTCCTAAAAAGTTTGCTAAATAGTGTATAAATAACATGATAAAGTCACAAAGCATTCGTCGTAATTGTGTATGTTGGCATAAGCTGGCTAAATCTGGCCGTATCATGCCAGATTAAATTTTGTTGTAGAAGAAATAATAATTATATAATATTCTACAGTTAGTTGATTCAATACATCGTTGTTTATTCTGAAATTAACAACCGGAGGAAAATAACAACAACAACAACAACAACAACAACAAAAACAACAGCAGTAACAACAACAACAACAACAACAACAACTACTACTACTACTACTGCTACTACTTCTACCACTACTACTACTACTACTACTACTACTACTGATACATCTGGTGCAACCATTACTACCACCACCACAACTACCACCACTACTACTACCACCACTACTACCACCACCACTGCTACTACCACCTCTACTACCATCATTACTACTACCACCGCACCACCGCTGTTACCACCACCGCCACATCTGCAACCACTTACATGTCAGTGAATACATACTTAAATGTAAATGCCGATGTTAGCGTATTTTGATCGCCACCTTCCCTCACACAATAGCAGAATCATGCACTGCATAGAGAGTGTTTTGTGCCAGAAATATCGAGCATAACAAATTTACAAGGACAAAAAATATTTATTTTTTTTCAACATTTTGCATATCATCTCGTCAACACCTGTTTCAACTAGTTCAGAAAGTCCATTTTTGTTTTTAACTTTAGTCACATAAACCAAAATTTACAAAGCTGTACGAAATAGTATAAATATTACAGCTCTGGCGCATGTCGCTAACAAAGTGGACGTATCGGCATGTTTGCAGTTTATGTGAAATGAATGTTGACTTTATATCTGAGACGAAGTATGTATGTTTTTTACGTTTCAATAGCCGGTCTTAAATAAAAAATAAAGTGTGTGTTTCGGGTAACGGTCTCAATGAGTTAGGTAGGGTCGGGATAGAGTTTTTTAAAAACTTTTTTATGGACATTGAAAATTATCTAAAATCTGGCGACATAATTATAGGGCTTACTTTTGGCGGCGTCGACGGCAACGGTGGCGGCGGCGTTGTTGGCGTCGGCGGCGTCCCCTTCAGTTTGTGCAGACAATAACTTTACAAGTTTTTGTGCTATCATTATGAAACTTTATGAAAGTGTTAGTAGGTATTGAAGGAAGCTCATGTTCGATTTTCGGCATAATTGCTCTAATCGAACTTGAGTTATGCCCACTTTAAAAAAATCAAATAAGGCTTGTGCAGACAATAACTGAAAAAGTTTTTGTTAATCTTTATTAAACTTTTTAGAAGTGTTAGTAGGCATAAAAGGAAGGTTAAGTTTGGTTTTCGGCATAATTGCTCTTATGATACTTGAGTTTTGCCCCGTCAGGCGACACATCCGACTCGCGGAGTTCTAGTTTTTGGCCGTACAACGTAATTGTTGACCACGAATAGAAGATATATTTTTAGAAGAGTGTTACAAGGATGGTCATAGGCGTTGCCAGAAACGTAAATGATAATTTATTAATCCTCCGCCGCGAAGCGGCAGGGGGATTATAGGAATGCCCTTAGTCCGTCCGTCCGTCCCTCCTTCCGTCTGTCCGTCTGTTCGTAACATTTTCGTGTCCGCTCCATATCTCCTATACCCTTTGAAAGATTTTCATGAAACTTGGCTCACATGATGAGGTCATCGAGACGATGTGCAGAAGGCATGAGTCAGTCACGCCGGCTCAAGATCAAGGTCACACTTGGAGGTCAAATATTCGAGCCTAGATTTCGTGTCCGCTTCATATCTCCTATACCCGTTGAAGGATTTTCATGAAACTTGGCTCAAATGTTTAGGTCATTAAGACAATGTGCAGAAGGCATTAGTCAGTCACGCCGGCTCAAGGTTAAGGTCACACTTGTAGGTCAAATATTCGAGCCTCCATTTCGTGTCCGCTTCATATCTCCTATGGCTTTTGAAGGATTTTCATGATACTTGGCTCAAATGTTAAGGTCAATGAGTCGATGTGCAGAAGGCATGGGCCTTTTACGCCAGCTCATGGTCAAGGTTACTCTTGAAGTTTTAATTTTTGAGCTTCCATTTTCGTGTCCGTTTTTTGTGTCAGCTCCATATACCCTATACCATTTGAAGGATTTTCATGAAACTTGGCTCAAATGATTTGCTCATTGAGCCCATGTGCAGAAGGCATAAGCCAGTCACGCCAACTCAAGGTCAAGGTCACACTTTAAGGTTGAATATTTGAGTCTGTATTTTCATGTCCGTTCTATATCTCATGTGCCCTTTAAAGGATTTTCATGAAACTTGCCTCAAATGTTTATCACAATGTGCAGAAGGCATGAGGCAGTCAAGCCACCTCAAGGTCAAGGTCACACTTGAAGGTCAAATGTTTGAGCCTCCATTCTTTTGTCTGGTCCATATCTCCTATGCCTTTTGAAGGATTTTTATTAAACTTGGCTCAAATGTTTATCACATTGAGGCAATGTGCAGAAGGGATGGGGCAGTCTTGCCACCTCAAAGTCAAGGTTACACTTAAAGGTCAAATGTTTGAGCCTCCATTTTCGTGTCAGCTCCATATCTCCTATGCCCTTTAAAGACTTTTCATAAAACTGATTAAGGTCAGTGTGATACTTCGAAGTCACCTTTAAAATCTAATGAAGGATCACGGCGGGGGATATAGCTGTCCTTTGGACTGCCTTGTTAATATTAAATGAGTGATTTTTTTTTTCAATCACTGTATCGCTTTATTATATTTTTGTTAAGTCTAACTAAATGGACATATTTTCAGATTTTCGTAGTGTTAATAAACGTCGTGAAGGGCTTAAACCGAAAGTCCAAAACATCTGCTCTAATCGATTCAAATGTTCTTCAAGAAATGCATAACAAATGAAAAAATGTATTCGAACGTACAACCTCATGAACATTATTATGCCACGCTTACCTCTTGGAAAGGCAGATTTATTAAAATTGATGTGTAATTTTAAAGTGTGTACGTACGATATTTTATATCAATTATTTTCAAAATCAGCAGATGAAAGTGACAATAACACAAATTAAACAGAACAGAACAGAAATTAAACAGAAAACATAAAAATGACGACGGAATCACTTCAATATGGATGTCCATTTTAAATAGAAATATATGTTCATTAACTGTATTTTGTTAATAGTATTTATGCCACTATATCTGTTGTATGATCTTACATACACACTTAAACGCTGTGTAGTTTTACACGTACTTTCAATAATATCAACGAAAAGAACAGGCGTATTTCGCACGTTCAATCGATTTGCGTTACAAACGCATTACTATAGAACATTCTCCAGTTTGATTAAAAGTGATTTTGTTTGTTTGTTTGTTTGGATTTTTCGCCGTTTTTTAACAGTATTCACTCACACTTTTCCTGGTCAAGCTTAGCCGATCTAAGAATTACACATTATATTTCAATGTTAGATGTGTTGTTTTGCATTATGTATTAGTGTATTTTCATGTGGAATCTGTAAAAAAAAATGACTGTTGTCAATTTGTCTCAATAGAGAAAACAATAGGTGGTAATATTTGAAATGCGCCGCCCATAGCAATGAATGGAACTATGTCCTTTAACAATAACTTTGGATGGGTTTCAGTTAAAAGGCATTTCTAGTCAATGGTTGTATGTAGTACTTTAGTTGTCAACAAACACTTGAAATAGTATCTTTAAAACGACGTGGGCGTGACAACTTTGAATATCATTTAGGCATCTAATTGCAATAATTTTTATATATGGTAGCCTCAGACTAAAGGAAAACTGGGTAAACGTGAGAAAACTGAATCTTTGAAGAGAATACTCGGGGACTTCAAGATATTGGAATAAAGGGAAGGGAGCAATGAGGGAATTTAAACAAAAGTTAAAAACATTTTAAAACTTCACATTTAAAGGCACATGGTCCGCTTTGAACTAACACTTTTTTCAAAAATAATAAAGATATATTTGTATTCAGATTGAAGTATATTTACAAAAAAACATATTGTTTCCATGCCTTTCTATAATGCAAAACATTTGAATTCGCAGTTTTAATTGTTTATTCTAACATGATACTCGCTAATGTTTCTATAGACAAAGAACACAATTATCGTTGTTACACGACCCAATAAACAACGCAAGAAGAAGTTCCGATTCTGAGCGGAGCATAGTAAACAGTAGTTCCAATTACAATTGCAAAATATATGTCAAATCGTGTTAGAATCGAAATATTTTTCGCATTATCGTTGTTTATCGATCAATAAACAACTCTTTGTCGTTCGGATGCGTGGCTATTAAACAACTGTGGCTAACGCCCTCGTGTTTTAATTCCTACGCATCAGAACTCCAAATCGTTTTATATGCTATGGATTTTTTTTTTACATTAATCTTTACTACTTTTCTTTTTGGTCATTCTGTATGATAAATAGTGAAATTAAATTAAATATTGTCCAAATAAAATACAATTTGAAAAAAGTAGTCCCTCACTGTCAGTGATATAGGCATATATCTCACTGTTTTTTGTCTGTATTTCACTACTTAGGATTAAATAAAAGGATTTATCTCACTAATATTTTTTTATATTTCACTGCTTAGCATAAAATAAATGGTGCTACAGTAAATGTCACATAAAAGCACATTCCGATCACGGAAATATCAGGGAATTTGACTGAGGAAATTTAGTAAAAAAGCAGGATGTTCTGAGGTGAGCGGTAATTCCATGCTTTTGTCGGGAATATATATCCTAGCTGCAAATCGTTTTTTTCTTCGGTGTCAAGATGACATATAAAATCGTTGAACTTGCAAGGAACTGGCTATTTACAGGTGCACGGCTCAAGTTTGTATAAAGTAAAGTGCTAGTAACCTTGTTTTTGTACAGTTTAAAATACAAATAGATATCTGACCTTAAAACGAATGTTATTAATATATATAAAGTGTGTCTCGGCTTTTAAATGCTTAAACTCAGTCCTGCTTGATTTGTCTTATTCATATTGGATTTTGCTAGCATGTCAACTTAGTTGCAGCGTTTTACATTTCTACCAAACCTTTAGTATAAATAATCCAGATATAAATGTCGTTGTTTGTTCAAATGATCTCCATAATTTAGTAACCAAGAACTCCTTTTACCCAGGAATCGGACTTATATATTACATAGAGTCACATGGTTGCGTAAATGGTTCTAGCAAAGTCAGTCATCCTTTGCTCTTGCCGGCACCCATTCTTACATATTCGAATTGGAAGGTTTTACCCAGGCATTTTTAGTCATTTTCTTAACATATGTCTTGTAATGCAGTTATGTGATTTATCGTATTATCATTCGTATTCTACGTTTCAATAATTCCATATTTTAAATTATGTAATGTATTTATATTGATAAAGCCTGTTATTAGACAGTCCTTGTATAATGAATAATGCAAGACAATATTTTTTCAAAATATATTTGTAAGATAATGAAAACCAAACTGTTGATATTAATGATTCTTTCATGGTTGATTGCAGATTAGTTAACGTCTGCGAAATCTCCCGCGTTTTCTCAAGACATATCTATCTCTTGGCGGGAACTGTTAAGAGGGCCACAACGGGGTCACAATTCATCACGGGGTCAAAGGTCGGCAGGGGGATGGGGGATGACGAGGCAGTTGCCATTCTGTGTTGGTAGGTTGCATTGTACTAACATCCCCTTTAGTTCTTTAATGTGGCTGCCCCCTCTCCCTTTTCTATTCACTGATAACACACAGTTATGGCGTCATGCTGAGCTATAGACTGACTTTTGTAAGAAAACGAAAACGAAATATATATACTTATGAACAAAGATCAATGTGTGCGTAACAAGTGGTTTCTATGTAGTACATCTAGCGTATGGCTGCGCTGCTCTATAGAGACAATTGTCGTATTTCCACGCATTCGGAAACGTTGAACCATGTGTGATTAGATATAGTAAAGGTTCTGCTAATACATTCTTCCTGCGACCTAATTCATGAACATCCGTATATTGCAAAGGAACTATTTGATATATCGAGTTTGTTAAACGTTGAACGAACGAATCCGACAAGTCAAATATGGCGAAATATTACTTGTTTTTGACTTCTAAGATAGTGCATTTTCATTGGTTGAACATCAGCAGTAACATATTCCCCACCTTTAAACGGAGCGGGGAGAAGTAAATGAGGCCTGTCGTGGAAAACCCGAGTTTAATGCATGTGCGTAAAGTGTCGTCCCGGATCAGCCTGTGCAGTCCGCAAAGGCTAATCCGGGACGACAATTTCCGCCTACAGTGGATTTATGTTTAGAAGAGACTTCATTGAAACAGCAAATACCATAAAAGCGAAAAGTGCCGTCCTGGATTAGCATGTGCGGACTGCACGGGCAGATCCGGGACGACACTTAACGCACATGAATTAACGGCGGGTTTCCCACGACACTTTTCAAATGTACATAGGCATTCACTGGCGGGTAGATATACAGGTGAGGGTGCACTTGGCACGCACCCTTTCTAAACATCCCAATGCTACATGTCTGGTGTGTTAGGCTGTGCACTTATTAATACTGAATATGCAATTAAGAAATAATTTTCGATTTATCGTTGTTTATCGGCCAATAAACAACGATTTAGAGTTCTGATGCGTATGAATAAAACCACGAGGTCGTTTGCCCGAGTTGTCTTCTAAACTGTAGTTGCTTTAATAAAGATTTGAATGATCTATTTGTGCGCATGATGGTCTGTATTAATATTTAGTTTTAATGTAGTACCTGCTGATTTTGGTGGATACTTGATTGCCAGTTTTCTTGGAACTGATTTATGATGTCTTCTTTTAGGAAGGATGCTTTTTTCTTTTTCAAACACGTTAATAGATTCTATATCATTTCATAAACGGTTTCTCAAAAATACGAAGGATAGTTGTAAAACATTATCTGGCCCTTGGTTTTCTTTGCGAAATCGTCCAGACACCTCTAGGGGCAAATGCTAAATCCAGAAGTGAAGTATATCTAAAGCACTTTTGCCATCACTTTTTGATTTCTTTGTGCATCATCTTGCAAAAAAGCAGCGGAAAAATGTACTTTTCGAGGACTTTGACAACCACTTCGTTTTTTTTCCGCTTGCTTTGTCTTTTATTTTATAAACGCTAGGACAAAAAAGAAGAAAACCATGACTTCAATGAAACAAACTTTTAATGGCGTTGATAGCGATAAATATCACGTGATTCATAATCTAGTTTAGATCTTCCTCAGTAATACGCCGATTGCATTATCGTATTTTTATTGACATTGCAACAGTAACTGGAGTTAATATTACTGCATGTTTTGAATATCAGTGCAGACAGTTGTCTGTCAAAAATTGTGGTTGTCTGACACAATTTATGTCCCACCTAATACATAGTTTATGCTAATTTAGCTTTTGTTTAATAAATATAGGAATTATTTCGGCAACAATTATCTGAATGCTTCATGTTATACAAAATAATTCATCAAAATCATTTATTTAACGTTGTTTTCTACATGTGGTGTATACATGTATATAACCAATCATGGCGTCTGGCATCTGATTTTTCGCGTATTCTGGCACATTAAACCTTGAATAAAACAAATCTTCAAATGGAATTTCATGCTTTGTAGGATCATATTTTTTACAAATAATATTTTTCACACACCTGTGAAGGATAGGATCTCACATTTTTAGCTATTGTGGTTAGTCTGTGTCCGGCGTCCGTCGTTCACATTTTACTTAAAACAGCTTCTTCTCTGAAACCACTCTGCGGATTTTAACCAAACTTGGCAGGAATGTTCCTGGGATGGTCCTTTACCAAATTCCTTCAGTTTATTAAAATATATTGAACACTCTAGTTGTAATGGCAACCAAAAGCTTGAAAACTGGAAAACTTAAAAAATCTTCTTGTCAGAAACCACTGGCTGGATTTGAAAATAGTTTTCACAGAAATGCTCCTTGGCGGACCCTATACCAAATTCCTTCAAGTCATTTTGATTTGTTAAAAAACATGGCCGCCAGGGGGCGGGGCAGTTTTTATTTTATGGCTCTATTGAAAACTTTAAAAATCTTCTTGTCTGAAACCACTGGCTGGATTTTATTTTATTTTTTTTCACAGAAATGTTTCTTGGGTGACCCTCTATCAGATTCCTTAAAATTATTTTGATTTGTTAAAAAACATGGCCGCCAGGGGACGGGGCAGTTTTCTTTATATTACTATATTGAAAACTTTAAAAATCTTCTAGTCTGAAACCAGTGGCTGTATTTCAAAATAATTTCAAAGAAATGCTCCTTGGGTGACTCTCTACCTAATTCCTTTAAATCATTTTGATACGTTAAAAAACATGGCCGCCAGGGTGCAGGGCAGTTTTCCTTATATGGCTATATTGAAAAGTTTTATAATCTTATAGTCTGAAACCACTAGCTGGATTTCAAAATAATTTCACAGAAATGCTCCTTGGTTGACCCTCTACCAAACTTTTTGAAATCGTTTTGATTTGTTAAAAAACATGTCCGCCGGGGGGCGGGGCAGTTTTCCTTATATAGCTATATTGAAAACTTAAAAACATCTTCTTGTCTGAAACCACTGGGTGGATTTCAAAATAATTTCACAGAAATGCTCCTTGGGTGACCGTCTACCAAATTCATGAAAATCATTTTGATTTGTTAGAAGTAATGGCCGCCGGGGGCGGGCCAGTTTTCCTTATATGGCTATATTGAAATCTCAAACAATCTTTTTGTTAAAAGCCATTATGATGCTTTACACTCAGGTGAGTGACCTTGGGCCATCTTGGCCCTCTTGTTACTGTGAAGAATGTGATTGGCCCAAAACGAGGTATGCGTGAATATCACCGAAGAATATGCTTTTATTGCATATCAAACACTGGATACGATCACACACTTCACAGAAAATGTAAAGAGTAAGACTGTGCTGTGTGAAGAATAAGATCTCAATTTTCACTCCTGTGATGAATGAGATCCTATTTTTCACAGATGCGATAAATATGCTTTGTGAAAAATATGGTCCTACAATGCTTTAGCAGGCAATTGTATTGGCAACCTTTTAAGGATATATTATATTTAAGTAGTCGTCTACAATTGTGTCATGCACTTTCGTATTTTAGTATACTAAAATCATTGTTTTTGTTAATAGGCAAGTATTCATTGCTAGTTTGTAGTCTAAACGCAGTTTGTTTTCATAGAATGATATGGTTCATGTATTTCACCAAAGGGAAGGTGTCTACACGGCCCATATTTATAAAGATACTTAAGATATTTTAACTTTATATGTATAAGTTTAAATTGTGTCAAATAAATGTGTTTGCAACACTATGCTTTGGAACAGGTGGAACGACACTTTACGCACATGCATTAAACCCGGGTTTCCCACGACACGCATCATTATTAGTTTGCAACTTTATTTTGTCAGAATCTTTAAAGAACGCATCTCTTTGTCAGAACCGCCAATTATACAGTTTCAGACTTGTAAGATTTGATTTTTAGCTCGACTATTCACCGAATAGTTCCAGCTATACTACTCACCCTTTCGTCGGCGTCGGCGTCGCCGTCGGCGTTGGCGTAATGCTCTGGTTAAGGTTTGCGTGCAACAAGTACATTATCGCTTTAAAAACTATAGATATTCACACATGTCCTCGGGGTCATTACTATGACAAAGCGGTACGAATAGTCGAGCGCGCTGTTCTGAGACAGCTGTTGTTAAATTTTTTACTAAGAGTCGTTCTAAGTTCCAGCCACGTTTGCTAAGGTGTCCGCCTTGTAAAATGACTGTAAAAATCAGGCGACTGGTTGTCTTTTAAAGGACAGTTTCATATTTTGTGTTGGAAAAACATTTATCTCATACTGGAATTTGAAAACAGGGTTTTGTAGAATATATAAAAATATTTTGCCTGTTATGCTGTTTTGGTTGCAAAACATAACTATTTTGATATTTATTATAACTTTTTGTGCAAAAAATACTAGGGTATGTCTAACTGGTAGCAAATGTTTCTCGAAAAATAACAGATATTCGTCAAACGTTTACCTTTGCACAAGTAATGTGCTTTCCAAACCTTGAAATATTTAACAGTAAGTGTATTGTAGAACAGGAAAAAGTCAGTTTTAGAAAATTATTTCTCACAGCCTAAAACTAAAAAACTATGAAACTGTCTCTTTAATATACGAGTTTAAAATGTCGTTAAGATTTCATTCTTTATAGAATAATATTGTTTCAGAATAGCGTTAGTTTGTATACACGTACGCCATTACGTTATCATCGCGATGCATATAACCTGAAACTATCTTGTAGAAATAGTATGTCAGTTAGGTGTGATATCAACCAGAAAAGCTGGCCTTAAAAATAACAATCAAACGTATCGAATGACTAAAATAAAATGAAAAACAACATGAATGTATGAAAACAAAAACGTGTGCCCATTTCCCCCTGCACTGCCATTTACCTACATATCCATGTATCGATTATTCATAAATATTGGTCAGTGGATATATACGTTTTTCCTACATTTCTGTCTCACAGGCTCCAAACAAGACATTTTTGGTAAGAAACCTTGATTATCATTTTTCCTGCTAGTGGCCAAGTCGGAAACTCAATATGACGTCACAGCTATCGATTTCCTTTGAACAGTGTCGCAAGAGGGCGCTTACACTAAACATTTTTCATGCAGGCAGTTGTCAATGAATGTGGGGAGTCTTTGATTGAATTTAAACCTTTTTAGGGACGATGAATCGATTAATTTCGAACGGAATGTGTGTTGTGGTGGATAATTAGATGTCACCAGATGCTTGGACGTAGAATGTTCTCATTTAATTTCAGTTTAACAGTACGAAATGGCACGAATAGACCAGACCGAGCGGGAACGAAATCTGCAGAGCCTGTGAACGAAGAACCGTGAGTACGGCCACATTGGCTGGCTTTTAATAATCACATCACACAAGATCGATGCGCGTTAGGTCAAATAATATGGCTGTTCAGATGTGTTTTTTTCCCTCTGTTTTCTGTTTCGTATCATCGTCGTAGATCCGTTCGTTTGACCGTTGTCTAAATTCATTCAAAGCTTTTCGGTGTTTCGTCCAGAGTTATTCAGTGAGTACGTGCTTGTATGTTCTGGCAGTCATTTGTAAATGTATTCGTTCGGATCGATAACGCACGTCATCCCAATGTATATCGTTAGAATGCAAAATAGGTGTAATATGAGTCTTTCCTATATAAAGTAAATTATCAAAAAGCGTATTATTTGTACACTTAACCGAAATCGATACTAGTATGTAACTTCTCTTTTTACGGAGATAAATGGTTTGTCAATAACACAAATCAGCGTCTTGATTATATTCATGTTTCAGTAAGCAATAATACATATATATATTTAGTATGCTTAATACATGAAGTATGTAAACCCTTCGTTATTCTTAATTCTCATATATATATATATATATATATATATATATATATATATATATATATATATATATATATATATATATATATATATATATATATATATATATATATATATATATATATATATATATATATATATATATATATATATATATATATATATATATATATATATATATATATATATATATATATATATATATATATATATATATATATATATATATATATATATATATATATATATGTACGAACGAACTTGTTAAAGGCAATAAAATAGCACAACAACAAACTATATAGCAACAGCAACAAGAACACAAAGTATAAAGAAACGTATTAAAATAAAGTGAATAATATTAATAAACATTAAACACTATCTTGGTCAAAATCGGTGGTTATACAATTCCACATTGCTTAAAATGCAGTGACCAAACGCGATACATGTGAAAATACGTTTTTAATAATACATTTAAGAAATAATTTTCGATTTATCGTTGTTTCTCGGCCAATAAACAACGACAAAGAGTTGTTTATTGGCAGAAAAACAACGATAATTCGAAAATTATTTCGATCTAACATG
Source organism: Congeria kusceri (assembly GCA_027627225.1). NCBI lineage: Eukaryota > Metazoa > Mollusca > Bivalvia > Myida > Dreissenidae > Congeria > Congeria kusceri. Next base: position 5,755,541 of record CM051032.1, on the reverse strand, counting down.
ATTTTGCATATATTTTTGCAATTGGAATTGGAACTACTTTTTAATATGCTCCCTCAGAATTGGGACTTCTTTTTGCTTTGTTTATTGGGTAGTTTAACAACGATAATGCGGTCTTTGTTTACAGAAAAATACGCGAGTATCATGTTAGAATTAATGATATATGCATGTTTCATCTTTATATTTGAACTTAACAGTGCTGGTGTGTGAGTTACCACTGTCATATGTGAGGCGACTGAACATTTAAGTGCCTGTATATCATTTCGAACATCTCTTTTCAACATAGCCCGCCTTCAGTACATGACAAAAATATTAGTCGTGGAAAACAAGTAAACTAATAACATGTATTTAAGCTGTATTCGTTATCGTATAATTGGCATAAGTTGGTAAAAATAAACGTTGTGTGAATTTGTTAGACATCCTTCTTTATTTTTTAAATATTAATTTGTTTTACGGTGATATAAATGGGTGAACGTTTCAACAATAATTCGAACAAATGTAAAAAAGTACAAAGAATGTAAACTGAGGAATCAATCATATACCATCATCGTTGCTACTCGAGATTGTTCTCACTTGTAATCATATACTATCGTCGTTGCTACTAGAGATTGTTCTCACTTGTAATCATATACTATCGTCGTTGCTACTAGAGATTGTTCTCACTTGTAATCATATACTATCGTCGTTGCTACTAGAGATTGTTCTCACTTATAATCATATACCATAGTCGTTGCTACTAGAGATTGTTCTCACTTGTAATCATATACTATCGTCGTTGCTACTAGAGATTGTTCTCACTTGTAATCATATACTATCGTCGTTGCTACTAGAGATTGTTCTCACTTGTAATCATATACCATCGTCGTTGCTACTAGAGATTGTTCTCACTTGTAATCATATACCATCATCGTTGCTACTCGAGATTGTTCTCACGTGTAATCATATACTATCGTCGTTGCTACTAGAGATTGTTCTCACTTGTAATCATATACCATCGTCGTTGCTACTAGAGATTGTTCTCACTTGTAATCATATACCATCGTCGTTGCTACTAGAGATTGTTCTCACTTGTAATCATATACTATCGTCGTTGCTACTAGAGATTGTTCTCACTTGTAATCATATACTATCGTCGTTGCTACTAGAGATTGTTCTCACTTGTAATCATATACCATCGTCGTTGCTACTAGAGATTGTTCTCACTTGTAATCATATACTATCGTCGTTGCTACTCGAGATTGTTCTCACTTGTAATCATATACTATCGTCGTTGCTACTAGAGATTGTTCTCACTTGTAATCATAAACTATCGTCGTTGCTACTAGAGATTGTTCTCACTTGTAATCATATACCATCGTCGTTGCTACTAGAGATTGTTCTCACTTGTAATCATATACCATCGTCGTTGCTACTCGAGATTGTTCTCACTTGTAATCATATACTATCGTCGTTGCTACTAGAGATTGTTCTCACTTGTAATCATGTACCATCGTCGTTGCTACTAGAGATTGTTCTCACTTGTAATCATATACTATCGTCGTTGCTACTAGAGATTGTTCTCACTTGTAATCATATACCATCGTCGTTGCTACTAGAGATTGTTCTCACTTGTAATCATATACTATCGTCGTTGCTACTAGAGATTGTTCTCACTTGTAATCATATACTATCGTCGTTGCTACTAGAGATTGTTCTCACTTGTAATTATTGTCTAAATATTGCATAAAACTACACAAATGCTATAAAGTTTTTATGATATAATGTCAATAACCTTTTGAAATTTCAAAGGGTAGAGATATATAATACACATGTACCATCATTTGTCCGCATGGGCCTCCGGGATTTGTTGTAAATAAAATATTGAAATCTTGAATATTGAAATCTTAAGCAAGAAGGCAACTGACTTTGGGTCTGTCATCTTTATATAAATAGCGGTCATATCACAAAAACAGACCTCTATACTTAGGCGGTTCACCATCAAAATGCTGCTTTTCTTTACATACGCGACGGTAAAGAGGCGAAATATGGTTCCTAAAATAGTAAATACAAGATTTTTACGATCAAAGTTCTTCATCAAGCGAACGTGACCTGGTAAAAATATTACTGCAATTCACGCAGAGGAAATAAAATTTGGGTGTAGAGTTACCGAGAGAAATTTAAAAAAATTAGGTGTACATTTACGCACACATTTCCCCATGTTCGCATACATATCTTAAAATTTTTGTGACTGGAAGTACTAAATTTTGTCTACCTGAATGTACAGTTGATTTGTTCAGTAGTTAGAAATAAAAGTGATTCTTACTTGTAACATGTCTTACATGTAACATTATTGTATTCAAATAGTGTTGCTTCAATATTAATCATTATTATAAAAACACCCTGTTTTTCACAGTTTGCAGTGTTCTGTTGCATGTAAATGTACCACAACTTCTCCTTCATAGAGTGTACATTTACCCCCATAAATTCTGTACAGAGTGTACATTTACTCCCATAAATTCTGTACAGAGTGTACATTTATGTCAAAATGTTCAGAAGGACGCGCACATTTACCCCCAGTACAGATGCTTATCTGGAGCACCGCTTGTGTTAACCTTTTTACGCTTTTTACGGGCGAAAACGCTTTTATCGTAGTTTCCGTTATTTCGCACGGAGACAATGAACCGATTTGAAAGACTAGCATGGATAGTGGACCGTTAACAAAGTAGCGTTTAATTACCCAGAGTACCTTGCGCGAAGAAGTAACATGTCGGATTTTGTGGAGTAGGTTTCATAACAGTTCGCATGAGTTTCAAGTATTGTATGTACTTTCTTAAGTTCTGCTTACTACTTTTACCCAATATTGCATTCTAATATGTATGCGTTAAATGCACATTATATATGTAAATTATTATATCATGTCAAGACAGAGATCTATTAACAAACATGTTTATTGATAGATCTTGGTTCTGACCATAAATACGTATCTAAAAATAAAACGAACAGTTGTTATTAAGTGATCTGTGAACGTATCGCAATGGCGACTACTAATTTGCCATGCAATACAGTACCAGAGCTCCAGATAACTTTCTATGGTAATTCTTGTTTTACTCCCTAATTTAAAACTGAGTTCTTAAAAACGATTGATCAAATCATTTTTACAATTGAATATGACACATCAATACTTAGTTCTAAATCGGACACATAACCACCATGTTGGTTGCCATGCCATGTGAAGATTTCATACTGGTTTTCAGTGTGCAGATAATACTATTTGCCCTACCTACATGTATGCAGGTATAGTTAATAAGTAACTCAATACATCAGAACTTATTAAACGGACGCCATATTTTGACTGACCACAATAGCTAACCGTCGAGTACTCTTTGCTCAGGTCATCTAAAATGGTTCTAAACGATTACTCACCATCTGCATTGACACCAAATTTTATATTATTTTAATATGAGACTTCAAACATTTAGAAAACTGCTTGTTTTGCTGTTTAAAAGGGTATCCATGTTTCAAATGTTTTGCTGACAGTACCACAATGCTTTATGGCAGCTTTTGATTCACCATATTTTTTGTATTGGGTAGAACTCTGTTTTGATTACTTATTTCTCGTGGTTATGATTTAATTCTAAATAGAAAGCGCTTAAGTGACGTCATGGATCACAGCAAATTTTCTATATATCTTGTATTGAGCGCCTAGACAATTCAGTCCTCGTGAGTTTCTGACTGCCGAAAATGGTTTACTTACATCTTATGCGCGTTCACGAATTTCGAATTCTTGTTTTCATTTTTTTCAATGCGTACCTTTACGCATGGATTTTAAATCTAATTCGTTTTTATTTATTTAAATGCGTATTTACGCCTTTACGCACGTTATCTGGAGCTCTGAATACCAGTTTTATTCTAAGCAAAGATGCTATCGATTTTGGAATAGACGGACTAGTCTCTGTTATGTACATTTTCTGATTACATCGCCCCTCATAGAAAATTCGTGATACGCGACTTACAGATCATTGTTATTTGATATAATTAGGCGTTAATTATTATGTCCAACTCTGCGCAGCGATTGCAGAAGGTAATGTTGACAATACAATGCGGCGAGTGGTGGAGCGCTCGTGGTTATTGCGTCCTGATATCGATTCATGGCAATTTCTGGAATACGATCGTTGCTATCGTTGTTATTATGGTCAATAATCGACGTTCAATAAAATGTACGGAGAACATATCTAACCATTTTGCTTACCAGTTTTATTGTTTTATATACTTATGAGACATATATACTCCAGGCCATTAAAACTGCAAAATGTTGGACATTTTATATTGTTCTTTTTAGCTCACCTGAGCACGAACTGCTTGGTGAGCTATTGGAATAGGGGACTGCCCTGCGAGGTCCGTCGTCCGTAACGCGTCAACAATTTGGGGCGTGGACGCGATAGAGACTTGACTTTTCATTCAGTCTTGACCCAACTTGCACAGTTTGTGTATGACAATAAAATCTCGGCGAAGTTTAATACTGGGCCAGATCGGACTATTAACACTATAGTTATTTCCCCCTTTTCATGAGAAAAAACTGCTAAATGGACTTTCTGCAACATACAGACTTCATTTTTATCTGATCTTGACCAAACGCGCACAGCTTGTGTATGATCATAAGGTTTCAAAATAATAAAAAATGGCCTAGATTGGGATACGACCATTAGAGTTATTGCCCCTTGTTTGTGAGAAAAAAATGGATAATGTTGGGGATAGAGGCGTCATTTGTTGGCTAATCTTGATAAAACTTGCACTTATTTTGTATAAATATAAGTTCTCAGTCGAAGTCGAATAGGGACCTGGGCCCAGTTGCTGAAAACTTTAACGGCCGGTTAAGCTAACAGCCTGTTAACTTTAGATGTAAATAAAACTAATATTACAATAAACTCGCTTGTGAAGCATTTGCCAATAATTTTAGCATATCAATTTATTTAAAATAAATGCAAATTTTAAAATTTTAACATTTAATTAACATCAAAAACCTCATCCAAAACTTAACGGCTGTTAGCTTATTTGTCCGTTAAAGTTTTGAGCAACTGGGTCCAGATCGGACTAGAAAGACCAGAGAAATTGCCCCTTGTTTTCGAAAAAAAAAAAAAATTCCTCAACAATTGCCTTTCAGTCTCCATAGAGAGTTAAATATTTTTCATTCAAAGTTGACTAAACTTGCACAGTTTGTGTATGACCACAAGATTTCGTCTGGGTGCATTAAAGGGCCATATAGAACCAGGAACACTAGAGTTATTTCCCCATATTTATGAGAAAACTTTCAAAAATGGTGCAACATAGAATCTTCATTTTTCATCCAATCTTGATCAAACATTGCACAGATTGTGTATGACCATAAGATCTCATGATAAACCAAAGTATTGCCCATATTGGGGTACATACAATACAGTTATTGGCCCTTGTCAGTGAAATAAGTAAAAAAAAGGACTATGTTCAGGATAGAGACTCCATTTTTTCACAAGGGATGGATGGCAATAAATAGTATTTCAGCGACCGGTTAATTTGTTTTGGTATTTTAGCTGTTAATCGGTATATTACATATTATTTATAATACCTAAAAACGCAATTAAAATGGAAATACACCCAGTACGATGGTCTGTTTGATCGATTTGCCCTAATGGATGATATACGTAACGCTGACAGGTGTCTTTATTGCTGTCACTTGCGACTTTTTTAATTATTGTTCTGTAAAATTAAGAACAAAACACGGTCTATGGAATTTCTGCTGGATGTTTTGAACCTCATATGATAACAGAGATTGGACGAATCTCTATGTAATGTAAGCGTGATCGGGGATAGAAGACATGTCGCCAATTGCTTGTTATTGGTCTTGGTTCCAAATGTTTCGACTGTATATGCATCTGTATTCCACCAGTCAATTTTCAGGTGAATAACAGATGTAGGCCGGACAGGCATTTGTATAGCGCCTGTCGATTGCCAGGTTAACTACAAAAGTAAGACGGACAGGCATCTGTACTGCACTTTTATCCCATCATCAGGCGTGCATTGACGACAAAACACCCCATGGAATAAACTTTGCTTTATTTCTACACTGTGGTGATAAAGCAGTCACGCGCAGTCTAATGACGTCATTTTATGATTTTCGTGACGTCATTTTATGTTTTTCGTAATATTTACTGTTTTCTTGCGTCAATTAAAAAACAACAACATGATGGTATGAATAGAATACGAGGTAAGTGTTGAATAAAGATAATTCCATTTGCTCGGCACGAAAACGCGAACCACTCGCTAAAACCTGCCGTCCACTAGGCCCCGAAGGTTTCCCGATAGCGAATTTGGCAAAATCGGGGTGTTTCGGCATTTCTTCGCGATGTTCTGGAACCCTTCCGTGTCCTTCCTTAACAATTCTGGAACCTTCTTGCCACTTCGGGGCCTGATCCGGATTGAAAAAACTTCGGCATCCAAATTGTACAAGTTTAAAATTTGGACGCTGAATGTTTTATTCGGGACGGCTTCGGGGTCTTCGGCAAACCATCGGCAACCATTCTGGATGTTCGAGAAGCCATCGCCATTAAGTCGGCATCTTCGGAAAGCCTTCAGCGAGACTTCTTAATCAGTTCAGCCACCCCGAGCAGTCCCTGAAGGAAGCTGAATCGATGTCGAACGCTCTCCAAAGACGGCGAGTGGAACAGTTCTGTTTGCGTGTACACGTGGAAGCTGGCATAGATGGATCGTGTGATGAAAGATGCCGAAACGTCGCTAAAAAAGCCGATTGTCAGCGGAAGTGACGACGAGCATCAGTCGTATTTCCTGAACTATAAAAGAGCGTCAACAGAAGTGATGCTGTCAATTTGCCGATAGTGTTCGCAGTGACAAAATCGGCATTGTTCTCGAAAATTATGGTCATGGTGCAAGTCATGAACAAGCTACTCAAGCAGAAGTTTGGAGTGAGGTTACTAGTCAGTCAGCCTTTGAACATTACAGAAGGTATGATCCTTAGTATTGGTCTTGAAGGCTCAAACCTTTATCTGAAAGCCCAAGCTGAGAGGAAAAAAAAACTATAAAAAAGTCCCACTCTTTTTGCTTTTAAAGTAGGCAATTCCAAGTGAAAGCTAACAGTGTGGGACAAAATGGCATACACTTTTCCCCAGCAGCACAGAAGTACAGAAGTCGTACACCAAGGAGGCGTACGTGTCCACATATGTCATGTAACTCGGTGCCTTCGCAAGCTTTAGGTCAGCAGGAAGGGAGTTACGGAACCTTGTTTATATTTTTCTGAATGCGAGTCGTTGGATGCTGGGGTATGTCGTCCAAAATTGTTGGCGTGATCCTCAAATACTGTTTGATCCACAATCGATGATGTCTTCTTCTCTGGGTCCTGTGAAATGCCAAGACATGACATGAAGGGCAATGGGAATGCACCTAAAGATCTATTGTCGGGCTAGCAACTGATAATCAGATTGTAGTTCGACGTCGTTCGGCGTCGTTCATATACCCCGAACTTCCAATCGGCCACATTTCAGCATTCTGTCGTCATCAAATTGGCAACTATTCAGCATGTTCTGCAATGTTACCGCAACCTTTCCGCACGATCGAGAAACATTCGGATGCTAATTCCGAAACCGTCGGCATTCTAACGCGTCGCATTCGGTGACTTCGTATCGGTTTCGCGGTTTATACCGAAACTTGTCATATGCCTCTCCGCGAATACATGCCGAACAAGCACGGTGGCCAAGCTCCGTCCATTTTATTCCGAATTGTTCCCGAAACTGGCACATTTCTTTTCGGAAACCCTTACGCAAAGCATCGGGACTGTAGTGGACGGCATGTCTAAGGCTCGTGTTTCAGGTTTTCTGAGTCACGCTAAATAAAGTTATCTTTATTCAACACTAACCTAATATTCTCTATGTCGATTGCGAGGTCAACAACAGTAAGAAATATTCCGATGTGGGTCAGTTTGTAAGGTGATGACATATATCAGATATCAGAGATTGTCTTTGTCATTGCCAGTACTCATATGAGCGCTTTTGGCCATAATGTCCCTCTTGTTTTAAATTTAAAGTAAAATGTAGTTTTTTTTCCATATCAACGTGTTGGATTATCGATATATAAAGGATACACCAGGTGACTGGCATATATATTTGTGTTACGGTCGAATAAAGCCGAATTTGTGAAATTGTATATCCTTTTTTTCCCAAATACGTGAACTTGAAAACGTATCTGACCATAATTATGTTGCGTTTTAAATGGCCTTAAATATACATACACGTATCAGTCTTATTTGAAATCAAAATGTTTTAAAGCCGCGATCCAAAGGATATAATTCAATACAATTTAAATTGGCATTAGTTCTAATGAACGTTAATGACCTTTATTCGGCTAAAAAACAGTTTACTATTTACTAAAGGCATTTTATAATATTTGTGTTCAAAAACGCTTAGTACGAACGGAATATACACTAATGTACATGCTGATTTACTCCAGAGGCATCATCAGCAATCGCATGCAGATGCATATACGATGAAACTTCACCAAAACGTTATTATTTTACTGATTTCAATGCGGGTTTTTGTATTTTGATCGGTAGATGCCCATTAGAAACTATTTCTGCAAAGTTTTAGTTTTATTAACATATTTCGGGACTGTTGCTTTAAAACCAACGTCAGAAACAAGAAATTCGTAGTGATTATTGGGAACTACTGCAGTCGTGACTATTGATATCTCTCTAGTGAGATTGTCTTGTCATAATAAAACCTGTACATCAATTTACCGTATTCGCAAACGAACATGTTGTGTTCAGTATAATATTACCCAGAGCAACTATCGCCGATCGAACCACTTACCAGCACCAACACATGGAAACGCTTCTTTCATGTGCTATTGGTTAGTGGTGTCACAATATACTGAAATATTGCAATATTTAATTCTGCAATAAAATATCGCGATATGAATGTTCAAACTGATATATAGGGAATATATCAGGTTCGGCACGAATAAAATAATGGCTCGGCAAGCCTCGCCGTTATATTATTCTAAGCCTCACTTGATATATTACACAAGACCAGGCAGTAACCTGTTTTTCTATTTATCATACCACGTTTTTCTTAAAATTACACCAAACGAGCTGATTTTCTTTACATATTTAAAAACTAAGAGCCGCGCTGATTTTACTGAGCCGGCTTTTACACGTTCACGTACATGTAGTTATGGATTTCTAAAAGTTTACGGGATAATGCCATATTATTAAAATTTCGTAAAGATAAATGAGCTGTTTTCACTACGAATACATAGATAACACACACGCCTATTCATATAATATTGGAAACGCAAACTGAAATGGATTGCAACGGTCAATGTCATCGGAGAACACACATCGACGAATTGTTTTGAGACGCCATTTTCATGATTTTGGAGTTTTGTATGGAAATTGAAATTTTGAAGCTCGTTTCAATAATGTATATAGCGTGTTCAATTTTTTTTCAAAACATGTTTGAGACTCAACATAAAGTGATTCTGCGTAGAGACTTTCAGTTCATTTATATACAATGTATTGAAATAACTGTGTATGGATGATTTATTGTTCCATTGATGACGTCATACCACTACCAAAGTGCGGGTTTATGTGAATATTTAAAAAATAAACTTTCATGATTTATGACGAATAAAAATAATAAACTATATACGTTCTTCGTATCAAATTGTTTGTATTATCTGATTCATTTTTACTGAAAATGTTGACTTTAGAAGTGGATTTCGAGTAATATGACGTACCTCCAAACATTGACTGATATAAACGTTACTGACCTGATATAAAAAAACATATCAGGCACCTTTGTATCAGGCCGATATCAGCATAGTAGTATGATAAATTGCATTTCTATGTCGTCTTCTTTTACAGTTTTGTGAGTTTTCCTGATATTAATACCTTTATTACAATACCTTTGACTGAATTAAAACAGGCTTATTGTCAGTGATAAACTGTTGAAAGCCGGTACCATTAATTTTGTAAAACTGATAGTTGTGTAGGGGTAATGGTCAAAATCTGCTGTTTATATGTTGCTATAGTTGCGCCTGTCATCAACATTGGTGGTAATAAAAAGTTAAATACCATCCTATAACATATTGCGTTGTTCATAGTGATTTTATCAGTCTTAAGCTTCCTAAATACATAAATGCAAAGGTCGCAGTATATCGCAATACATATCGTGATAAATTACAAAAAGCACAATATATCGCGATATGGATTTCTAATATCGTGACACCCCTACTCTTGATATATTTAGTTCAATGTTATAAGAGAAACAATTAACATCACGCATTAGCATTTTCGGTCAAAGGATGGGCAACACGTAATCTGACATACCTAACTTTTGATAAATTACAAAAAAAGTAACACACACACACACACAAACACAAGAAAACACAACAACAATAAAAGACACAAGACTTTGTTATTTCGCGTTTAGCTTCTTGTGTACATGTACAATATATGCTAAAAAAGCTCAGTAAGAAGATATAATGCATGGGTACTCGTATTGCTTCGTCGATACGATGTAATGAAAAGAGAATCAGGCTTTTACAGATGCTGTTTTCTAAAAAGCTAAAACTTGTCTGAACAAAGTTCGTAGCAGTGTGCAGGTATAGTGGTTGATAGAATACTGTGTATGCTTATAAATACATCATTAAGGCGTACATTAATTATGTTTGTTTCAGGTTACATGTCCCCCCAAAAAGAGGGTAGGTAGATAGGGAATTATTTTTATTTTATTTTTTATTTATTTGGTAAATGGTCAACTTGAGGATTCTTAAACTGAATGAATATTCAAAACATGTCTCTAATATCATAAAACATTGTTTTGAAATGGATGCTATAAAAAACAACAACACTTATTTATCCAAAACATTTAATTACTGGAAAAACAGTAAAATAATATTTAAAAAAATCTGACCCGCTCATTGAAATGTTCTAGGGTCGTGGCATTTTTAGGGTAGGTCGGGTAATCTGAAACAAACATACTTTTTACTCCCAATCAGAATGCTGATAGCGTAGAAAGACTGTTGGTGAGAAAATGAAAGACACCAAAATCAAGGGAAATAGAGTGCAAAAATATTTTAACAGAAAAGACTTATTTGTTAGAGTGAAATTGAATTTCTGCAATGCCGTTTTAACAAATAGAACAACTCATTGTTTTAAAACATCTTTCGTTCAATGTCTTGTTAGATATATATGTTGGTATGCAAACTACTTAATGCAAACGAATACTATGCATAACAATCAACGTGTTGACTAATCACGAACGGGCCGAAATAGCCGATGGAGCGTATATATTTGGGGTATCGATTGTTAGTGCTTTGTAGCCTGCAAAGTAAAAAGTAGTTACGCGATTCATTCTCTCGAAATCGCTGTATAAAAGACCGTTGTCTTCCGCAAACAGTTTAAAAACTCCACTGCCTGAATAGGAATAGTCATTGTTGTTTATAAATGTGTTTCAGACTGACAATAGAAGAAATCCGGGGCTGGGCAGAATCATTCGACAAACTCATGAAAAGTAAGTACAAACCAGGTGTTCTTATGGCTGTAAGAATGACACAGTAGTTTGAGAAAAATAGTGAGGTTTGAGTTCAATTGCTCGGGAGTGCCAAAGAACTTGATGTTGCATGATTTTGGAAATCGTTTAAAATCACCTTCCTGTGAAGGGATCGGACTCACTACTCGCAGCCCCCCCCCCCCCACCGCCCCCCACCCCCCACCCCTAACCGTAATGCCATACCGATTGGCCCATTGTTTTGGTGTTGTTTCGGTTTTTCCGATGTTGATAAATCTCTCGTAATTCCAGACAAGGACGCTATAAAATATCATTAATAGAAATTTAAAGTGATCAATAGTAATGAGGCTTTAGACATCCCCACAAATGTCGATTATATGCAAATAAATATTATATTTGTGATCGGATATCAACCTCTTCACAAAGTTTACACAAATAAACACGCGGTAAATCCTTCTGAAGACTTTTTTAAAGCGATGCATGAAAATTCACCAGTTAACAATAGCTGGTTAGGAATTTACACTGTTAAAATTAGTTAAAAATCCCCTGAAAATATATATTATTTATATGATATATTTTTGACCCTGAAACATTATGTGTGGAGTCCGAAACTAAATATCGCATATCCGTCACAATTTGAGATATTTTAATAAAATGATATTTTGTAAGCAATTAACTAGAGTGCTAATCTATTAGCATAAGTTTATACGTCAGAAAATTACATTTAATAAATACCTTATACAACAGACATGTACATGGAATAAAATTTATTTATTTAACAGGTACGCTAACTTGATAGCTATCTTGCATAAGAACATAATATGTAACATTTAATTAGTCATCACTGTGTTACGAAACCACTGGTCTTCTCACTTCGCAAAAATGTGCGAGACGTATCAAATCTATAGGCATTTAAACACTGTTTTCCACACAAATATGCATTGCCTTAGAAACTAACCACTACCGCTCTTAATCGGCCAAGATTGATATTGGAAATTCGGTCTCTGTTATGCCGAACAGTGTTCATGTATTGTATCGGTGTAGCTTAGATGTTGTTGACGGAAAGCACCAAAACATTAAGGTTTCCATGGTGCATCGAATATGGCGTTGTCCGCATTGTCACAGAGTCACCTTGGGCCCGGTACTTGTTTGCGAGATAGAAAGTAACATGTACTTTATAAACTATGAAAAGCAATTAAAATGCAGCTTGTGTGCATTGTATGCTGAGTACATAACACTTTGACGTGATTCTGTACTCGCATTCGATTGAATATGCTACAGAAAATTTTTCTTAGGAAGCAATCATTCTGTTCTTCACTGATTACTAACCCACCAAAGGGTTCCGATGTTTTACACTGATTACTAACCCACCAAAGAGTTCCGATGTTTTACACTGATTACTAATCCACCAAAGGGTTCCGATGTTTTACACTGATTACTAACCCACCAAAGGGTTCCGATGTTCTTCACTGATTACTAACCCACCAAAGGGTTCCGATGTTTTACACTGATTACTAACCCACCAAAGGGTTCCGATGTTCTTCACTTATTACTAACCCACCAAAGGGTTCCGATGTTTTATCCATGCGCCCTAGCCGTTAGGATAATTTGAACTCATTTTAATGGTTAAATTTTGTACGCTATAAGTCACAGACAAGTACGATTCAATATACAGAACAAAATCAGTAAAATTTATGAAAAAATACCTAGAATGTACTTTTCTGGCACATTCAACATATATATCAATAGCTGAGATTTAAATTGGTATTGCTTTAAAAAAATATTTATAAACATTATAATGCAAATCATTCGAAGTTTAAAACAACATACCAAAATGTTTATCGACAATTACTTATAATTCAAAACTGTACTCTGCTTCGCATTACGAAATTATTCAAACGTGGATGACTATTTAACAATCTATATTTTTTAATGTAATGTTTATTTCGTCAAATATTTGATTATCACAATTATGCGCGTATATATAAGACGAGCTAAACAATAGCAAAACCAATTTATGGAATATTAAAAATTATAATACGACTTATAAATAAACGTTATTTGCTCAGCGACACACCTTTGAAAGAAAATCATACACGATGTTGCACAGTTTTTAACACACCTTTGCAAATATCAGATGATATTGCACAGTAACTAAAAACAGCTTATTTGATATCCCAATAAAAGTGCGAATTTTGCCGAGGCTCGTTCTTTTGGCGATAATATACATATATTTTCAATTATGTATTGTCCCGAAGTACGAGTCGGTAATACTCGTGCAGCGAAACAGTGATTTCCCGTTAAAATAAAAATAAGGGAAGTAACAGTAACTGAATTATATATTTTTGTTCTGATATTGTTATTGAAACAAATAAATGTGTGTTGTTCTTTATTCTTAAAACGCCATCAACTGTCATTTATTTTATAAGTTATACAATAAAACAAGTATGGGCTTTTTAGCTGTGCAATATAATGTGGTGGTGCACAGCTAAAAAGTCCATACTTGTATAATATTGATGCTTTAAAAAAAGTGAACGTTAACGGCTATTTGTAGCAATTCGCGTTGTTGACAGTAAATGTACATGTACAAACCACAACAACTGATTTTCGTTATTTATCAATTGTTTGAAACGTTATTGTCCGATAAAAAGTAAACATACTTCATTTTTCTCACGTGGATATTACTGAGTAACTGCTTTTCGGATAGTCATGTGTTGTTAACCATGGTCTTGTGATGGCAGTGATCACTTCTCAGTAGCAGCGGGGGTCACTGTGACGAGTTTTATAAATACAGGAAATTAGTTGGTTTTCGATAGAATATCAATTATAATTCACGAGTGATTATAGAAATTAATATTTTCACAAGTGGCACAGAAAATATATTTTCTATGATCATGAGTGAATCTAAAATCGATATTCTACCAATTTCAACATTTCTTCTTCTTTTATGCTAAAAATGTGTTATTTTGGTATTTTCCGACTTCTCGTTAAAAAAGTTCCAAACTTAAAGTGGAAATTTTCACTGTGTTTAAACAGTGAATTTAATTTTATATTCATTGTTTTTTTACCTATCAACCACCAGAACGCATACATTTCTTTAAATTATGCTATAGTCGTATTTCAAGAATTACGATCCAGTCGTTGTTTGTGTAAATATCTTACTAAAATTATAAAGATTATATATAGTAATTCCTATATTTGTTTTGTTTACTTTCAGAATCAAGTAAGTGTTGGCTCTTCAAATGACGGCGGTCGTATGTATAATGGTCTGATGTATATATCGCCGAACATATTCACGATCTTATGTATGCACAATATTCCGTAGACATATCCTGAAAAAGCACATGAAAATAACGTTACTAGACTACATATCTTTGTAAATTATGTAAAGTTGTCTTCAGCCATATCAAAGACAACACCTAAAGTTAAAAACGTATTATTCAGGACTTGTTTATATACACATTTAAACATAATTATTCATTTATTTAAACAAAACTTATGCGGCGTGTCGTAGAAAACACCGGCTGAAAGGGACTTTGTCAACGAAAAATTGGATTTCTATTGCACTATACATAATTTTAGATTATAAAAATGACATTTCGTTGACATAGTCTCTTTAATGCATGTGCTTAGTGTCGTCCCGGATTAGCCTGTGCTGTCCGCACAGGCTAATCAAGGACGACACTTTCCGCTTTTATGGTATTTTCTGTTTCAAGGAAGTATCTTCTAAAAATAAATTCACTGTAGGCGGAAAGTGTCGTCCCCGGATTAGCCTGCGCGGACTGCACAAGCTAATCCGGGACGACACTTTAGGCACGTGCATTCAGCCCGGTTTTCCCACGACACGCCTCATTTTTACTTTTGACCCAAACGGTACTAAGGTACATGTACGTAGTTGTCTCGTTCACAGCGGGTAGAAAGGTTTTCCGGGAGTTTCTACGCTCCGAGTACAGCGAGGAGAACATCCTGTTCTGGCTTGCCTGCGAGGAGCTGAAACAGGAACAGAGCTCGGAGGCGGTCGAGGAGAAAGCCCGACTTATATACGAGGACTACATCTCTATATTATCGCCAAAAGAGGTAAGTTTATAACTGAGGATGTAAGTACTATTATTTCTTAGTACGAGAAGACTATATCTCTATATTATCGCCAAAAGAGGTGAGCCCATTTATGTATATTATCGCGAAAAGAAGTGAGCCTAAATATCTGTATTATCGCGAAAAGAAGTGAGCCTAAATATCTATACTATCGCCAAGAGGTGAGCCTATATAACTATATAATCGCCAAAAAGGGTGAGCTTATATCTCTATATTATCGCCAGAAAGGTGAGCCTATATATCTATATAATTGCCAAAAGAGGTGGGCTTATATTTAGACAATAATATACGACTGCCGTATATTATCGTTTATAATACATATTATCCTGTCACAAGAAAAGAATCATATTACTTTCTTTATTACACAAAATGTTAACAAAAACACCAAACAAACTTTCTTTACTTTTATTTAATATTCAACTAATTACGCAATACGTGACGCAATTCTAACGAATGACGCAATTTATAAACAGACAAACAATGACGAAACAAATCAGTTTTCGCTGGACTCTCAGTTTTAATTATGTCGTGTTTGCTTTTATTTTTAGTAAAATACATTACAATAAGTTTAATGAATCGTGCATGGACGAATTCTGAATGATGAATGTGTCATTTGGATAAATAATATATTTTGAGACTTTGAATCGGAATAAGATCAAACGTTCTGACCAGTCATTGCGAAATCGTGTTTCTGATCTGAATGGTTCACAAACAATTAATATCATGATTGTTAAAAATTAAGGCTTATGGATACAAGAAAAGGGAATTGAAGTGCTTACAGTATTGTTGGAAGCAATGGATTGAAATTGAGGTACAGTAAAAGTTTCCGATCTGTTCAATTTTGTTCAGTGATTCTTTTTCTCAAACTCAAAGATGCATAGGCTATAGATCCTATATATTTAATCAATTTAACTACAAACTTTCGTTAATATTCAGTATTTGCATTTTCGGATAGATCTATAACCGTTTAGTTTTGACTAAATACGCCATTCGTTGTCGTTGACGTCGCGCGATCGGATTCTCTTCGATTATCGAAAATCGGCCGCGGCCAATTATATTATATCGGTTCAGCGGAGCCGAGTAACGGCCAGTAATCGACGTCAATTTGTTACTATTTTTAGTAACAATATGTATTAACTCTAAATAATCGCCAAAAGAGGTGAGCCTATATTCTTTATATTATCGCCATATAGGAGAACTATATCTCCATATAATCGCCAGAAGAGGTAAGTCACGTATACGACATGTGTTAGCATTTCGAGCACTAGATCCAGCTGAAACTAGATTCGTATTTATTATCAAGTATGCCTGTATCTCCATAATGTCTCCTTACCAGGTAAGTTTTTTGTTTAATTCCCTAAATTATCACCGAAAGAGGCGAGTCGGTTTTGCCACAATCATTACATTTTAATGCGAGAGGCTTGAGCATTATATTTCTAGTTTGACGCCGAAAAACGAAGCACATATACGATCACTATGAATATATCTATATGTTCACCAAACGTGATGAACTTATACATGTGTATATTAAATATCTCTTTATAGTGTTGCCAAAGAGGTTCGATTTATATATTATCTCCAGAAATGTGAGTCGCATAATCTGCGCATTAACACACAGATCTAAATTCGGAAAGTCACAACCTGGTCATTGTTGCTAAGTTAGAAATTAACACGGAAAGCATAAGCGTAACATCTACTAGTAACTTATGAATTCTTCGAATGCAATGTTGATCAAGAGAAGCAGCTCGTAGAGTAGCAAATGTTGTAGTGATTTCCCTTTGTAAATAAAGGTGTTTACTCTATGAGGTCGAGCATCGTGATTTAATAGCGGTAATCAGTTTGTCTAAGCAATTTCGGCGTATATTTACACAACTGTAACTATTTTGCTGAACATATGTCGTTTACATTTCAGGTTAGTTTAGATTCACGGGTTCGAGAAGTTATAAATAGAAACATGGTGGACCCCACACCGCACACATTCGACGAGGCCCAATTGCAGATTTACACTTTGATGCATCGTGATTCTTACCCGAGATTTTTAAATTCACAAATATACAAAAAACTTATACAACAGTACTCGTGAACTAGACATTTAGTTGCTATAGGTTTTTATTCGTTTTTACCAATTCGATGAGGAATGCTTCAAGATGTTTCAAATTGTCGACGGCGGGATGTTTAGTACAGAATTGCGTACTACGTCATAGGTTTATGCGTACCACGTGATAAATTGCAGCGATGCTCATGCTCGTACGCATGCGCGTAGCGTCGACGTTTCATTGGTTGTTTTTGAATTAATGGAGTGTTGTATTTGAAAGTGATGTGTGATGTTTGAAATACCTACCTATTTGCGAGATGAATTCATCTTGATGTTTCGGTCGATATTGTTAACCTCACAGCGCAGCTGCTAACGGTTATATCGGGAGGATTAAAAATGGTTATTCCAATGTACATACTGACCTTCAATACGGGAGGATATAGCGCAAATGGTTATCTGAAGTAACATGTTACGTCACACGATTTTATAGTGAACATATGTATAATTCCAGTTATATTTCCAACACCAGCTCTTATGGGCGGCCAAATTGTGAACGAAGTGGTCTGTGTGATTCTTATTGTATCCATGTTCGTGCTGTGTTATTGGACCTTCCCACAACGAGGTCTTTATTCGAGTTGTAAAGGCGAACCGTAGTTCTAGTGTACCCATATAACATTTATAGCGAAATATGCGAGTCTGTTGTACTAATTTGATTTATATTGGTTACCTTTACTATGTCTTATAATGATTTTTGAACGGTTATTTGTTATTAAACAATACGCGTATGTATGACAATTACTTGCTTGGAATAATATATGAATCAAATCGGAACTTATTTATAGTGAAAAATGAATATAAAAACATAGCTTATATATAGCGAAATATTTCTGATAGAAATATAAGGGATATACCCAATGTAACAAAAACCAATGAAACTTCTGTACAATGGTATAATATGCTATTCAGTTAATGAATTTGTAAATGGATAAGTATTAACACCTATTAACACATTCATGCGTCATAAGGTTTCAGCATCACACGTTAAATGCCTAAGAAAGTTTGTAAGACAATCAACCCAATCTACTGAAAGAAAATAATATTAAATATATATCTCCAATATGCACTGCCTGTAAGAAATCTTTAAGAAAACCCCGTTTCAATTTTTGAAATTCCCATTTTGATCAAAGTCGTAAAACATACATGGATTGCAATAATAGTAGTTTTTCGGCATAACACTATTTGAATTTCAAACAAAAGATGCCATGGATTTGTGCATTTTATACAAATATGTTACCCATATATGTTTTGTATACTCAAATAATTTTTACTGCATATAAGAAGACGAGCATTTGCATATCACTATTTAAGCTTAAGTTACTTATGTACGTAAGTGAAAAAGATCATAACAATTTGTTACCGTATGTGGGTATTTACGTCTTACACTAACGTACATGTTTTCCAATGCATTACATATCTTCTTTTAAGTGTTTTGTAGCAGTGTCTGTTTACTGTTAAGACTTTGTCAGTGTGTGTGAAATATGGGAAATATATGTATGAGGGACCTCCTTTGTTACTGTTATCTATAAACATGTTTATGTCAGGCATATATGGATTGTCTTACTTCGCCGCTGAACTTAACCGTGTCAGACATATAAAGTCTCATTTCTACAGAACATATTTCAGACATGAAGATTGAAGCATATCTTCAAAAACGTCTCTACCAGACGTGAACTGTTTTTTCATCCTTTGTATTTGAGAAGTTTATGGGAACAAAGTCTGAATTATTAACGTTTATAATGACCCCCACCTTTTTAAAAAATACGTACTGCATTAATTTATGTATTTGTGTATCTTGAACAAAAGCATTAAAGCAGAAGTACCACGTTTTATCATAAGCTTAGTGAGCATAATAAATGTGCAAAGCGAAACACGAAGACACGTGCATATACATGACATTTGCATGGGTTCACATAAAAGTAAAGACTTTTTTTTATTCATAGTCATATTGTATCTATATTCATTTAATAACTCGATTAAATATACACTCATTAAAAGTTATAACGCACCAAATGGAAATAAATGGAGATTGTTGTATTTTCTTCCTTTATAAGAATTTCAGCTTTAAATGAAGGCTATGATTATTTGAGTATACATGCATGTGTTCATACCAAAATGTTGGAATAATTACGAAACAATTTCGTGTTTACCATGGCGCAGCAAAAATTCTTATTAATAAAGAAAGTACAACAATTTCAATTTGGTGCGATATAACCTTTGTTGAGTGCACAGTAGACATTAAAGATAAGACCCCGGACATAAAAAAATGGAAAGAAGTAGTCATTTCTTCGAAACCTTACCGCAGGGACCAAATGTATTCCGATTATAAATGCAATATATGAGTACAGGAAAAGGGACTGTTTCGCTCCAATATTGTCAAACTGTACTTCATTCTTTAGACAAATATATCGGTTGTTAACTGCTTGGATAAATATAATTAATATCATAGAACACACGAATGCAATTTTGTATTGCGGCTGTTTTATGCATATTTACATTTATTCTGTGCGCGAATTTACAAATGATTTTCATAAGAAAGTTTACAAAAACTTTGTATTAAGCTATCACTTGTACTGTATATCTTTTTGTGTTCAGTGAAATGTGCAATAAAATATTTTATAATTATTTAGCATGTCACACCCGTGACATTGTTTTGATTTTGTGTTCAGTTTTGAAGTATACTGTTTGTACTAAATTATACCTGTTATTGCATGATTTGTGTATTTAGTTTTATGACTTAAAACTGTTATGTTCTGTTTAACATACGCCGTTCTTGTCTGTGGTATTTTGATTATACATTGCCGCTTTAATTACAACTAAATACAGTCCTATGTGGCTTATATAATTTTAACATGAACGTTTCGTTCGAACGTTGGTAAAAGGAAAACACAACCTTTATATATTAATACATTTTTTTCATAAATCGCATGCTTAGGATTTCTTTAAACCTTGATATTCAGTCATGGCTATTGAAAACGTATTCGTATTTTTACCGAATCAATGGATATATTTGTATGTAAATGACATACAAAGTCTGAGACATCCACCTTGACTTAGCACTACGTTTCATTTAGACATCGTTTGTACGTTATATGGCATATTCCTGTTACAAATATAAATTAAACTTAATCGTGACTATTATAACATGTCGTAGTCTGACATATGCAGTGACGTGTATCATATCACTAGTCGTCTTTTGACTAGTCAATTGTCTAAACTCAAGTAAAGTTAACATTATACTCGTTACTTTTTGAAAGTTGTGGTTTCTAAAACTTTTTTTGATGAGACTTTTACATATTCAAGTAAAACGTGTGTTTGTACAAATAAGAAGTGACTGTCTGGAGTGCAATCAGTCACGGTCTCCTAGCCTGCCCATAAACAACATCGTCTTAATAAGTTTAACGAATACCAAGGCAATTCAACAAAATATTGACAGTGTAAGAGGTTTTGTATTGATTTCTTGTGCACATTCGTATGTGCAGAAATTGCAGTGTATATAATAGTACGTACATTTGGACCAATATTTGTTCTTGTTTTGGAGAAGAATGGTTTGTCAGGAACATGTATACCTTCAACCTGCGTCCCCAATTAAATGTCAAGAATGAATGTTGAAATAAGCATTTTATGTTTCTTAGAGAACATCGATACCCATTTATTGTCAAAAATGATTATGAATTATACTGTTGATGTTTGTCAAACATTGTTTATTTGTTGTATATACTGTAGTTGATGTACTTGGGTTTTCATGAATGCCACATGAGTCGTTGCTACCTTAAAAAAACACGAACTGTTTGACAACCAATCACGTGTAGAGAGAGACATTTCTTCATATTCCAAATATTCATACTTATCATTATATAATGAAACACATTTTTTATCTTCAGTAAGATAACAAAATAATACTATTTTAAAATAAAAAATATTATCCTTTACACGTCTAACTATAAACCAGGTACCATAAAATACCTTTTTTAAGACGACATTTTGCTTTAAACTCAGAAGCACGGTAAGTAGGCATCATTTTTTCATTTTATTGAATGTGTAGACTTTAAAACGACGTGCAGTTTGTTTATGAACACGTTATTGATTAATGATGGCAGGAAATTGTAACCTTACATTAATTGACTTTTGGCAAATCAGATAGTTATCTTACAAATTAAGGTTATCAGTCACAAGAACAGGGCTACACGCCATATTCAGATAGCATGGATAGTTTCAAGAAAACGGCTTTATACGTAGATTGATATCTTTGTCTTAGATCCTGTCGATGGCACATTTTTGCATTCATTTCTTATGTTAATGATTGACATTTCTTTATTTTATTGCCATTTTATTGTTTAAAATACATTATTATGTGCTTGTTCTGTGTTTGATTATTACTGATTCAAATAGACAAAATGTTTATTAATTATATTATTAATATTTCCAATAGTCGTTGTGTGTTATTATTTGTCACCTGGCAATATAATTAAACTATATAGTACTTTTGACATACACCCAAAATGTGTAATAGTAAATTAAACATTAGCCTTATCAGTTATAAAAAAAGGCTTTTGAAAATAGTTATATTCGTTTACTTGTATTGAAAAATCGATTGCCAGCTCATCACTGTATCGCATACACAAACACCCTACCAAAATACCTTAACATATTAATATTTGGTCAAGCTCTGAGAATCTCATGAGCAGAAATAGTGGATCCTTATTATTCGTTATGAGAAAAGTTATTGAATCTCAATGCGTCCTCCTCATGCCGTAAAAACATTGACCGGTATCTCGATATCATTATTTAGCTAATATTAACCAAATTTGAAATGTTTTTGTTTGACCATAAAATCACAGGTTAGTTTGTCAACTGACCAGATCGCACCAAGAGCGAGATTTCACTTTTTATGAAACAGACAAGTAACTAGGTGCAACAAATACTTCGTTTTTATCTAATTTTTACCCAACTTACATAGGTTTTTTATGACCGTAAGGTTTCAAGGTAAACCGAAATGGACCTGATCGAGCTGCTGTTGTCCTTTAATAGTGAAAAAAACTGCAAAAATGGATAGTACCTTCATGTTTCATCAGAGCTGGGCTTAAAATGTATATGGGTTTAAGATCGCAGGTAAATTCGAATATGTAACAAATCAGGCCACATACACCCCGACGGTTAGTAATTTCGGTTCCTGGTATCCTGTCTCCAATTAACTAAGGGTAGACACAGATACATTTTTCTGGCGAACAACCACAAGCTGATGATCATGACTTAACATTTATACATTCGTCGCCATAATCTCTCCGAACTGCAGTATAAACAATATTCCTCCAAAACTGTCTGGGATACCTGTGTGAAGAAAATATACCTTGGGGCCTGTCGAGTCTCTTTTTGTTAATGACCATGAGTGTTGTTGTTTTTTTTATAAGCAATAGTAAGCCAAGGAGATAAAGCAACGTGACAGTTCAACAGAACATTTAAATATAAACAAAGTGAAACCCCAGTTGCGACAGCAGAAGAGAACTCCTATTAATAACACGAGATCCTTTATTTATGGCAAGCGACCAATTGCGTAAACACAACACAGCTCATAACAAAAACACATAGCAAACATTAATCACATTGATACAACTGGGGTCACCGACTTGGTACAGTCAATGGAATAGATTGGGGGTTTAAACCGGTTTACGGGCATCCGAACCTCACACTTGGCTCAGAATAATTCATTTTGGGTTTTTGTTTTAACCTGCAGGAACAGTAAGGTCTTCATCTTTGCCAGGTGAAAACCTTGGATCAAACTAGCCCCCTTGCTTATCTCATTTCATTGTGTCATAGGCGGTTGCTATTATATTGCTCTGGTTAACGTCCAACCACTGAGTAATTACACTTTATTACAATGAATTTTGTTTAATTCATGAATTTGAATGACAATGCTATGGAATTAATATTATTTCATATTCAGATTTACATTGAGTGCTGGTATGCGAGGCGAAGTGCGCAGTTCAACCGGTTTAAATCCCAATTATTGCATGTACCGTCCCATGGCGTTGATCGCACGTGTTATAAAATTTTGTGTCCGTCTTGTGTTTTCCTTGTTATATACTGCGATATAGAGGCAATATCTAGGGTCAACTCTCGATTTTATTTTATTTGCCTTACATAAAGCTCTATACAAAGAATTGTCTCTATTCTGCTGATGCATAAACCTGTACATGTTCAACGCTCTGTCAAATAACGATAATTAGAAATTAAGCTGCATTTAGCTATTTGTTTAAGTTAATGTTCTTCGTTTGCTATAGTTCCATTTCACCCATTCTTAATCAAGTGATCACATAATGTTCTTTAAAATAATATATTAATATATTTGTTTTAAAACCAATGACACAATACAAATTTATTCCATGAACTCGCGTAACCGACCAATTCAATGTTTTGAAATGGTTCGGCCAAGAGAAATAACTCCCATTTATCTGTATATGTATTGTTAGCATCCCTTACACACTTAAGAAATCACAAGCTGCATTGCACTATATTGCATCTGAAAGCTGGCGTGATCAGTTTGTGTTGCTTATCCGGAGGCAACGGACATGGTAGAGGCTTTACTTTATTAACTTAATGAACACTCACATTATGAAAATAGCCTTTTAACGTATACATGTACAGTTTTACTGTCAATTTTATTCACACAATAAAGTTTCTGTATAACGAATCTTACAGTTATATACATGTAAGTGGCTTTTAAATAATATAAATTAATAAAAAGGTGCCGACTTGCCTTAAGTTGAAAAATAGTATTACAATGCTATAGAACTACATACACGAATGGCGTTACTGTTTTGTTGTTAGATGCAATTTCAAGATACGTGTATATGATGGTTTCTTACTGTATACACTTTATTACATCATCCAGAAAATACCTAAAGATAGAATCAAATACCATCAATTTTTCTAAAAATCCTCATCGACGTATTTACATTCAGAGATACAATAGACCTTTCATTTCACGTCATTAAGATATAAACTCCCGTCAGCTATTGCTAAAGGTTAAATATCCAGCCATCAATCATCATAAACACCTCACAAGCTTGTTCTTTTGTGCGAATAGGTCCACAGTTAAGGGCCTAGTTTAAGCCTTCTTATTTGACCCCCCGCCCTAAATCTGAGGTAATGTACTCGTACTCCTGTGTATTGGCACCCTGCTGTGGTCACCGTGTGGACACAGTGTGGCGACCCGTATCAGCTGAGATCAATACATTGCACTCAGCCATTGCTCTGTCAGCTAAGAGAAAAGATTGCAGATAATGATAAGAGATTATATGGTGGGACAATACACAGAATGGAATACCTCTATGGAGTGGCCAGCTAGTCCTTAAACTAGGCTTTTAAAACGTCCTACTCGGGTACAATGATTGGATAAAACACTAGATAAGTTTGCACAATATTGCCATTAAGGACACATGAGATTAACGATAATTTAACTAATACTAAGTATCAGAAAAATACTGAGATATGGGTATGTAACTTGGCATAAAATATCTTATCATACGGCTTTCCATAGTTGCATATTTTTGCAGAACAGCATTTTGCCCGTTAAAAGTTGTATAGCACTATGCTATGATCTTTAGGTTTGGTCTTTAATGTTTTTAAATGTGTTTTGTTTTCTTCTTCCGAATGACTATATGTCGGTTGAAACCAAAATGCAGACACGACGTGTTTAGGGCCAACTGACGTCTCGAACGATTAGATTTGAAACTTAACCGGTATCACCGTTATCATTTTTTTGACAATGCAGTTCACATAAAACGGACATAATACATAAAATTTAAATGTTAATGAATAAGCATATACACATATATGTGTCTTCACATATTATACGCGATCATCACAATAGCCCATTAGATTTGATAGGACTGTTTGTAAGAGGTGATTTCATTTGATTTTCATAGCGAACACTCTTGCATTTTGTTGGCGTTCTTCTAGACGTTCAAAATCATCTTCTGACAAAATCTGAAAAAAAGAATTGTATCATTATTTTAATAATAGCAACGCGAATGACATATTTGTTTAACACACAGACGGAAAAAATAAATAAATACTAAATACATAAATATTACAGGTTGTGCATAGTTACTATGTTGGCCATTTGAAAGTACACACTTTGAAATCGGAAACCAGTGAGTTACAAAAGAAACTTTATCTAATTTACTTAATACTTTATACTGTTTCATAAAGGCAGTGCAATACTTTATGATTAAGAACAATTATTTTGTTTTGGAAGTAAACCCACCACCTTTAACTTACATATCCGTTTGTTGAACCATCTATAACACAGGTACATATATTAAACGTACCTTGAACCAAAGGAGATCGGACCATTTCGGAGAACCAACCTCGAATCTTGCTAGCAACTGGCATCGTGTCGATTTAGGGCCCGTCCAAACCTGCCCTTTCCAAAGCCAGCTCTCACCTAGTCTATCCATGTGGTACCAACCAGTGGCAGCTAAGACTGCGACGTCTTGAGCATTTTTTACTTCTACCAAAAATATTATGTCTTCTTTTTCTTCCAAGTGATGAGCAAGTGGAGAGTCAATTCGAAACAATGAATTCCAGTGTACGCCCACTTTCGGGAAACATGACCAACGTTTAGAAGGAACGTCAACTTTAATGGTTTCCTGTATGATTTTGCGCAACCGACCATCTGATAATTCTCTTCCGTGGACTAGTAATGTATATGTTCCTTGTCTAGGGAAGTTTAGATCTATGAAACCTCGATTGTCACGTATCCAGTGCCGAGAATGTTCGGAAAAATTCAATTCCTGTTTATCCTGCAGTTTTAACTCTACGACCATGTCTACAACGCCGATGGCGTCAACAGTCATTTGCATGCAGCCACTATCAGGTGCTTGGATATAGGTCTTTTCTGTGACATTGTTGCTGTTGACAAACTCTAGTTTAGGTATACACTGAGGCTTCTCCTTTCTGATAAGGTAATTACAAAAATTCGTGAACTCTTCATTCTTATTTTGCCTGGCTAATAACTGTAAAATGAATATTCCCTGAATTTTGGAATCAATATCTACAATGAATATCACGTCATTGTTCTGGTCTCGTAATAAGCTCACCTTATAACAGTTCTGATCAATGCGTGTATCACATCGCAATAGCGTATGACTCAGTTGTACCGAATGTTTGCATCCAAACACAATCTGAACGACACCGGTTTGAACACATATTTCACCGCTGTAATGATACTTTGGTACGAATCCCAGTTTTAAAGCATCTGCGCCGGGTCCCCATTCTTCGCGAGGGTTGTCTGGAAAAGGTTCCAATGTCTCCACTGTCTCGTTTACTAGTCTGGTTGTTAGTATATTCCGCCACTTATTATTATCTTCCATTGCATAGACATTCAAAATATAATGTCCTTTCCTTGGAAATCTCAGTCTTATATTTACAATATGTTTATTTAATACATTTTCAAGAAAATGGTAAGTACGCATTCTTCGAACACTAATAGAGTTGTAATCAGCTTGAAGCTCACTTTTGAAGTGCAGATTACTACCTTCCGGGTACATCAAAGACATACAATATTCAGGGCCAGTAACGGGTATCTTAGATCTACTACAGTTGACTAGTTTTAAATCAAGGTCGAAGAAAGCATCACGCACTACCGCAATTTCAGAATATTCTTCTCGACAGATCTCGCGTGCCAATAGTTGCCAGTGTTCATCATCAGGCAAATGAGTAAAGATAAAACGCTCGGGCTCTTTGAACATACCATGAACATAGGCATGAAGGTCGATTTCCTCATTTCTAGCTGTTGGGTTTTGCGATGATGATTTCGAAGTAGTATCGTCGACGTACGGGTCCAAAAGAAGCCAAGTGTACTTTGCGAGAACGGCTACCCATAAACCGCGCCGGGGTCCTACGTTGCTGCCTGGCATGTAATTAGGACCTCTGATTTCTCCTGGGATGAGTTTAGATTTTAACCTCGCTAACCTGCAACAATAATAACGATTTACTATAAATTACTATCACTACACTAACACAATGAACGGTTTTGAAATTCCAATTGCATTATCAGAAACGAAGTCCTTTATTTACGAAAAAAAAGACGAACCCTTTAAGATATGCAGCTAAGAGTGTGTAATGTTTCTTACAAGTTTGAAACATATTAAACACCGGTCATACTTGCACATTTCATGCATCATTTGGCAACACGATTTGCGGTCAAAGCTCTCACTGGCATCCACATTTCCGCTGCTATTAAGCTGGCGATGAATTAGCCAGGTGGCAATCATCTGAAGGCGTTCCAAATCGTCATCAAGTCCATCACACAGGTGATCCACAACATCTGCCAGGCTTCCGTTGCGTATACTCTCCGGTGTCTATTATAATACCAATTGTTTATAATTTATTTGAGCCATTCATAGGGCAATTGTGTTAACACGTTTATAAAAGTGTGCATGCATATTAATTTCAAGTTACACATTTCCAGAATTTAGAGCAAATATGTCTTACGAGCATTCACTTTCTGAATGAAATATACCAATTTAAATATATTTTGTAGTTACTAACATGTAACACGATAATTTCAGATCATCATATTTTTAGAAGTTAATATGTTTACATCTTTTAACGTACAGTGCAGTTTACAAGATACAATTACACATTAATCTGATAATTAAGATTATATACTTACGCAATAAATAATATTTAAATATATTTCCCGTTTGTTTTCCCCTGATGTCAAATATTCAGCTTTGGTAACCTTTGGTGGGTAAGGCAATATTTCGTCTTCATGATCCATTGGCACTGCCAAATCAAGACTTCTGTAAAATTGTTGTGCCTCGCTCACAGTTCTTGGATCTGGGAAGGTTTCAAAGAAACCATGACCACGGAGGCAGTTTTTGATATCTTCTCTATATTGCTTGTACAAATCACCTGATATCTCTTTTACGGAGTATACTGAAGATTGTCCAAACGAGTTTTCCCTAGTTCGCGGAATGGGTTTGCCTTCAAACGGGTCCAGATCTCCAAAGTCTGTATCATAACTTTCCCTCAGTTGTCTTTCACCTAGGCTATTTAATGAAAACTCTGGCACTTTAAGGCAGTTCTCCTGGCGTACGTGTTTAGAAATATCTGTGAAAGGCAGTTCAGCTGCGGAATCCAAATCGTTCGACTGTTCTTTTTGAAAAGTATTAATTTCTTGCATAAATAAATCCGTTTCACGAGGATGTTCTGTTTCTTCTGGTTCTTCTGCATATAGCTCGTCAATACGTTCTCTGCTCTTGCTTATGATGTCAATGGTATGACTTTCTCCATCTTGTAATTCTAACTGTTCAGCATCTTTCTCCACGGCAAGAGGATCATAATTTGCTGATGTTATGCGTGTTGTGCGTTCTGTAAAGGTGCATGTCAACACAGGACTAGTGTCGGCCGTGGCATCATTAGCTTGTTTATAACTTGCTGAATAATTGTCCCTACCGTGGGAAGCAATGTGAAATTTAGTATTCATGTTATGAGCACCGATGTTTCTGTTTGATGATAGCTGGTCATCTATATCACTGACGGACTGTACAGAGTTTACTCCATCTTCCACTTCAACACCGCCTGTATAACTGGAATTCAGCGACGACTGCAAAAAAGAAAATATTACACCGTTCATTATCATTTAGCATAGTATGTTCGTTTGGTATGAGGTAATGCTTTATTTCATGTTACTGATTCCATTCAAATGAACAATGTACCAAATGGCTCAGAAGTAGAGACTACCACACACCATCATTGCGGCGCATAAACGATTTTTAAACATAACTGCATATACTTTCTCCGGTTAGAGATATGTTTTGTTTATAGGCTATTTTCAGTCTATAGATTTAGACTTTCATATGCTTCTAAACCGATATCCGTTTATAAGGCTTTACTGAAGTATACTTTAATGCATAGAAGTCAAACGTTCACTTGAGCAAGTACCCTTACACAAGGAAGACTATATATTTGTATTTTATGTGAAATGGTTAATGTAGTCGATTTTATGTTCTTTTGCTTTCTTTTTGAATTATTGATAAGGAATTATTAATTATATGAATTATAATAAATAATAAACGAATATGTTACACGTAACTTTGATATGAAATAATGTTTAATAATGTTGAATAATTAATTTGTTCACGAAGATCTATTTAAATAAAAATAATGAAAAACTAAAACAATAGAAATTTTCAGCTGCAGGCTAAGCTAAGAACTACATATATGCAGATTAATACCAACACACAATGCCAGTATCATTTCGTAAATGGTTATTAACTCACTTTTTATATTAAAATTATCTTTTGGTAAATAATTTTGAAAAGGTAATACATACTTGTCTGTTGAATTCAAGCGATCTAACATCACTCGACACATTTTGTGTTTTAACCTCAGTCCTGGCGATTGACGAGTCATCTGCATTTATGTGCTTTGACACTGGCGTCCCCATTTTATAAAGCTCCTTTTTTATTAACAAGTTTGTACTTTGCATCAGGCGACATGCAATTATTAAATTATAATGTTTATAACGTCATTGCAAACTTGCCTATTACCATCGCAAATAACCACCGGGTAGTTCAATTCTTGTTACATTTTACCATTAGTGTTGCTGAGATTTAAAACATTTCGCATTCATTTTGTTTTCCTCAACGTATACACTGTTAAATTCTTTGTTTGTGCCACAGTCTTAAATACCAAGTTCATTATCCTATAAGTATTTCACACTTTATTTGGTTACAAAATAAACTCAACCTCCGAGTAATTTAAAATCTGCTATAAATCCCATGCACGCCGAAAACAAAGATCCGAAGGCTTGTATATCCGAGTGACGATACATAAAACTATTATCAAAGACTGGATATGTGATGGTATCTTCATTCACTGTAATTACAAAGATCGCGTGGAACAACGCAATATAGTACTCCGTCCTTTTGTGACCGGTGGGCTAATTATAAATGTCGAAGACAATGGCCGCCAGATCTATCGTGCAAACAGATTAACGCATACATAATTAAAACAATAAAGGGAGATATAAGACGAGAAAACGGCCGGATCGTTAAAGCAATAAATATCGGAAAACGATCAATGCTCTTAGAGAAACTGGGCTTGGAAGTGAAACCTGAGGTTTCCATGGTACATATATCTTCTGTTACTTTGATTCACGTTTCATTTTTGTCATTGCTAGTAGGTTTATATTTCTTTCGTTTTTTGAGAAACTACAGGTACATTACTGATTTTATTTTCATTTATTATTCCATTGTTGACATTTACATTGCAATCCATTATAATATTATACATAAACATGGATAACATTACAATATATACAAGCAATTCATTCATTCAGACTTGATTAGAACAGCACATAAATATGTAGAGGATATTTGTTGAGTTCGGTGTAAGATCGTATTTTATTTTATTTTTTTTACTTTTTTTTTTTATTATTTTTATTTTTTTTATTTTTTTTTGTATTTTTATTTTTTTTTTCAATGTCGAATGATTTTATTTCCATATATACAATACATTATACAAAACATAGGTCATTTTCATATGATGATGTACATTCAACAAGACGTGTAATATTTTACAGTAACATGTTATGTGACATATCACACGTAATTCAGCAAATGGTCATAAACATTCAAATATTCAGAAACGATTTTACTACAGGTACAGATCGACAATTGAAAAAATAAAAATTGAAAAATGTAGATTGAAGAAGGTTAACAGAGAATAGGGAAAATTATTATGAATATAAATCTTTGAAATATACAGATTTTTAAACATTTTAGAAAAAAAAACAAAAACAAAAAACAAAAACAAAAAAAAAACAAAAAAAAAAACAAAACACGGTATTTCAGGACTTATATAATCACATACGAGCATCACTTACATATACAAGTTGTACTAAGAATACATGACAAACGTGCAACTAGGACATTGGCATTTGAGCATAGGATGTATTTTCTTTCAGAGAGCTGGTGGTGTATAACATCAATAGCATGTCAGGTTGGACAGTTAGCTATTTAGGTAATTCTTTAAAACCTTACGAAATTTACGCCAACTTTCACAGAAGTATATTTCAGAAAGATATTGTATTAAAAATAAAAGATTATTGTTAAGGAGAGATAGATAGTTTTCAATGGATTAATAATGGGAGTAAGGCTAATGTTTAACTTTTGGAGGAACTATAACAAAAATAAAGACACCAACAAACATCTGTCATTAGTTAAAATGTCTTACGTAAATTAGTATTTTATTTCACGAGAGTCCACAAAAATGATATTTACACGAGTGGCGCAGCCACGAGTGAAAATATCTATTTTCTTTGATCTCGAGTGAAATAAAATACGATCTTACACCGAAATCAACAAATTTTCTTTTTATTTAATGCTTTTGGACAATAAATAAATAAAATTACGCGTGATAAGCTTAAACTTCACAAGTTCGTGTATTCTGACGTCATAAAAATTATTAAATCTTCTATTTTTTTAATTTGAGTAATTAAATGTTCTTCGTACTTTTTATATTTTTTTATTATTTTTCATTTAGCAATATTTTATTGTAAAGTTACAAATAGTACATCTATTAGTTCCCACATTGTGTTTGGATTACAATCTTCGTTTTAAGTTGTTATGTCATTTATACTTTGTTTAATTTTGCTCAAGTATCCTGCATCTACATGTAATAGAACGGAATTATTTAAAGTAGCCAGTTCCCTTTCCTAGAAGTAAGTTATCAACACTCAGTTGTACAAAAGAGTTATCCGTTTTATATCCAGGTATAATGTTACATTTTGATATTATATTACATAAGCTATTCAATATCAAGAAAAAGTCAAGCCTATAAAATATATGTAATTTACAGTTAGAGTGCCACATACACTGGTGTTTGGCTGGATGTTTTATTATCCAAATGTCACATAGCTCTTTTGTAGCAATTAAATCAGTTAAAAATTTTCTGCATTTGTAATGCCGTTCTTCTTGTCTAGTCCTGTATCTAAAACAGTATTACAATCAACAACTATTATAATGTTTTATCATCATATGAGGAATAAAAAAGTTGTTTAGTTTTTGAACAATATATATGTCATCTTTATTTGTTCCGTAAGAGTGTATTAGGGTTATGTTAATATCTTGAATTTTAATGTCTGCAGCTATTGATCTTCCAATAATAATTTCAGTGAAATTTGATGGTTCTAAGTCACTATTCTAAGTCACTAAAAATATCATACACCGTCTCTGTTTGTCTTACAGCCACTATAAACAAATCGACCAGGCCAGTCGTATTTCCATTGTTCAATGTATGACTTTGTTTGATGTGTCTCTTGTAACATGAATATCGAGTAATCACACCTTTTAGCCATTCAAACACTTATATGTAAATAACGTTTGTAACAATTACATAAAAACAACAAGAGCATCTCAATTTAAACACAAGTATTCATTTTTACTCCATTGATTTAACATTAACTAATGAGTAAAGAGAAACAAAAGAAACAGCGAAACACTTGAATTATTTTATATTTTTTTCCTAAACCTCTGGCCCCGATTTCTCAAATAATTTTAAGTATGTTATAACTGTATTAGCATAAGCTTGCTATTTTGATATTGCAATAAGTGTGCATAAATAATATTCTAAAGACATATAACTTCAAGAATGAAAATTGTGTGTCAAATATTATCACAATAAATCATATTTTATGTTGTAAAATCAGTTATAAAATAATAATTTTGATAGCTGAAATAAGAGAATTAAGCCTGTTATGCTTAAGAAATTTCGAGAAATTGGCCCCTGACGTTTTACGTTAATAGCACAGTTTCCATATATGTGTTGGAAAGCCCATTTTATGGCATTTGTTTGAATCAGATTTGAAATAGTTCTGATGTCAACAAATATTTGAATAGTATCTTTTTCTACGTCAGTCAAGGTATACTGCCTTGGGTTCAAGAATCGTTTATTAGATTTATGTAAGGTTGTTTGTCAATTAAATATTGAAATTGAAATTAGACAAAAAACACACACACAATGTGAAGGATGTGCAGTATTGTTTTGAAAGCAGTTAACCATCCTTCAATTATTTATAAATTCAGTCAATACAATTGTGTTATTGATACTCGACGAAGGATTTGTAATCCATTTTCGCAGACAATAAAAAAATGCGTTAGTTGTTAACATATTGTTTTTAAATTTCCTTAACTAGTATGTTTCATAATGTTTAAGGAATATTTTAATAATATATTAGTACAGTTGGCATTAAAGAGCAAAACTCAGTTAACAGTTAATTAAGAGCATACAAAAGAACTACAGAATGGTGCACGCGCAGAATAAATACAGCATGATTTGTGAACTATAGAATACACTAGTCTGTGAAACTACTGTACATATTTAATCTTTATTAAATCTAAAGCTGTGTTTATCAGTTAATTTATTTAACAAACACATTTTTAATAATATACGAACATATATTTAAAAAAATTCTAATTCTTTTAAACAAATAACACACAGTAATAACGATATATGAACAACCTGCGTATATGTGAAATAACGTATGTAACAATTACATTAAAGCAACAGGAGCATCAAAATTTAAACACAAGTGTACACGTGTACTCTATTGATTAAATGTTAACTAATGAGTAACGAGAAGAAAAAAATAGCGGAGCAGAACTATAAACTGAAAACATTAAACAAATCGATGTACAAGTATAATCGATTCCTGTTCTTACTTGAGCATACTAAACTAAAACTAAAAGTATGTTTATCCTTACATAAATAGATGTAAAGATATAATTTAATGTATGTGCTTACTTGAGCAAAGTCACTATTATGGATATTTTGACTCCACTGATTTTAATTTGCTTTTCCAGAACTTTGACCTTTACTTTGACTGTATCATTTTCTTTTTCTTTGTCATATAGTTTCCTTCAAGGACTTCGATTTTATTATCTACTGACTTTAAGAATTCGCTCTTAGTCTGATTTAGTATTTCATTTATAACATAACTGATTGAAAACATTTATTTAAACAGACATTTATGCTTCAGATTGTAATTTGGTTATGTTTCCATATTTGATAAAAAAAAGTTAGCAAAAAAGTGTGAAAAATTAAAACACCGAGAGGGGATAGAAATCACGACTTATGAGTCAAACGAAGTAATGACAGTAGCGCTTTAACCAACTCCGCTATCATGGAAAAGAGTTGTGTGTACACTATGATTATACAAAATACTCTCAATTCTGGCGTCGCAATGTAAACATGATGAGGGCCAAACAAACAAGACCAATATTATAAATTGATTTTTATCTCAGAATGCGTACACTCTTTTCCCAGTATATATGCCCTGTTTTAACCGTTACGATGTGCCAAAATTAATATCTGAATTTCAGATTTGTAAAACAATTGCCCCCTTTGAGGCCCTTTTCGATGACATGGTCCCTTTAAATACCTTTACTCCACCAGAACATAGCATAGGTAACAATCGGACATTTTCTGAACACATTCAAATTACGTGCTCCGGTGATTTTCCTTATGGGTTGTGTTTAAACAGACTGGCATAGTTTAATAAAATATTTTATTAACACACAGCTAAACATAACGAAAAAATCAATGCTTTATGAATTTAATCATTAAACAATCAGACTGATGTGTATTGCATGTGTATGCATGTGAGAATTACAAATTAATAAATTAAGTCAAAAGGCCAGAATTTGCACGTAAACTGCTAATGTACAGATAATTAAACACATACGAGTTGTCTGTAATGTAAAAATTACGATACTTTTCAAATGCAGTCAGATAAGCATTACTAATTAGTATAATAACGATACACATAATGGCGGACTTCACGACTCGTCTGGGAAAGCCCTCGTAAAACAGACTGCCAGTATTTGTGTAAAACAGACTGCCAGTATTTGTGTAAAACAGACTGCCAGTATTTGTGTAAAACAGACTGCCAGTATTTGTGTAAAACAGACTGCCAGTATTTGTGTAAAACAGACTGCCAGTATTTGTGTAAAACAGACTGCCAGTATTTGTGTAAAACAGACTGCCAGTATTTGTCGTGTGATATTGAAGATGAGATGCACGTAGTTATTGTAATGGCTGACCGTTTATGAACAAGCGTGCCCACTAGTTGACTAAATCGAAGGGTTGTATAATATTTTGAAATGATTTTATTTATTTTTCGTTCTTTAGTTATTGTAATGGCTGACCGTTTATGAACAAGCGTGCCCAATAGTTGACTAAATCGAAGGGTTGTATAATATTTTGAAATGATTTTATTTATTTTTCGTTCTTTAGTTATTGTAATGGCTGACCGTTTATGAACAAGCGTGCCCAATAGTTGACTAAATCGAAGGGTTGTATAATATTTTGAAATGATTTTATTTATTTTTCGTTCTTTAGTTATTGTAATGGCTGACCGTTTATGAACAAGCGTGCCCAATAGTTGACTAAATCGAAGGGTTGTATAATATTTTGAAATGATTTTATTTATTTTTCGTTCTTTAGTTATTGTAATGGCTGACCGTTTATGAACAAGCGTGCCCAATAGTTGACTAAATCGAAGGGTTGTATAATATTTTGAAATGATTTTATTTATTTTTCGTTCTTTAGTTATTGTAATGGCTGACCGTTTATGAACAAGCGTGCCCAATAGTTGACTAAATCGAAGGGTTGTATAATATTTTGAAATGATTTTATTTATTTTTCGTTCTTTAGTTATTGTAATGGCTGACCGTTTATGAACAAGCGTGCCCACTAGTTGACTAAATCGAAGGGTTGTATAATATTTTGAAATGATTTTATTTATTTTTCGTTCTTTAGTTATTGTAATGGCTGACCGTTTATGAACAAGCGTGCCCAATAGTTGACTAAATCGAAGGGTTGTATAATATTTTGAAATGATTTTATTTATTTTTCGTTCGTTAGTTATTGTAATGGCTGACCGTTTATGAACAAGCGTGCCCAATAGTTGACTAAATCGAAGGGTTGTATAATATTTTGAAATGATTTTATTTATTTTTCGTTCTTTAGTTATTGTAATGGCTGACCGTTTATGAACAAGCGTGCCCAATAGTTGACTAAATCGAAGGGTTGTATAATATTTTGAAATGATTTTATTTATTTTTCGTTCTTTAGTTATTGTAATGGCTGACCGTTTATGAACAAGCGTGCCCAATAGTTGACTAAATCGAAGGGTTGTATAATATTTTGAAATGATTTTATTTATTTTTCGTTCTTTAGTTATTGTAATGGCTGACCGTTTATGAACAAGCGTGCCCAATAGTTGACTAAATCGAAGGGTTGTATAATATTTTGAAATGATTTTATTTATTTTTCGTTCTTTAGTTATTGTAATGGCTGACCGTTTATGAACAAGCGTGCCCAATAGTTGACTAAATCGAAGGGTTGTATAATATTTTGAAATGATTTTATTTATTTTTCGTTCTTTAGTTATTGTAATGGCTGACCGTTTATGAACAAGCGTGCCCAATAGTTGACTAAATCGAAGGGTTGTATAATATTTTGAAATGATTTTATTTATTTTTCGTTCGTTAGTTATTGTAATGGCTGACCGTTTATGAACAAGCGTGCCCAATAGTTGACTAAATCGAAGGGTTGTATAATATTTTGAAATGATTTTATTTATTTTTCGTTCTTTAGTTATTGTAATGGCTGACCGTTTATGAACAAGCGTGCCCAATAGTTGACTAAATCGAAGGGTTGTATAATATTTTGAAATGATTTTATTTATTTTTCGTTCTTTAGTTATTGTAATGGCTGACCGTTTATGAACAAGCGTGCCCACTAGTTGACTAAATCGAAGGGTTGTATACTATTTTGAAATGATTTTATTTATTTTTCGTTCTTTAGTTATTGTAATGGCTGACCGATTATGAACAAGCGTGCCCAATAGTTGACTAAATCGAAGGGTTGTATAATATTTTGAAATGATTTTATTTATTTTTCGTTCTTTAGTTATTGTAATGGCTGACCGTTTATGAACAAGCGTGCCCAATAGTTGACTAAATCGATGGGTTGTATAATATTTTGAAATGATTTTATTTATTTTTCGTTCTTTAGTTATTGTAATGGCTGACCGTTTATGAACAAGCGTGCCCAATAGTTGACTAAATCGAAGGGTTGTATAATATTTTGAAATGATTTTATTTATTTTTCGTTGTTTAGTTATTGTAATGGCTGACCGTTTATGAACAAGCGTGCCCAATAGTTGACTAAATCGAAGATTGTATAATATTTTGAAATGATTTTATTTTTTTTCGTTCATTGAAATATTTTTTTAAAACACATTTCTAGAAATCTAATGGAAACAATATCGAGATGCTTTCGAAATCGGGATGAAAATGCGTTGTAGTTATTAAACCAGAGTGTTTTTGAACTTTTGTTAATGTGTCAACAATGTTTTCTTCAGTTAGATTTATCTAATTACAATTTTACTAGTCATGAAACATTTGTTTTATTTTTGTATCATTTTCCAAACCTTTGACTTAACTGAGGTTAATTTTTATTTACATTTACATGTATTAGGAATAAATATAAGGCAAGTGTGACGTTCGGGCCCGTAAACCGGTTTAAACCTCAGTTCTTTGCATTCACCGTTTCAAGGCGATTACCACAGTTTGATTCTTATTTGTGTTTTGTATTTTTTATGTGTCCTTTTATTGTTCTGTGTTGTTTTGGCAATTAGTAACTTGCCGTAAATAGAAGATCTTATGTTTATAGTAAGAGTTATCTTCTGCTGCTGCAGCAGTTGGAGTTTCACTTTGGTTTTATTTAGCAGCTTTAATATTAGATATCCTTACACAATGTTTGTTGTTTTTGTTTGGTAAAAAAGCCCAGTAAAATACTTATTGTTGTCTAACTTATATTACATGACATAGTCAGAAGATTAGCCGTTACGCACACTTGATACATACCAGCGCCGCCATTTACTACTACTACTACTACAATGGTGACGTAGTGAATATGGTCTGGGAGCGTTCTCAAAATCTCCCCAAAATAAACACAGTACTGGTTCTACCCACGGACTGAGAGTGTATCAATAAGCCGTAGGCTTTCGATGCAATCGAGCTAAAACAAATAGGTTTAAAGTAAAGCTAAATTGCTACATGTATGTGCGATACTATGATATTTTGCAATCTATAGGTTTCTAGTTAGTTAATGTTATTTTTGAAGTTTGTACAATCTTGTTATATTGGAAAAATGGGGTACACGAAGGAAAACCAACTGTGCATAACACAGACTGTTATTTATGCTGCCTAGTTAATAAACAACCTTAGGCTAGCAAACCAACTCGACTTCTAAGAAACATTACAATTGTTTCATTTCCTCAGTAATCTATTGGTTAAGTTCACTATCTTTGCTTTACAAACCAATACCAAGTTGAAAAAATATACATGTTTAAATTTGGACATGTAAACATAATTTTATAGAAGATTTCGTAAATGACATACAATAAACACAATTGTAAATTAGTGCCGGCAATCACATTAATGTTGATTGCTTCAAATTGAAGTCAAGGCTTCTGTAAGAATTGTGCAATGGTAAAATATAATTAAAACCATTCAACATTTGCAAAGAATCTTTATGAAACAATGCTAATATTACAATTTCAAGCAAAAGTACTCTTAGTTAACAAACTTTGGTCGAGGTTTCATAAAAATTAAAGATACATTTAACTATAAAACTATTAATTAAGTGATCATATTCTTAGTAGTGAGGTTTGTTTTGTTATGATTTCTTAATATACTGTACTGATGTTGTTTGCAAAACTAGAAACAGCAGAATATATATTCTAACACGACACGCCGCTTGTTTTCAGTAGACATAGAAGGAAATCAAGTATGGGTATTTCTGCAATAATTATGGGCGGAGCCTAATGTTTGCAAAATAGTGCTGGTAAAATCGCGGAAATTTTACAGTAAAATGCACGTGCATAAATGCGCACTAGCAAAATTGTAACAAACGTACCATTTCTGAATAATGTATTGAAACAAAACCACATATTTAATGATACATTTTATAATTACATTTACACAAAACGTAAACGTTGCAAAAACTTTGCAGAAAATTATTTTCAGTTATGTTTGTTAGCATTTTGCTTTCACTGTAGCATCAATAAACATTACGTCATATTGGTTTTTAATTTTTATCAATGAAACTGACGTCAAATGTTATTAATGAAGTTGAGGTCATATTGTTTTGTTATGATTCATTTACCTCACTGAAACGCACGAGAATGTACTTTGTAGAAAGATGAGCCGAGTCTAGATAAAACATAGTTCTCATTTAATAGGTTTAAAATATAAAGTAAGATCGTGTTGGGATCGAAATAATATTTTTCCATGATAATTTGTGGTCGAAAACCCACAGTAAGGAGTATAGATGCGTGTTATCGAATCACTCGCACTCGTTATTTAATTCCTACGCATCTATACTCCTTACCGTGGGTTATTCTACAACAAACTATGAAATAAAATATTATTTTTTAAATAATATATCATAAACACAACTAAATTATTGACACAATACCAACAACATAAATGTGCAACTTAGTTTCTTAAATCAAAACAAATTGCAAGCCAACAAACAACAACAAAAAAGTAACAACCACTAATTACAAATCTTCATATGAAATTCATTCCAAAAACTCAATGATTGTGCCAATTATTTTTGGAAATCATGCGGGCTCGTATCATAATCATTTGTTACAACACACATTAACAAACGTACAAAACAGGTGAAACTTACATTATACAACATAAGTAAGATGCTATAACAACTATAACAGTTCTCTGTGAACAGCGTCGATTGCAATAATGAAACTAAAGTTGTGAGCAAAAAAATACTACTAATGCATTAATGAAGAAATAGAAATGAGGACCCAATGGCATAGTGACCAGTCAGACAGACACAGACCGTATGTAGACCGAAGCCGAAAGCTTCGATCGTCCTGTGTACAATCCGCGATATTAACAGTGCACAACCTGACGAAATGGCTGAACTCTTTAAGTAAGAAGTAATCTAGAAGATCTCAAATCTTTGAAATATCAAAGTATATGAAATAGCGATAGCAAAATCGTGACAAATAAATCATTTCTGCATTTTGTAGCGAAATAAAACAACATATTTTATTATAGTTATTTTAATAGTGTTTCAAACATTGACATTATGTGTAAATGCTTTAGTATGTGATTGATAATTAATACATTTTCACTGCATTATCAAAAATTAAAAAGATGACGTC
The DNA here is from genome assembly GCA_027627225.1 of Congeria kusceri. NCBI lineage: Eukaryota > Metazoa > Mollusca > Bivalvia > Myida > Dreissenidae > Congeria > Congeria kusceri. The sequence goes on along the minus strand of CM051032.1, from coordinate 5,714,545 downwards.
ACATTGATTCGTTGCTTTTTAGCACTGAAGCTTACGTCATTCGTGAATGATTAATCCGAGCGGTCCACTACTGAACAAATAGTGATCGGTCCGCATACTCTTGAGTGTCACCATCGCATTTTACGGACCTATAACGCTCATATAAATAAAGAAAAACATATTTATGTGAGGTGCAGTATTATTAAATATTTATAATATAATAAAAATGTTGTAGCACAGTATATGTTTACAATACATCTCATGAATTCTTGTAGCGCAGTCACAACACATCCCATTAATTGTTAATCACAGGGAAACTACAAAATACATAAATGATTGCATTTTTCAGGAAATGCAATTAAATCAGTGTGTTAATTCAAAAACTGTACTGAAAAATGCATAATTAAGATATGTCGTACACTAAAACCAATCGTATATTGTAAAATATAGTGTTTATACAATTCCTTTTGTCACTGTCAGATTCCAAAAATAAAAGTGTACTGCAAATAAAGGAGCAAAATAACTATTCTGTCATAGAAATATATAAAATATTTGAAATTATAACATTTCGTTAATGACAATCATCAGCTGAAATGAATAATATTATACAGAGTTTTAAACGCGAAACGATTGAAAACAACAACAACAACAACACTTCTGTTGTTTCTTTGACGTACATAGACTAACACAAAATGAAAAATACTCCGACATGTAAGGAATTCCAACTGGCAGAACGGTTAGTGCATGAGACTCTTAATCCGGAGGTCCTGGATTCTAGTCTCGGTAGATGCTTTTTTATGATTTTCTTGTTTAATACTTGCGGTATTAAGTTTGGATGCATTATTTCTTCCAGTTTAAACGTTTAATGACCTATCCATAACTATTTCTTTAATGAATTGTTGTCTTTACTGTTTACATACCTTAACTATATATCATGGATTGGCTAACATCTACTTCATTTACGTTCCTAACATTACCCATATGCTATTACAGATTATTTCTTCTTTTCAACGACATGAATAGCCTTCTGCAATCAATTGCGACATACGTATGTCGTTTTGAAACGTTTTCACTATCCTGTGGGTAAATGTTGCGATAAAAGTGTGTAAATCATAAAACAGTCACATTATGCCCCGAAGAACTGTCTTATTATAACGAGGCCAATTGCAATAAATACAGCAAAAACAATGAGAGCCGTTTGTACGTTAATGACACCAAGAATATAATTGAAAAAGGGCGAATTTGACGTATTTAACTGATCAATGAATTGATAAAACCTGACTGTTAAGCTATCTATTCTACGTTTTCTTAACACTGTAAAACATCAAAGCTTGTCAATTTTGTCATGGAATGTATTTCTGAAAGTTAACATTTTGCTCCTTACTAATTCAATTTTATCCTTTACTTTACCAAATTCTTGTCGAATCCGTTCAACTGATCGAGCATCTGTCACGATGGCAGCTAGGAGTTTTTCTTTTGATTCAATCTTTTTTGGAGTATTACTAGCGAAAACAATATCAATATAACGCTCGAAGCGGGCCATGTATCTACTGCGAACCATTGCCTTTATTTGTCGAACTGTAAAATGTTCTTGCATTGTTTCGTCAATCAAAACCTCGATATATTCAGCCGGATTTGTTTTGAATGTCCGTACTTTATGTAAGTCCCACAAATAAAGCCCCACAACAATAGGACCAGCAATGACCGCTCCAACGACTCCCAAAGGAATCCACAAAGGTGACAGTGCGATCAGCGCAATAACCAGGATATTATGGTCCTTGCCCGGGGTTGTCCTCTCACTGGTTCTCGTTTCATTCGAACCTAAAAACACACAAGGAATTATTCAATAGTATGCTATTCGTAATCGTAATGCTATGCAACCCGTTAAATAGGAAAAACAAACCAGCACAAATACTGATACATACCGATAAAACAAATAATTGTTAGCTTTATTATATTCCATTACTGACTTTAAATTTTATAAAACGAAGGTCGTCTTAAAACGTATTATCAAGACACAAGCGGTACGACGAATATTTAATGCGAATAGTTTATACGGATATAATTTATCAAAGTTATCATTCAAACACATCGGCCATTGTAAGAAATAAAAACATGGCATGTGTAAAAATAATCGATGATCGCTTTTTGTGGATTATCTTCTGTTGGCTTATTGGAGATTTTGCATTAAATTTGTTGAAAGTAACGGGATCATGTATGATTTTGAAGATTATTGTTTTTTAGTGTGGCAAGGATGGCAAGGTACGAAGTGGACATGTTCTGTAGCTTGTGGTAATCGCTGTGTAGTTAACATATGCCATTCCCAGTCATACTTGTCCAACTTATTTGTTTACAAACTGCACATATTTGCGTCCCGTCATCTGTTTTATTAAAATTATTATTTTTATATACAAGATTTTTTTTCGAGTTTCTATTTGCCTACATAATAATATATGATCATATCGATCGTCGGCAGATTGTTTTCAACAAACCTCAGATAGGACTTGATCTTCTGCATTCTAAATCATCTTCCACTTTCTGCAATTCGTCTTCAATCATGTCAAATGCCTTTTTATACTCAGATGTAATCATTTCCTGGACAGTTGCTAAAACACGAGCATTGTTTTCAAATGCTTCCAGCAACTGATGAACAGCTTTTCTTATTTTGTTTTTCATCTCAAATTCGATGCTTTGAAAATTGTCCTTTTCGGATAGTTTATTTTGCAAGATATATTCTTTTATGTTTGGCCTGTTGTCTTGAATATGTCTGTGTAACGTCAAGGAAATATTCTTGCAATGTCCTTTGAGCTGAAATTTGAGGTCTTTTTTTACCTTAAAATAGAATAACCATGTATGTTTAACCAGTGAACTAATTGGATAAATCATTTCCGGACTACTGTCTTAGTGTTCTTTATCACATTCGAATGGGCGACGATGTAGGTCAAATAATGGCTAAGACAGCTAACTGAGGGCATCATGGGCTAATGACTACACTCATTCTTAAGATTAATCTTAGTCTTGATCTGAAATATTCAACCAATGAAATTCAAGCCGAGAAGTAACGGGTGTTTTTATTGGCAGTATGTTAGAGTTGAGACTAAGTTTGAAATTGATAATTGTTGTAGTCAGTGACGAGTATGGGAAGAAGGTAGTAGCAGTAGCTACCAGATGTAGGAAATGTGAAGTTGGCAGTAGCAGTAGCTATCAGAAGCATTAGTAAAGAAGATTCTGTGTTTGATAAACACACATGCCCCCTGTTGGTGCTTGATATCCCATTTCTTAGTCCAAATTAGGTCAAGGTCAAGATCAAAGTGAGGTTGGATTATATGGCTGGATTGGGGAAGTCATAAGCAACAACTGTGTAAGTATCCAAGTGTTGTAGTAAGTGGTGTTGGTGCTAGACGAAACGGTAAAATCTACTTTAACTTGTCACGGACGAAAGGACGGACGGAAGGACGGACAGGACAATCACTATATGCCTCCCGCATCAAGATGCCGGTGGCATAAAAAGTAAAGTCGGCAGTAGCAGTAGCAAAAATGTAAAGTTGGCAGTGGCACTTCACATTTTTGCTGTTGTTAATGCTAGCTACTGCTACTGCCAACTTCACAATTTTGCTACTGCTACTGCTAGCCTTTGCTACTGCCAATTTCATAAAAAATATTTTACTACTGCTCACTGCTATTGCTTATTGCGTCTGTTGACTTCCTATCCGTTCGGTTTGGTTAAACAAAAATTGGTATTAAATTTCGCTGTTGACTGCCACGTCTTAAGAGTAAAATATAACGCATTCTAGTCGACGATAAATATAAAAATAATAAATACCACTTCAACGTGAATCATTAACAATCTTAGTTTCTTCGAAACCCGTTGCTTAAGTTCTTCTTTTGCATGGTAGTCAAGACCGGCTTGACGTATTCGGCAATCAGCATGTATCAAAAGGTGCGTTATAAACGTTTCAAGCCACCTGTATAAACGGTTTAAAATGATAATATCGTTAACATTATTTACACTCATAAGTCTTACACAACATGGGTTAAGACATGTATACATTTACCATGCAAAGTGTTGTTTATATACAAAACGGGGATTAACATTAGAGAGGCTGATAACATTACTATTCGAATAGCATTTTCTTACCAGACATGTCTTTTAATCCGCCCAATCACACTCGCAGCTAACAAATCCGCTAGTCCGTTTAGCAAAGTCTGATGGGTTTCACTGTACCCCATCTTATGGTCTCGGTAACGTCGTGCCTGAATATAGACGTACCGGTGTTAAGTTAAAAGAAAAAAATAACATTAGAGCTAAAAAAAACTAATTACATTGGCATATCAATAAAGCTGCTGTTTAACTGCAATGCGAATTATTTGTTTAGTCGCAATTGTTCATGTTTCGGAACAGTGGACTTTGATCGTCCTAAATCTTCTACCCGATATTTATGACGTGAGTGATGATTAGGTGAAATTAGCATACACATTCTTTGAGGTCAAAAGTAAAGCGTCGTAATGCTAACTTAAAAACATATAGATGTTAATGGCCCGTTAATGTAACCGGTCGTTAAACTATGGAGAAACCCGGCTAATGTTGCTGACAAAATACAGGGCATTGTCGAAATTGTCAGGGCAGCGATACGATATAGGCGTTTCTCTTTGGAAAAACAATGAGTGATACCGCTCGTACCCTCTGGAATCTCGCCAAACGATGTTCGGAAAATTATACAATCTTTTCATTTAGAGCTTGACAATAGCATCAAATCTACAAGAGAATGATTTGAAACTGAAAATAGTTTGTATGACACCTGTTGATTATGTTATAGCATCAGCATAATAATTTCATCCTGTAAATAATTGTGAGCTCACCTTAGCACGAAGTGCTCGGTGACCAATTGGTATAGGGGACCTCTTTTACTTCGTCCGTCGTCCGTATGCCGTCAACAGTTTGTTCGTTTACACGATAGAGACTTCTTTTTTTATCCAATTTTGACCAAACTTGTACAGTTTGTGTATGGCCATAAAAACTCGGACGGGATTGTTATTAGGCCAGATCACACCAGGAACATTAACGTTTTTGTGCCCTTTACAATCCTACAAACTTTATTTTCCACCCAATCTAAACCAAACTTACACAGTTTGTGAATTACCATCAGATCTCAGAAAAAGCAAAAAGGGGCTAGATTTGGTGACAAACACCTGAGTTATTGCCCCATTGTTTGTGAAAAAATTATAAAATCAAATTTATTCAAGATAGAGACTTCATTTTTTTTATACACACTTCAAAAATCTTGCACAGTTTGTCAAGGGCCATTAGATATCAGATGAAATTGAATATTAGCAAGATCTAACCAGAAATACCTGATTTATTTCTCATTGTGTGCAAACAAATATCCGTTTATCATCGATGATTGGCTTGTGCATGCCACAGAGACTTTATTTTTTATTCAATGTTGACCAAACTTGCAGAGTTTGTGTATGACCATAACATCTAAGAAGGGTTTCAATGGCAATGGGCCATATTGCACAAGGAGAGCTAGAGTAATTGCTCCTTAGTCATTGAAGAAACAACAACACACATCGCAGATAAACAACACTTTTGTTTACATATAGGTTCTGTCCGTGTTGTTAAAGCAAGACAAAACAATTGTTTTCGACTTTAAAAAGAGAAATATTAGTTTCAGTCCTGCAATGTATTTACCTGGGAGGTGCTCATCTTGAACATATTATTCTTCCATGAGAATTCTGAATTTTTGATATACTTTTGAAGCTTCTCTAGTGTGTCATCCCAGACCTGCTGTTCCGTGGTATGTGTGAAGCGTTGATCTGCTGCCACCATGTCCCATTTATTGCAAACAAACATGATGCACTTTGGATCAATCCTGAAAAGATCGTCACTGCCTTCTACCTCGATCATCTTACGAAATATCTGAAATATCTATAATATACAATATTGAATGCTTAAAATATAAGAGAAAATAGTAACACTTATATCATTTCATTGTGGGTTATTTGGAAGTACTCTCTATGTATTAAACGACTTTAAACTGACTCATATTACGAAATATTTGATATATCTATTGAAGTGGTCAGCGACTGGCTGATAACCCACGCAGACACTTGGCTCGGCGAATGGGGGTTCTGTTGTATAATCAAACATTCTACTTTGTAACCAGTTGCTTTTAGCTAGTAGTAAATAATATACGTTAAAACATCAATCCCTCTTGTGTCTAGATTTGACCATCCCTTCAAGGGCCATAGAACATTTTATTGGCGACGAGGATTACACTATGAGGATTATGCAATATTTGAAATGTGTCGACTGTTCGAATAAGTTGTTATACAAAAAACTTATTCTGTATTAATATTAACTGTGTACATATACATGACTGCGTTATCGGCGTTTTGGAAATTTGAAGTGCAAGAGGAGAAGAGTTCGTTAGGAATACGATGGAACAAATATGTTGCGAGAATTGAAAATGTGTTTCTTGCATTAAACATTGACTCAAAGAAACATAAGAATGCAAAACGGTTGAATCAGAACTCCACCAGATGACCACGAAAACTTTCGACAAAAATAAAAAGCCATATCACTTATGCGTGCATTTCAACTAAATTAAGACTAAATTGTTATAGGAGAGAGATATTACTTACAGACATATTCACAATGGCAACAGACGACAGGAATGTTCGAAAATCAGGCTCGGAGTATGGACAGGATTTCTAACAAAGAACACGCGGTTAACAACATGAAATACGCTTCATCGCCTAGACATCATATTGGAGTACGTGAGCCACGAGATGCACGAGCAACTGCAAATCTTTAGCAAAAAAAAAGACGTATGGACTGTGGAGTCTAGTACTCACATAAAAACGGTTGGTGTCCTGCTCAATGGGAAAAAAATTGTTCTCTCAAGTTAATCATTTCATGAGAGTGTGCAGGAAACGCTCCAGGGCAAACGGCTAATGCAAACCCCAGAAAGAGGTTAACGAACTGGTCAAAAACAAAAATCTCTAAAATTACTCCGATATCAAATGATATTTATTTTTGAAAAGATCGCATTTGACAAACTGAAAGGTGCCCAGAATAAAACTGAAAGTCGGCGGTTTCGATAAAATAATAATTCTAGACGCAGGCTGCATCATCATTGTTTTGAGTCAATCAGTGTTCAATAACATGAAGTCGAAACCCACAATACAGAAGGTTAACTTAAGACATATGCGTTTGGTCAATCTGAATTTTTACAGGTGCATGGTAAATATGCGTTCACATAAGATTTGGACGTTACAACAACGACTGCTGAATTACACACCATACATGGAGCAAATAAAACGCTTTTATAATACGAAACAGCTGTTGGATTGGGTATCACGCAAGTTATAAAATCTGTAGACAATGACAAGGATTCGGGCTACTGCTCAAAGCAGATATAAGGATGCAACGAATCAAAAACTAAAGCGGAGAATTAAGTTATATTCCTCGCACATGTAGCAGTGCACGGTCTAGTGTCGGACGTGGCAAGTGTGTCATAGAAGCTGTTGAAAATGGCGCATGGTCGAAAGTGAAATGCATTAATATAACATGTCTTTATGTTGTCAGCTAATGTCAGATGAGTTAGCAGTCGTGTCCGTTAATGTTTGGTTTGTTTGTTTAGATGTTTCGCCGTTTTAAAACTAATTCAGATTATCAAGGCAGTCAGTTAACCTACTCACACATTTTCTGGGCAAGCTTAACCGATCTAAGCGATTTACCGGTATTAAGTGCACATACTTATGCCAGTAACTGACAAATGCCCTATTTGAATCAGAGGTAGGGGAGAATGGCCGTAGAAATAATTGGCCAATTCCCACACAAGTTCTGTAGCTAGGCTTGGGAGTGAAATCACGAATCCCGGATTGACAGTCCAGCGCTTTACCAACTGAGCTAGCCGGGCCTGACGGACACATCTTGTTACGTAGTACCAGAACGGACGTTCCAGTATCGCTCTGGGACACGTCATTAACCTTGCAAACGAAGGGCATAGCGGTCAAGTACGGTCTGTTAGAGAATCATCACGATTCCCGTGTATGGCTAGGCGTGTGAACGAACAACGCCGATATGACGACACAATACAACAAACGGACTCGAACCAGAAAAATAAAAATGACTCGAAACCAAGCATTTTGAAACCCCTGGACCAAGTGCTCGTGAAACCAGCGGCCCATATCTAATTTGACAGACCATTAGCGCAATACATAGTTCCACCGAGAGGTTAGTGATAACGGTGAATTCGCCTATTAATGCCGAAGAGGAGCATCGTAAGCCAGCTCAAGAACAGAACCCGCCAGACAAGCCACCGCCGTCAACCATACATCGATCCAATCGACCAAAACCCCAAAACGGCTTTTGGATTAAGAACGTTCTCCCATATCTACAAAACAGCGCCGAACAACAAAGTGCCAGCGATAAATTTAAATAAATGTGACTGTCCTAAATAAATTACTAATTTAAGTTAATGTGATTGTGCTAAATAAACGTTCATAAATTCATAATAATGCCTTTCAGTGTTCAATTGGAATACGCCAAGGCTAAAGTCTAAGTCACACGTTGTTGTGCATGTTTATTCATGAGTTGTATGAGTATTTATTAACTAATGAAGCTAGATGAATTCAAATGCACCACGATAAAAAAAATAAATATTAAATATATGTTTTCCGACGATGAAGCTTTTATATTGGAAACAGAAAGTGGTCTAAAAAACAACCCGATGTTGTTCTTATAAGAAACGTATGGTCAACGAAGATAAAACTAAACTAGTTGTTGTAAAGTGGAGGAAAATTATCATCATCCAAAAATGGTTAATTGAAATATAAAGTTTGACATTGTAAATTGTAAGTATGCGATGTACGCTTTACAAATCAAAAATCTATGTATAAGACGGCAGCTGCATTTGCTCTTAAATATAGGAATACTGAAACTCCAGAGACATCACCAGGAAAGAAACCATTATTACCATCCTTGAGGCAAAGTTCGCATTTAATAAAGTTGCTGTAGCTCTAGAGCAAATTAAGTTATATATCTTGCTGTGTTTATGTTAGTTTTGTTTGTTTGTTTATTTGGATATTACGGCAACTCAACAAAATGGTCATATCATGCCGTTTACAAATGATGATGTCGATATGGAATAGGCGAAGTTTACTAAATTGTGTTCCATGTGTTTATCTTTTTCAAGTACTGGATTAATGAATAAGATGACACTGTTTGGAAAGTTCTTTTAATGAATTTAGTTTGAAATATCTATCACGAATATCACCGAGGTCTGTGCAATAAATTAGCATATGTTTCACAGTCAAATGTTCATCACAAGAAACACAATGAGGAGCTTCTTCTCTTTTCAGTAGGTAAGAAAGTGTTAATCTTGTAGTCCAATTCTGCAGCGTGTTAATACAATTTGATTATGTCAGTTAGAAACAGTGTCCATGTTAGATTTGTAATGTCAATATGTATTCCGTTTTAGAAGTCAGGTATATATGAATTGGAACTTCATGTTTATGCTTGCAAAATATATTTACAGTTGCCTGCAGATTCATGTAATGACGCAGTTAAGTTGCTTTAGGCAGATATCATTGTAAGCGTTGTATAAAACTGGTTAAGAATATAAACTAAGGAAAATAATAGATCTGTAAGAAATGGCTATTTTTACTTTTTGTTGCCATAATAGTGACATCTTAACTTTCAAACTTATGGAAAAATGTATAAACACATGGATGAGCATATGGGAATTTTGCTTATCCAAAAATGTTTTACATCAAAACGTTCATAGGACCAAATCAAAAAATATGTTTCAAACACAAACCTCCTCTTTAAACTGTAAACTGTAAAACTGTAGTTAAAAAACCCATTCATACTTTGATTTGTGCAATGGTTAAACATTTTATGTTAGATTGAGGAGTTTATGTCGTAAACTTATGACAGGGGACGATGGATTAACATTGAGAGAGATTACGATTAAAAACAATATGTTGTTTAAGATTTCCTTTTTCTAGGACTGTCATATGTCAGATAGAAATTGGTATGTTTAATTTCTTAAACAAACTAGTGTTAGTATATTACGGTTTACCTTGTCTTCTTGTACACCGCCTGAGTTTGCACTGTTGAGTATGTATATGAAAGCTGTAGCATTTGGGAGATACGTGAACACTTTTTCCGAAAGAGTTTCATTTTCGCCAACTCCAGGAGTGTCAACAATAGTCACGTGATACTGAAATAGTCCAATCAATTTTATTATCTTGCTAATAATATATACAAGTTTGATAAATATGTAACATGTGTAATGCCCGTAAAATGACACTCGACTCTTTATAGATTATTGTTAAAAAGCAAATGAAACTTGTAATCGGATCATTCAGCGTATTTTAATGCTTACATTTTCGCCCAGAAGAGGTATCTGCCAATAAATGTCTACGATGGCGTTTTCATACATTTCATCTCGACTGGTAACTACCTCTCTTAATTTCCTTAACATCTCTGCTTCATTGCGTATATGAAAAGGGTACTTAATTGTTTCGCCATTCCCAGCCAAACAGACGTCAAAATAAGGCTGTGCTGCAGGTGGTATTGGGTGGATACGGCAGATTGTAGATGTTTCAGAAAGGTGTGCTGAAGGCAGGACATCTCTTTCAAACAACAGATTCAAGAAACTTGTCTTACCCGCACTCGTTTCGCCTGTAATTGGCAATGATTATGTTTGATTGTAAATACAAGTGCACAAACACAAAATATTCTGATTTTAAAATTTTACAACGGAAAGCGGTAGTCATGTGAACTTTTTTTAGTCCATAAAACCACAAGTACGACATAAATTTCACGTATTATCTGTAAATATTTCTGAGTTATATAAATAACACACACATCATCATTGCGACCCAGAGCAGTCCAAGTGACCTCGCGACGTTGGTGGAAGTCGAACATGTTTCTAAAGCATTTCTTGTCTGTATTCAGAGTATATAATTATGTTTAAACATATATGTTTTTGTTAAGACACATATTTAAACTATTGCCCTCCTCCCCCAAACAATATATAAAACAGAAAACAAGTTCATATTTTGTTTTAAATTTACTGCTCAACAAATGACAAAGAACATCAATTAACAGTTAGCTAAACACATTTTGAGCAGCAATTCTTTTTCAGTTTTCACCATTCAACCTCATGAAGCTAGGATTACTTTCCTTTCTAAGTGGATAATTATCATAGTTTGACATTTATGACACATTCAAATAAAAAACTATAAATGTGTAACTTTAATAAGCTACAAAGAAGACACAATTTATTTGACAAACTATAATAAGCGTTGATTCAATTGTAATCTCAATCTCTCAGTTTAGCACATACAGATACATCAATGGTATATTCACTATATTAATCAGTACTTGCTTTATTGGACAATAAATTCAATTTTAAATGTCAAGTTACTTAAATCTAAAACCGGGCGCATTAATGATTGACATGAACCAATAGAGACCATAGTGAATGAACTGGATGTTTAATGCTTTCAGATTTTTAACACTTACCGATTTCATTATAGATTGTAGAATGATTTTAATTTAGAATAATAAATATTTAAAGCACAATAAACCAAACGAACCATGTCACGTGAGTTTAGCTATAAGGTTTTGGACACAGAACAATGCTTAATAATTGGTCTTTTTGTTTGGAGCTTTAACTACAAACATGTTAACGTTATAACACTTCGAAAACAACTAATATCATAGAGAGTAAGATAATAATTCTTGCCTGCAATAACAACTGTGCATTCCATTTGAAGCAACTTCCTTCTGTTTTCTATCAGTTTCGAATGAACATTCCCAAATTCTATATCTAGTGTCTGTTTTGCGTCAGTTGGTAAATCTTTAAGTTCATCAATGAACGCATCGTATATGACTGCTAACTCCTTTTTCATTTGCTTGTCCAACGACAAAGCATGTGTCACTGCTTCGTTGAGCTGTTAAAATAAGAAACAGGTTATTGGTTAGCTAAATATCGTAGTTCATTTTTCTATAGACTATATTGCATGTGTTTGTATCAGATTTGCACAATTGACAAATGTTTATTTTTCACATTTGTCCACCTACTGATTTTGTGTACTGTTGTAAGAAATGATCTGACTGCAACTACAAGGTGCTTCGAATAAGGTCTCTTATTTCTGTCAAAGAATGCAGAGAGTGTCGAATGTTCCTTTCTTCTAGCCAGTCAAATGCGGCATCAATATCCATCCGATCTACATCAAGTTCATCCACTGCGCTATAGACAAAGATACAACGCACCAAAATACAAATTATTGCATTCTTTGAATTTACAAAAATGCACTTACTGATTTATGTGACGAATCGAGCTTTTTAGACGCAATCGTTAATCTAAAAGGAATTATCAGCATGGGAGATAACACTGACTAATCCAAGAGTATGGTGTTTCGAAATAGGGGCCCGTTAATATTAAGGTGGCGCTATAAAAGCAAGCAGATACAGGTTGTGCAATATTATAAATACCTAAATACATTTTACACCAACACTATCATGACAAAAGAAAAGTTCTAAAAGCCGTTTTTAATATTTAAACTACAGCTTACACTTCGGATGTTTCGCACAAAACTAAGCTCTTTAGCTTTAAACTACAGCTTACACTTCGGATTTTTCGCACAAAACTAAGCTCTTTAGCTTTTCGACTATCGTTGTTCAAATGCTATGCTACGCATTATAGATATGTGGCTATGGACCGTCAGGTTGCATAACAAAATTTCACAGAAACGTCTAAAAATATATATGTAGATAAAATCAAAATGTTACAAGTTTCTTTTGTCCAAGCGAGTGCGGTTGAGTACCTTACATGATGTGGTTTGTAAAATAATGGCTTCGATTTGCGCAGATGCCTAACAGTTTTATTTGCTGCTTAAAAAGCATGACGAGGCTGGCACCATAAATTTAGCGTCCAATGTTTAAAGTGGGTGCTCTTCAAGAAGTATTCTTTGATATGCGTGGCTAGCCAATTTAGGAGGGCATTCTATAGACGTAAATATGCATGATTCTATACGCATGACTGAATGGGCAAAACGAATTGTTGATATCAATACTATCTCATAACATTGTATCAGTTACTCGTATCGTAGGCGTACTTTCTTTGTGCAGGATCATTTGAATGTGACTTCAATTTGCTTCGAATGAGGTCTTTGATTTCTTCCAGAGATTGCAGTTTGTGTTGTATGTTTCTTTCTTCTAGCCAGTCAAATGCGGCATCAATATCCATCAGATCGACATCAGATTCATCCATCGCGCTATAGAAAAAACCCACTAAATTATCAAACAGTTTTTTTTTAATTTATAAAATACAATTACTTAAAAGTACTTCCTTTGTGAGTATTTGACTGCGGTAACATGGTACTGCGAATGAGGTCTTATATTTCATTCAGTAAACTGAGTGTGGATTGTTCCTTTCTTCTAGTCAAAGTCAAATGCCTCATCAAGGTTAACCAGATCCAAATAGCTTAGACCAATCGCGATGATGGAAACACACACTCTACTTTGATGGTTTGAAATGCAGTTATGCAATTTTCATAATACTGCTTTGCTTTAATATTATGATTTATTAATATATACCTAATATTATAGATCTTCTGACTAAAATACTGGTATATTTCGGTATAAAATACAACCAGCTGGATAGAATTTCGTTGTTCACACTGTGAAATAAAAAACTATTTAACGGTTGAAAATAAACGGGAAACTTTGACGTTCGTCAAGTATCATAAATGTCCGTAACATTAACGACATTGGGAAACATATCGTTCTATTTATAGACCCAACGACAACACGAGTATCGATGTTTAGCGATTAAAATTAATGTAATTGTTTTCTAACGTCCAACTGTATTTGTTGAACAAATTTGATATTTGAATCTCAATTGAATGAAGTCATAGATTTAAATATAATAATAAAGCCTTGATGACACATATTCATCAGAGTCTGTGTGTTATAAATCATGTGTTGCGTAGCTTATTTGTAGTGTTTTTTTTTATCGTAAGGAGGCATATAATTCGTGGAATACAAAGTAACACAATAAATTCGAGCGCAACAACCCACCGGAACACCACATGTATCATTATCTATTTCTCCAACACTTATCTTCATGCCAATTACATCACTATTCTACAATGCAACAACTAATGTGTCGTTTTATTTGCCATTCTATCGAGTTATAGCTATCCTGTCACTAGTTTTTTTCATTGATGTATTACAAATAGATTTCGATGGATATATTTAGTTTCGTTAGAGATAAGTGGTAATTTTATTCACACAATCTGGAATCTTACGTGCAAGTGCATGTTTAACTGAAACAAAACGAAATTACTTACATGCATAACTGTTGCGTTATTAAGCCAAGTTCACGACAAGACTAGGCTCCAAATATTTCATAGATTGAGATATTGTACTGACATATACAAATTGCATTGCATGTGACCAAATCAAGTTGATAAATATTATCATCGTTAGTTGAAAGCAGACACTATACACGCGTAATTATCTAGTGACGTCAACAATTTACTGATAAATTGATATTCAGAGGTGTAATCTTCATACATTGCACGCGCTTGTCTATCTGAAACTACATAAAACCATTAAACAAAAGCAATATAACATTTTTCATTGTGTGTCGTACTTAATTTACATTTTGATCTAATACTATCCTAAATGTTTATTAATGTAATATTAAAAAAGTTAGTTACATTCATAAGAGTTACAGTCAATAATTGAACACCTATCTTTATGATGTATCTCTGATCTGCACTGTCAACGAGGTAGGTCGCTTTTTTGCTGCTAAATAGTTAAATAATAATAATTTGTTTGCTATTTGTGCAAAGTTTATTTATGATACATCAATTTATCTATTTTAAGCGGTAGTTCTTTCACTTTAGTGTTGTTATTTCTTTAAAAGTCATTTAGTCACATTATTGGTTTTATTTAGTTAAAAGTCACAGAGTCTGACTCATTTTATTGTGTCATTTAGTTGAATGTCATAGAGTCACTTTATTGGTGTTATTTAGTTAAGTGTTATTGGTTCAATTATTGGTGTTATTTAGTTTAAAGTCACGTAGTCACTTTATTGGTTTATTTTGTTAAAAGTCATTGAGCCCCTTTACTGGTGTCATTTAGTACAAAGTCATTGAGCCCCTTTACTGGTGTCATTTAGTACAACGTCATTGAGTCGCTTTATTGGTGTTGTTTAGTTAAAAGTCATTGAGTCACTTAATTGGTATTAATTAGTTAAAAGTCATAGAGTCACTTTATTGGTTTTATTCAGTTATTAACTTAAAACATCGTTTTAATTTAAGTGGCAGGATTCGTTCTCGCCTCCAGTACAGTTTTCTTGCAATGCACTTTGATAATTCATAAAAAAGGGATAGTGTAACTAATATTTATAACGCAATATATTATATTAATACTATTTCATTAAATACTCACGACAGTCATTAATATTTGAAAGACAATACCCAAAATAAATACAGACATGGCAAAATATGTGAATGTATAACAAAATGTACTATACAGCCGTTAACGACAATGTTATTTCTACAGTACGGAATGCGAAATCACAAAACTTCCATAATGAAATCGCGACAACACGATAGTGATAACGCGATACTACGATAATGAAAACGCGATAATACGGTTTACGTGATGTCGCGTTTTCATCATCGTCATGTCGCATTTTCGTTATCATCGTTGTAACTTCGCGCTATCGTCATCGTACTATCGCGTTTTCATCATCGTACCAGCGCATTCCGAGAAGATCTTCAAGTACAGCAGTACATTTTTTTCACATAGAGGGGAAATTCTTCTCTCCGCATAGGCAGCGGATGGTGATAGTACGATGATGATAGTACGGAATCCCGTACTACAGGACATCTAAACAAAACAATGTTGATTAAAGTGTAGTTTTCCCATTAGTTTCCATTTGTTACGAGTATTAGTTTAATGCACAGTTACTGTTCGTAAGTGTGCACATTAATTAGGGATGGCAACGAATACTAAAACGTTTTTCGAATAATCGAACTTCAATTTGCTTCGAATGAGGTCTTTGATTTCTTCCAGAGATTGCAGTTTGTGTTGTATGTTTCTTTCTTCTAGCCAGTCAAATGAGGCATCAATATCATTCAGATCGACATCAGATTCATCCATCGCGCTATAGAAAAAACCCACTAAAATATAAAACATTTTTATTTTATTTATAAAATACAATTACTTAAAAGTACTTCCTTTGTGAGTATTTGACTGCGGTAACATGGTACTGCGAATGAGGTCTTATATTTCATTCAGTAAACTGAGTGTTGATTGTTCCTTTTTTCTAGTCAAAGTAAAATGCATCGTCAATGTTAACCAGATCGACATAGCTTAGACTAATCGCGATGATGGAAACACACACACTACTTTGATTGTTTGACATGCAGATAGGCAATTTTCATAATGCTGCTTTGCTTTAATGTTATGAACTATTAATATATACCTAATATTATAGATATTCTGACTAAAATACTGGTATATTTCGGTATAAAATACAACCTGCTAGATAGAAGTTAATTGTTCACACTGTGAAATAAAAATCTGCATTCAACTGTTGAAAATAAACGGGAAACTTTAACGTTCGTCAAGTATCGTAAATGTCCATAACATTAACGACATTGGGAAACATATCGTTCTATTTATAGACCCAACGACAACACGAGTATCGATGTTAGCGATTAAAATAAATGCAATTGTTTTCTAACGTGCAACTGTATTTGTTGAACAAATTTGATATTTGAATTTCAATTGAATGAAGTCATTGATTTACATATACTAATAAAACCTTGATGACACGTATTCATCAACGTCTGTGTGTTATAAATCATGTGTTGCGTAGCACATTTGTAGTTACGTGGAATACAACGTAACACTATCAATTTGAGCGCAACAACCCACTGGAACACCATATGTATCATTTTCTATTTATCTTACACTTATCTTCATGCCAATTACATCACTATTCTACAATGCAACAACTAATGTGTCGTTTTATTTGCCATTCTCTCGAGTTATAATAAGTTGTCAAAGCTATCCTGTCATTAACATTTTTCATGGATATATTAAAAATAGATTTCGATGGATATATTTAGTTTCGTTAGAGATAAGTGGTAATTGTATTCACACAAACTGGAATCTTACGTGCAAGTGCATGTTTAACTGAAACAAAACGAAATTACTTACATAACTGTTGCGTTATTAAGCCAATTTCACGACAAGACTATGCTCCTTCTACAGTTAGGAATGCGAATTCACAAAACTACCGTAACGAAATCGCGATAACACGATAGTGATATCGTTATACTACGATAATGAAAACGCGATAATAGGGTATACGTGATTTCGCGTTTTCACCATCGTCATATCGCGTTTTCGTTATCATCGTTGTAACTTTCGTCATCGTACTATCGGGTTTTCACATCTTACCAGCGCATTCCGATGCACATGTGCAAGCTAAAAAATAGAAGAAATTCAAGTACAGCATTACATTTCTTTCACATAGAGGGGAAATTCTTCTCTCCGCATTGGCAGCGGAAGGCAATAGTACGATGATGATAGTACGGAATCCCGTACTACAGGACATCTAAACAAAAAAATGTTGATTCAAGTGTAGTTTTTCCATTTTTTAGTTTGTTACGAGTATTAGTTTAATGCACAGTTACTGTTCACAAGTGTGCACATTAATTAGGGATGGCAACGAATACTAAAACGTTTTTCGAATAATCAAATTCATTATTTGAATATTCGGTTGTTTTATTAAAAAAAAAATTGTACGTCAAAGTTGACCAAACCTACACAGTTTTTGTATGACCATAAAACCTGAATGATAAAATTTGATTCCCAATAGTTGCCAACCTTGCATGCAGTTATTTGTTCATGCAACATTTATGACTTCAGAGCCTACATTAACATCAATTATCATCATTGGACAGAAAATTATCAAAGAAAGAGCAAAACTTGACCATAGATCACTGCCATCGCAATTATCGCATTGCAACTAGTTCTCCAAAAACTGTTTGCGAAAAAGACATCAAAATCTACTGTTTCTGCATTTGCCAAAATTGTCACTGACTTAATTAAATAGGGCCAGGTAAGAATATGAAGAAAAATGATTTGAAAACCATTAGCAAAAGCACCGCACATTCACTACCAAACTCGTACTTCATTTAGCCCATTGCACTAACCGATGTTTTGAATAAAATCGATCCTATCCCCCTTTGCGTATTGTTCAGATACCTTAATTTTCAAACCTGTTTTCATTATACCAGTTGTCAAGTTCCATGTGTGTTCATATTTCTTCCTGTAGCCAGTCTAACTATTTTGATTTTTGTCTGGAATATTTCACTAAATGTTAACCCCTAAATTGCCTGGTGAACTTTGTATGGTCTGGGAACTATAATGGGTGTTGACAGTGCACCGCGGGCTTGTTGATAGTGGCGTTCAGGGCAGAGTGCTGTTGTTGCTTGGTAAAGCAGGACGATTATCGAAAACCCGAAGCGGGTCGTAGGTTATGTTAAATCCGAAGTGGATTATTATAACTGCTTTACGGTTGTGTAGTCCCAAGGGGACATTTGTGAAAGAAGTTTGATGGTGTGGTGTATATGTGTAGGATTAAAACGGAAAAGAGTATTGGGGTAAATATAAATCAACACTATTTTTGAATACATTAGTACTTATTTTTACTACGTATCGGTATACATGGTAACATGAGCATTTGATTACTGGCATTTATGTTTGTCATTTATAATGTGCATGTTTAATTACCGTTAATACATTTATTGATGTAACTTTTTAGGATTTAAACAGTGATACATTTCATTATTCTCAGAGACCGAAATGATGTTTTATATAGATGGTGAGCGTCCATTGAAGGGG
Organism: Congeria kusceri; assembly: GCA_027627225.1. Taxonomy (NCBI): domain Eukaryota; kingdom Metazoa; phylum Mollusca; class Bivalvia; order Myida; family Dreissenidae; genus Congeria; species Congeria kusceri. The sequence continues at coordinate 5,695,608 of CM051032.1, read as the reverse complement.
TCTGAGGTCGAAGGCTGTAGATCGAAGTTCATAAGTCTGAGGTCGAAGGCTGTATATCGAAGTTCATAAGTCTGAGGTCGAAGGCTGTAGATCGAAATTCATAAGTCTGAGGTCGAAGGCTGTAGATCGAAGTCCATAAGTCTGAGGTCGAAGGCTGTAGATCGAAGTTCATAAGTCTGAGGTCGAAGGTTGAAGATCGAAGTTCGAAAGTCAAAGGTCGTTACTCGTATGTCGTATGGGCAGGAGAACATATCGTTGGAACATACAAACGCAAGGAAAGTGACTAATATAGGAAATCTAAAGGCTGATTAGAAAAACAATGTGACTTCAAGGGTGTATACGTATCTTCAAATCATATACCAAGAGATTCAATTGAGAGAATAAATAAAGTGTGAAATAGCAAAATCCCGGCCGGACTAACAGTGTGACATTTTATGAAATGTTATATCCATGTTTTATATTTAAAGCATGCATGTGGTTTAATTATATGTAATGCATGTACTTTGTGTGATCCTTGTTGATATATCTTAGATTTTTAGTAAACATCTTTAACATTTATATTTGTGTTATTACTACAAGATTTTCAGAGACGGGGACTCGAATCGAAATTGTCACTTCGTGACACCAGTTCTCAGGTAAGCGCTTTGGGCCATCATGGCCCTCTTGTTTTTGTATTTTGATAGATAAGATGTCCATTAGAAACGATTACTGCAAAGTTATATTTTGATCAACATATTTCTGGACTGCAGGTTTAAATTGTGTGTCAACATACAGACCTGTAACAAACTGTGAAAACAAATGTTCACCTGGGCAGAGGGTCTTTACAGTATATACTGTTCATTTTTAAAGATATTTTTAAATTTTATGTTCGCTCTTCGAATAGCTATTTACTGTTCGAATATTCGGTCAGGTATTCGCATAATCGAATATTTGATTATTTGTTGACATCCCTACTAAATGTATTAATGTACCAATTTGCACAAAAAGTAATTTACTATTTTAGCTTTTAACTACTTTGCTTTAAGTAAATCTTGTATTTCTATCTTTTGATACGTTTTCTTCTAAATAGTGTGAGTGTTCTTTACTTTTTCATTTGACTTCATACTTAGTCGATTTTTGTTGTCTTCTACAGATTTCTTGCAAAGCTAAAGAAGATTCGGTGGCGCAAAATGACAGATGTTGATGAGATGGACCTTGATGGTGCCTTTGACTGGCTAGAAGAAAGAAATATATCTCATCAACCTAAATCCTTAGAGGAGATGAAAGACCTCATTCGATGTAAACTTGCTAATGAATCCCGTTCCGAAGTAGCAGTATGTCAGTCAAAAATGGTAAACAATGTTTATGTTCCCTCTTTTGAGAGAAAAAAGAAACAATCAAGCTATTATATGCCTGCTGTCCTGTCCAACACGAACCAGATTTGTTTTATTTAAATTTTGTCCTTTAAATATTATTGCTGTCTTAACCGTAAGAAGTAACGTTTGCTGTATAGTTTTCATACCATTTATATAGGGGTGTGTTTTAAATATGAACCAATCCATTGGTTTAAACCGGTATTAGTTTTCCTTTTTGCATTTTTGAAATTTGCAGTTAGATTCAGGCCTGATGGAAGTTTTATCAACAGATAAAGAATTGAGGAATGAAATTGGATCAGTATACGAGTATATTGTAAACGCCATCGCAGCCAACCAGGATATAACTGATCTATACAAATACGTTTCCGCGTGGTGCGGATGCGATTTTGTAGCGAAGATGAACGAGCACAAAAATAAACTTCAAAACACCGATTGCCCAATCGTCATAGCAGGTTGAGTGATTTATCTGTGAAACAACCAAATTATCTTTTTCGACAAAATCGCCACTTAAATATTGGTATCGCAACGACATCCAGCATAACTATGCTTTACACGCAGGTTCAATACTGGATATAGGATTGTGTTGGATACAGGCACATAACTAAGACAAATATCCGACCATTATTATACATGTGAATGATAATCAGTTATGATTTAAAGAGTATTCATGGCTGTTCAAATATTTTTAAACGCATTAATTACTCTTGTATAAGCCGATCGCAATATACTGAACCAAAAATGAAACTTTCGTAAAGTAAATGCGTAATTGGCACGGTTACCTAACAAATTTATACACACAAACACATGTTGTTACATTAAATTCGTTCTAATTTGCACAATCCACCAGTTAATTCCAGTAGATTCATTAGACAAACTTATACAACAAACAGAAGCTTTCTGTGAAATCTATTCAAACGTTAAAACATTATCTACATTTAAACTTAGCGAAAACTTCTGTTTTGGTTCAGTATATGTTGCTTATCTGTACAATCTCCGTATTTATATGGTACTACTTTAAGTTTGTTGTAATTAACAATTTTGTAAAGTATACTAATCAAAAATACATAACAGATAATTGCACGTAATCAAACATAATATAGTGATTTAATCAAACATAATATAGTGATTTGAAAACATTATTCAATTTAAAAATTGCGCCATAACGGTGCACAAGATGAGGTATGGCTCGATAGCACACACAATGTAGCACCTTGTATCTCCGACGCATAGAACGAACAAGAGTGGTCACCTTACCCAAAGTTATGTTAGTCCTAGTTCCTGTAGGTTCTGGGGCTGCGCAAGACGTTGACGTACACGTCTGTCAAGCTCGTCCCAGAGGTGTTCAATTGGTGATAGGTCTGGGGATACAGCTGGCCAATCTATCACGTCAACGTTGTTTAGTTGTAGGAATTGACATGTAATCCTGGCTGTGTGGGGCCGTGCATTGCCGTGTTGAAAAATCATGGGTTGTTGTTGGTTCCGAATGAATGGCACAACGACACCATTCAGAACAATGTTCACGTAATTCACTGCATTCAAGTTTCCAGGAATCACAATCAAACGTAATTTTTGGTTCTCGGTAATACCACCCCATGCCACGATGCTTTGCTGGAAACGGCTAAACTCCCCTACTCAAGCATCGGAAAACCGCTCTCTGGTGCGTATCCGACCGTCTCTGTGGTGTAGTGAGAACCGGGATTCGTCACTTTAGATGACACCGGCCCACTGGGGGCGAGTCCAGTTCCTATGCTGAAGGCACCATTGTTGCCTTGGTTCCAAGACTTGGTCCCATATACTTCCGCCTTGCTCGGAGTCCATTATCACGTAGACGGTTACGTACCGTCTGACCAGAAATGGGACGCTGATGTGTTCCTATTATTGCTAATGCGGTTCGTTCCGCTGCCTTTGTCCCGGTCCCGAAGATGCTGGACTCTGATATGAACGTCCTGTGCAGGTGTGGTAACACGCCCTCTCGGAGCTCTGTGCTTGTCCTAAAAACATGCCCGCCTGAAGAAAACCAATTGCGCGTCCTCTGTTTTCGATGATTATTTTCGCCATATTCGAGTTCAAATCAACTTTGCATGACACCACGTGTATTGATTATCCAGCCCATGTCAAGTCAGTTCATAACAAAACATGCACGAGTTAATCATGATGGCCCTATCGCGTGATTTTAGCACCTCGTGCACCGGCTCATCCATCCATGGCAAAAAGGCAGTATTTATGACCACTATAAATTTGGAAACATGTACAATTCGATTTCTGAGAAATTTCTGAAAAACTTATTAATTTATTTTTACAAATAAACAAATTGTGAGCAAAGTAAAGTGATGAGCTATAAGTTTTGATTAGTATATTTACAATAACAATAATTGTAATCACAGGAGAAACGAGTGCTGGGAAGAGCTGTTTCCTGAACATTCTTCTTGGACAGGATGTACTTCCATCCAGCCTGCTCTCTGCAACAGCGACGATCTGTGTTGTCCATCCTATTCCTACTAGCGAAGATCCGTATTTCACAATTGATGGACACATTACCAAACTTGTGGAAAGTAAGACGGAAAGTATCGCGCAACTGAATGAAGATGATGAACACAATACCAAACTTGTGGGAAAAAAGACGGAGCTTATTGCGCAACTCCATAAAAAAAATGACTTCACTCTCTGAAACCGGTCGCTTTAAACAAGTTGACTTTTATTGGCAAGTGCCACTGCTAGGATCGAACGTACGTATGATTTCATCCAGAAATTATTGTATTCAGTTTTAAGTTATGTTCCTGACGGAATTAGTTTCAGTCCAAAACATGTAATAAAATATGGTTATTTGTATTTATTTGCTTGGCATAAGCTAGCCATTAAAATGTACACCTTCTGCCATTTGAACAATTATTTGAAAGGTACATCATTCAATTTACGTAACATTAAACAATTCGTTTAACAATACATACATTTATACGAATTTGATCCACATTTGCCAGCGGTCATGTTTGAAAATCATTTAAACACAATATTCAAAAGGATAGTAACAATGTTTTTAGAGCCACATCGTGTTTGTGGATACTCCTGCAGTCGTTGATAACGAACACATGGACGCCAAGGTTTTTGAATACCTACCCAACGCAGCTGCCTTCATATATGTGCTGAACAGTGCAAACGCCGGGGGAGTCCAGGGAGACAAGGCATGTTATATTATCTCATAACACAATTGCAATTGCTATGGATATAATAATAGACAACTTGTATAAAATGTCTGCTTTGAAAAATAATCCTAAGTTAGCCTTGTCAATTAATATTCAAAAGTAATTTGGAGATTTTATCATAAATTAAACCTCGATTGGTATTCATAAGTTTGTTTTTATGCATCTAAGAAAACCTTCATTATATTTTTATGTGGAATAATAATATAATCTTGTAGAACGATATACCGAATATAATATTATCAGCAAATTATACACAATTTTGATATAAAACGCAATCTATTCCTATTAACTAAAACAATACACATATTGCGTATTATAAACCTATGCAAGTCTGTTGTGCTTGTTTGGAATTATCATTCATTGCTAAACGTGTAATTTTTAGCTGGTAAAGATTTTAAAAAATGTCCAGGATTTGGACCAATCAAGTGACCTATTTAGTTTTGACCCTTTTTGCACAATGTTCGTGTGCAACAAGTGGGATTTAGTCATGGACAGGGATAAAAGAGAGAAGGGGACTGAACAGAGAGTTTGGGATGACAATCGTCAAAGCTACGGAAATACTTACCTGGGTTTCCATGGGATCAACACTTGTATAAAATGAGCACATCTGAGGTATTTAATTGCGTTATATCAATAATCATCCAAGGTTGATTTTAAATATATTTGAGTTACGTATGTCTTTAAACAAATTATATAATTTGTATGATAACAAACAATAATACGTTTTTCTCATTTCTATATTTTGAATCAAATAGCATTTTAATGTTTGAATAATAATCGATAAGAATTTTACTTTTTGATCATCATTTCATTTTAATCGGTAAATAATGTTGCAATGGTAAATACTTGTATTTCAGGCAATCAGATACATGAACAATGGAATGGGTGACACCACTAAATATGCCGAATTAAAGAATTTACTTAAGGCTTTGTTATTAAATGGTCAAACAAGTAAAACTCAAATGCATTATAGGTAGTATAATAAATGCATGTCAAGTTAATGAAAATAAAAAATCAAACAAACATAAACACACTCGATTGAATCGAATTGGCACTTACTAAATTACTATTATTAATATAATCGTGTAATTACATCTTTAATAAAATCTATGCAAATCAGATACATTACATTTAACGTTGTGACGGATTTCTGCCATCATGATACCTTGTTCCCCATGTGTTTATGGCTTCGTGTCAATAAATTTTTAACATCCATTTCATGCATACATATATAAAATGTGATGCTGATGTATATATTAAGTGTTTACATACTAATTTGTAACATAATTATTTGTTAGCAAAACGATGTTTGCTTCATTGACCCTCATTACACTTGACTTTCAGGTGGTTGGTTTCCTTAGTGCAACAAATTACAATGATGTATCGACAAGAGCCAAGTGTGCTGATTTGACGGATAAGGAAAAGGAACAGAAATACGAAGAAATTGCTACTAAACTGACAAAAGCTGCAGCAAACAATGAATACGTAATAAATTTCATTGTTTATAAAACATATTTTTTGTTTAAAATTTCGTAATTTATCACGATGTAAATGATTTGTTTTACCAAAAGAAATGAACATGCTCCTCTGCTGTTCACTGTTATCTGTTATTAATATTCATAATCAATTTTGGAACTTTTTTACAGTTTAAACTATGTTTAGCAGGTCAGACAGAAGCTGATGAAATCTTGCAAGGAAAGAATCACTGCTATGGCAAGTGCTGTGCACACTCATCTGAATAAAAAAGATGTGAAACAACGCCTGAAGGCGAGTTTGACAGAGCTAATTCATTTAATCAAAGCATCAGACGACGATGCTTTTCAGTACACGGCAAAAACGCACATTATGAAAATTGTTGTCAAAAAAATAGAAAACTGGGAACACGATAAGGGATATTGGAAACGTACTGTGAAGCTTGTGAAATGCGAAATGGAAAGGTAGTTCGGACTTTTAGATAATGAATGTCGTAATGCGGAAGAAGCAATTGAATGCCAAGAAAACATGCCCAATTGTGAGTATGTTTTTAATTGGCATACTAGTGAAAATGTCAACAAGGTTTGTTTTATATCGGGTTGACTAATCATTTAATGAAAAGTTTGTTAAATTGCCTGATAGGTGTTACAGTAATACGTCATAGTGTTTGATGTGGAACTTAACGCGAGGCTCGTTGAAAAAATGCCGCACATTTCTGTTTTCAGCTTGTGAGAATATTGGACTGACTCCCGGTTTTCTTTTCACAAAAATGCAGACAGTATGACAACATAGTTTTGCTTCACATTTACATTATCTGGAATTCACTGTAGATGGTGCTCCTTTCCCGGTGCGTACAATTGTAGCTGGCGTTAACCAAATCAGAAAATTTCTCAACAGAGAAGCATGTATGCGAAACCTGCTAAAACACGTTATGAAATAATGCTTCAGCGAGAAATCCATACACAACACTATCACGGATAGCTATTTGGCAATGATAGCAAGTGAAATACAAACCCTGTGCGATAAACAAATCGCGTGTCGAATAACGGCGTGTAAAATTTTGATAAAAACCATTTGCAATGATGGCCGACCTGCAGATGAAATAAACGGTGAATGCGTTGAAATGCAAGACACGATAAAACAAATAAAAGACTAGCTTGAATATATCCAAAAGACTGGTAACATTACCAAATGACACTTCAAATTTGGCGACCGGCAATAGCACATGTCTGATATCCTATTGTACATCTTTACTTGTATACCGTGTTTGTATGCGTATTATTTAGTTACTCATGTGTTATTGATTTGCTTGAAAATATGTAAAATGATACTGCGCTGAAAGTCAGATATGTGTCTGTTTTTTCTGTCATGTTACGTATACAGCTGCGGAAGTACCTAGGGTCAGAAACATACGAATTTTTCAAAAGTAGCAGGATAAAACGCAATAAATATGTTTAGAAATTAATTATTTATACTAATTTGCATTAAATTTTACATTTCTGTACAAATGTTTAAAACTGCGACAATCAGGCAACATTCTCCTCTTGTCCAGCCCAGTGAGGCAGCACTGGTTCTATGTTGCAACATGGTGTTGAACCCCGCTATAATGTCTGGACCTTGTCTAATTATGACAACTACGATCTAGGTATCAAATTAGCTATAATGACTAAGAACACGTTCTTTTAATGTGTGATCAATTTCGCATGGAGAAATTGAACAAACCATAGCTGTTCAAAACGTTATAATAGTAAAGTATGTGTACCGTTATAATAGTAAAGTATGTGTACCAAGTTTAGAATTATCCTCAAAGAGTTATTTGGATTGAGTTAGTGAGTATTGTATAGATGGTTTCTAACTTCTGACCATTACTGTGTTATTTTATGGTTTTTCATTTATGTTTTTCCATTTTCAATGAACGATCGTTACTTCGCTTATTTAAGCATGAAAGTAAACAAAATTAATGTTCATAACTTGTTATCGAATGGATTTTATTACACTGCTATGATTGAGAATGTGTTTGTCATTCAAATTCAGCATTACACACATGCGCATAATTATAAATGGTGTATTCCAAACTGACTTTTTCTCTTATTGTATCTGCCATTGTATTCATCATTGCTGCATATGATAAGTTACACATTAGTAAGTATATTGTTTTATTAAACAAACTAATGGTGCTGAACATTTCATCATATCTGTCAAATCTTTGGCAGAATTTAATAATGTAAATACTCTGTTTTCCGATCGTTTTGTGTTGTTTTTTTTTATAAAATAAATTCGAATAATATAATATCATTAAAAATGTTAAAATCGTACATTCTTAACGTGGTACGTATTTACCAAAAGTGTTATTCGGACGAAAAAATAGGCCTCTACAGAAGTTATAAAGAAGTATTTACATTATAACGTGCTTAATGTCTATTTAAATATTGTTTGTGTATACCATTGAATGATGTGGCAAATAATGAATTGAATATTTAATAAAACATATCAATAATCTGTGTGTTTTAAGTATGTATTACAACATATGTCATATCAGTAATAAGCATCGTATTGTGTATTTTATTGTTTTGTATATGAAACTGACCTTAAATAATAGACCTAATATTAGCTTGAAGTGTTTTCAGTATAGGAATAATGAAACTCCAGACATCATCAGGAGAGAAACCCTTATTACCATCCGATGGTCTTTTAGTTGAGGCCACTGACCAATTGCGTATACAATACATGACATTACATACAGCACAACACACACCATAAAAATGATTAAAACTGGGGTCACCGCCTTGGAACGGTCAATGCAAACCATTGGGGGTTTAAACCGGTTTAAAGGAATGCCGAACCTCACAGTTAGGACAGAATTAATCACAAAACACGTACTTATACATAAACTTTAACCTCATAGCATTGCAATTCAAAGTAAATAGTAATAAAAAAGAATATTAATTCAATTGAATTACAATTTAATTGCTTAGTGGTTGAATGTTCACCAGAGCAACATAATTGCAACTTTCTGAGGCACGATGAAATGAACGTTTTATGTCGTGTCTTGCTTTCTTGTGACTTGTGTAGGTTAAATCTGTATAAAACAAGTTGGTGGTATTGATGTATCATTTACTCGTTGATTCCTTCCACTTGAGGCATGTAAATGTGTATGCATCCAGAAATCAAATGCCTAGCTTCTTAGAATTCATATAACTGTCAAAACTGTGACGTACACAATATTAATGCATGATATATAATTATTGATTATGAATGGTTACAGATTTCATAGGAAAAAAACAAACATGTTTCAATAAATTCTTAAACAGTTTGTGGACAAATACTTTGACAAGTCAGATGTGCTTTCATATTACATAGAATTGTTTATCCATGCTATACGAACCAAATGGCTCAATATTCAATCAACCTATCAACCAATCTCGAACTGTTCAACCAAAATCATAAATGATGCTGTCGTATTTGTGGATTGGACTGGAGTTGGCTAACAGGTTCATAGTCATTGCCAGCCATACTTTGGGTGTTAATACCAAGTCACAATAAATATAAGCTTGCGGTGTATTGCTAAACGCTTTCGGCAGTGAACCTTCTGGCCAACTACCGACAGACCTCGGGCTGCTAATAAGAGTTCTCTCCTGCTATCGCAACTGGAGTTTCGCTTTGTTTATATGTATAGGCATTACGAAAAACGATCTCTGTATTTCGTGCGTGCTTGTTTTTTTTTCCCCATAAATGGGTTTACATGATTCCATTGATACTTCATAAATACTTCATGTCAAGGGAATGTATAAATTTGGTTTCATATCCATGGAACGTATGTATTAAGGACAGCATAAACACGCATTAAGATCAGAACCCATTGGAATAACAAACATTCTTTGATGATTTTATAAGCATATCATCACGGTCATAGAAAGAGAACAAATATATACATAATAAGGCACAATATACCAAAAGTAAAACACTAACATATATAAGCTGTGAGTGATATTGATAATGATTTCATGTGTCTACATTTACATAGTTTGTAAAGTAATTAATAAAGGTGTTGTATCCATTATACCACAATTAAGCTAGTTTGCATTTTAACTACATTAAACACTTCAATTAACTTTAAGTCTGTACCCATTAAAACACCAACATATGTTTAATTATTTAACACCTTTAAGTACAATAAATATGAAATTCAAATTCAATTAAGTATTCGATATTCACATAGAAAATGCAGTCGTCTTAAAACTGTATCACATCAAAGCATGTTTATAGAACTGAATCCCCGTGCTAGAACGTATTTTCCTTTTCTACATGCAAACTGTGGAACATTCGTGTATATTCTAAAATATACACAGATACATTTGAGGACATTTAAATACAGTAAGCAGTGGGACAACATAAAATGTCTAAAAGAAAGGTCAAAAGAAAAATAATAATGAAATAAAAATAAAATAAATTAGTACACGACAATTCGACAGTAAAACATAAAGAAATTGACAAGAATGTATACATGACTTGAAACAATACATTCCACATACACATATGCAAATACATGTACTTGTATCACAAAAAAATCGCAATTATTAAATAATGTAATGTTCAATGCATTTTATATACGATGTAACATTGTTAGTTTAGTGTACAACTACAATTTCATTTTTTAAACCTGTGACATTACGAAAACACTTATAACACCCACAACTATATTTAAAAATCCGTTTTGGTATGTATTCGGTCATACCAAAACATAAAAATTAGAACGTACACAATATTTATATTGGCAAAATGTGTTAATAAGCACTGAATTCGATTTTACAAATGATTTAAGACATAAAGGATCATAACGGCTGCATGATTGCTTGTATTAGAAAGCATATTAAATGAAATGATATATCGATGTTAACTCTTACTAAAACCAATTACAGTAAGTTTTAGTCAGACTTAAGTCCAGCTCCATGCTTTAACTTGAATAACAAAGTTTTTTAATGAAATGCCGACAATAGCATATATCAAGGTCGAATTTTCTTTTAAAAATGACCACTTTCATGGCAATTGACTCGATTGCCCGACGAATGTGTTCTTCCGTGGGTGTTTCGACAGTTATTTGGACAATCGTATCAATATGGCGTTTCATTGGTATCATGTATCTTTCTTGAACCATTCTTCTATCGCAGGCAATTGAAAACAATCTACCAAAATCTGTTCTAGCCAAGTTTGAATAATCTTAGAAGGATTTTTATAAAAAGCCTTAATTCTCAGTTCATCAACTATTACACTACATCTAGAAGGAACTGCAACAGCTGCCACTGGTATCCACGGAGCTGATGTCAGCCCTAACGTCACGTTCATTCCGATTGGCAGAGGCTCGTCGTAACGCTGCCTATTATTGGTATATTTTGTATTTTGGACCTATAATAATATATACGATCGTTTTTTTGTAAACACATTTTGCAAAATATGTACGTTTAGAACAATAGAACATTGTGCTGTAAATTTGTCTAAATTAAAGAAAGCGATTATTGAAATTATGGTAGGAAATCATATATAACGTAAAAAGCCATCACGATGCCTTTACAAACGTAAGTCTATATATTTGATGACAAAAGATGCGCCGACTGTTATGTCGATACTTTAGCTCGCCAACATTGACCTTTATGCATGAATATTTTAAATTACCGTTACGATGAATATTTTAGTTTTCGTACTGCAGTCGAGTAAAATACATAAAATCGAGTAAAATACATAAAAGGATAACCCACTAAAATAATGTTATGGTATCATTAAACTCGTGAAACACGTGCAGGAACAAAACCGAGTATGAATATAGGAAACAAATCAAGCGCGTAATTTATGCTAATATAGTTCACGATTATCAGGTTAATGTTGGCGAGCTATACTTTAACAAACCTGGCAGAATATTTGATTGACCATTTCTGCAGTGGATGTTTAATTGTATGTTTTGCAAGTCTTTTTTCAGCGCTCCAAAATTCTTTCTAAACTCTAATTCTGTTTCCTCAACAACGGTGTCGATTGTGTTGTCCAATGACTGACTCACAACGAGGTGTATTTGACGTTGCACGTTTTCTTTTAATATATCATAACTGTGTTCCTGGTTTACCTGTGTGTATCGCACTATTTGTGCTATTATGTTTGGTTTTTCAGATATTATATGCTCATTAAATGCCTTGGTAATGCTCTTGTATCGGTCTTCACAAAAGGACATGAGCGCTTGCTTGACCTGCGAAACAAATATTTCAATAATTTATTTACATTGTGTTAATGTTTCGCAATTATTTCAGCAAAATGTATGGGCATTAAAAAAGATTACCGGCTAAGGAAATCATGGCAAACGTATGAAAAAAATCTCCGAAAGTCCGGAAATTTGAAAATATTTTTAGTAGAAAGTCTTGGAATTTGAACTACAGTGGGGAATAATTTTAATCTAGAAAAGTGAAAACTATATAACATGAATATAGCCCAGTGATCACATATGTGTACAATAAAATAATATGTATCGATGTTCTGTTGATGGCATCAAAGAACATTATTATCTAGGCATTTCCATACACTATAACCACCAATTTAGGCACTAATTGTGCTGGTAATCTAACACTAATTGTCACGGATAGTCACACTTTGGTGAGGGCAAATTCTAAACAATATAAGGAAATTTTACTTAATTTCAGTGGCCATAAATATGGAAACTAAAAATGGCCACGCTAATATTCAAATTCCAATTAAGCTTTTCCTGAAAATTATCTAAATCATTATTCCTGTCCTATTTACCTATAGACTAAAAGCTAATAGCTGTACAATTATCGACGTAAATCAATAAGAATATATGCTCATCTCCTGCTGCTAAGGAAGCATACGTGACATATACACACAGTTTATTGTACAAAAAAGCCACCGGCCCATGCACAAATTGACAGATTACATATACAAACATACAAGTGAAGCAAACGTGAGTGCGCATGGTCACATTATGATAACCATATGTATATACTACTTCATGTAATGACCAATGACCCATAACTGCAAGACAATTCACTAAAATAATGCTTTTTTTCTGGGAGTTTTAAAATAGCCACCTAACACTGAAGTTTTTAATTAACAGTGACTGCCATTCAGTTGGTCCTGTGTTATTACCATACTCCTCGCAGCGGTCACTTCCCCCTGGTGGTTTACAATTACCACGGCAACCACGAGTGAGATCATTACAAATTTGAAAGGATTTATTTGCAATTTCTTTTTAGTATTTTGATATTATACTTAACAAAATTGAATCCACTTATTTATTGTATTGTGTTTGGTTAACTGTACATAATATTTTAACCAAAAGTAGTCAGTGTCACTTTATACACACATTTTGCTTTATAGGAATCGCGTAAGAATGAAATCTGCATATCAACAAAACGTCAACGTTTTCAATTGTTCTCAATAAAATATGCAGAAATGATTTTTTGTTCCGATTTTGCTATCGCATGTAGTGAATGTCACTAAACAATATATGTTTCACTCTTGGAGAAAGTTGATCGAGATTAAAAAAAAAAAATTAAAAAATTAAATCATTAAAAATAACGACGCGGTGTAACACAGAATGATTCTTTTCATTAGCAGAAAAGAAAATGTTTAAATTTCTCGTTAAACTAGTATTATATTTCATTCGCGGTCATATACAAATTGTAGATCTTTCTGTGACAATTAACATGAAATAAACTTATATTTTAAGTCAAAATCAACAATTAAATGACCTCAGGCTAATTGCCCATTTCACTCTGGTGTACATGGAACTACTTTTTTCGTTGTTTTATATTTTTTAAAATATGCATATTAAAACATCGACAGTGCAAACACCGGCTTTCGGAAACAAAATAAAACAAATCAATAAAATATCCATTAGCGACAACAACGATGAGAGTATTACATTATTTACCACAATGAAAAAAAGCAAAATGTTTCATTTACGACGATAGAATACACAAACGTGTGACATTTCGGCCTATTTTGCGCATTTTTAGCATGAAATAAAATAAAGTGTTGATTTTACTCCAGGATTAAAATTAATTTCATTTGCGACTAAAGAAAACTAATTATTGCATTTGCATTTGTGGACCTTCACCCACAACATGTATTGTATTACAACTGAGGAAATAAAGTACGATTTTACAATGAAACCAAAAATATCCTGCATTTCTTTATTCAAGCTACAGTTAAAACCCATCAGTCACAATTAAATAAAAACATATTCTTACCATTGTGGCTAATGTAACCGAAGAAATATACCACAACATAATCCGTACGAAGTGCGGTTGGAGGTGCGTTAATTTCATTTCCCGGAAACGTTATAACAAGTGAAATAAACCCACTGTAACAACACCGGTTTTACATGAAGTTATAATAACTTACACTTTCTTGCTATAAACACATTCTCGGACAAAAAAGGAGAATTTTTACATTGAAACAAATGTGTTATCTCATAGAATAGTATATTTATACATATTGACCCATATCACTTACAAAGTAATACAAAATGATCAAATTTAAATGCATTACTACAAAAATATAATATATAAGAAATATAACTATAACTATGCACTTACTTTTTATTTTTCAGTAAAACTACTTCAATTAACTTATCATTTTTATTTTAAAATTAGTACATGATAACATATACAATTATCGTATTTAAAATGCATACAGAGAAAATGAATATAAAATGACTTTTAACACATTAAATTAGGTTATTATTACTTTTAAACGTTACCGTTTTCCTTAGCAACTAATCGTACAATAGTTTGACATTTTGCAACTAGTTGTACAGTAGAGTCACGTTCGGTGGTGGTGAGAGTCTAACGCTCTAACCACTAGGCTATCGAGTTTGAGGATTTCGAAGTGTAGTTTTTAGACATGATTACTGGAGTGTAACCGACCGATATTGATAGTATGCTGCGTAATTACCGGTTAACTGCGATTTCCACTGTGTTCTTTATTATTATTATAATGGCCAAGTTAATAACAAAATAATCAACTAATAAATCATGCCCCACTCAACAAACAATATTAACATGAGTCGGCGTGAACGATATGAATTATTCGGTTATAGATTCGAATGACAATGTTTTCTTCTCGGCTCGCCTAGTGACCCAATTAATTCATGTTCATTAACGACGCATATTGTTTACTACTTTTTATTCTTCCGCTTGTAAAGTCATAATTTGATGTAAATTGAAAGTTGTTAACTTAAATTTTCCCAACATGACACGTTGTTATCAAATTCATTATTGTAATGATAACAATTTGACAAATTGAAAGATATTTAAAACGGCACTTCTTACTTTCGCGTAGTCAAATCTTACTGGCCTAAGCTGTTAGGATTATAGTTTTTTTTACTGTTCGGCTTCACATAGTTGTACATCTGTTCGCTGCGAACGACTAAAAATGCCCATAACTCTAAGAAAAACAAGAGCACCACATACGGGTGCTGGACGCTCGACTTTATCGTATTTGATAGTAGTCTGGCATTTTGTTAATAGAATGTGCTCATCACTGTAATGAAGTGTGTTAAATTTCATGTAAATGCCTCTCATAGATATTGAGAACTTTGACCTAAAACTAAAATTCAAAGTTGAAGAAAGGGTAATAACTCCACCAAAATCCTAAATAAATTTACATCATCTTGTCTACAGAATGGGTTCATAACTGTGATCAAGCATTTTTAGTTTTAAGTCCATATATCTTATAGTTATTGTGAAATTTGACATAAAGCGAAAATTCTAAGTTAAAAAAGGGCAATTACACAAACGAAATCCGTGATAGAGTTACCTGCTCTTGTCTACAGACTATATCCATCAATGTGATCAAGTACTTTTAGTGTTTAGTCAATACCTCATACAGGTATTGAGAAATTTGACCTCAAGCGAAAATTGTGTTTAAAAAAGGGTAATAGCTTCAACAAAATCATTGAAAGAGTTACCTCCTCATGTCTGCAGAATGCGGTCGGCACCATAAGCACGTATCTTGAGTTTCAATTAATGTTTTTGATAGTTTTTGTAAAATGTTATATTTAACAGTAAATGTGAAAATATTCTAAGTTTTAAGTCCAAACAAGGGCAAATAACTCTGGAAATACAAATCACAGGGTTACATGCCTTGTTGTAATGAATTGACCTTTTGCTAATGAACAAGTATTGAAAGTTTCAAATGGATACTTTTGATAGCTTTTGAAAAATAGACTCTGACAAAACACGTAACCAAAAAACTTAACCAAAAAAACTTATAAAACGCTGATGCTGACGCAGACGCTGACGCAGAGGCAGACGACAGAGCGACGAAAATAACTCAACTATTTTTTCGAAAAGTCGAGCTAACAATATGCAAAACACACTGAACATAGAAATATGAATTGTTTGATTATAGGTTATATCGGATCAGAAATGCCGAAGCATGTGTCCCCTTGGCGTGAAAAAAATGGATCGTGCGTGCAAGTAAAGCAAATTTACTGCTTATCTTTCGTTAAATCCTACCAATCATGCACAGTTTTTAGGGCAAGTTATGACCCAGATCAGACAAGAAACACCTTAATCATCACCTACAATTTGTGAAAATTTGCATGGCCTGTGACTCTAAGCAGTCCAGTTATATAGTAACTAGGTAACTGATATAAGACCATCATTTCACCTATGGTAAATCACATTATTTCTAACTGGCACATGCATTTAAGACATTACCTACTCCGTTAATTTCACTAAAGTGTACATTGTTGGCCATCATGACACTCATTTTAACTTAACTCTTATCGAAAGCTTATTGTCATGTATTATAATAAATATGCTACCTACATATATGTATTAATAGTGAAATGTGTAAATGCTAAAATACCTGTTTTAAGTCCATTCGTAGTGTTTCTTCTGTCTGGTGTTTTTCATTTGCTGCACGACACATTCGTAAATGACAATGTGTCAAAATGTTGTTTTCCAATTTTTCAAGACACCTATTGAAAAACACAATTCATTTGTATTTTAAAATATGCCGGAATCATACTGATAGGTTCGGTTGTCGGTCGGGATTATCAGTTGTTAGTATATGTGACAAAGCTGCCTGCATTTGAAGTGCATTTTAGTTTGATTTGTTTACTTTGCACCTGTTTGTGTTCCGTTTCGTGTTTTATTATACTATTTATTATATACCCATATGTTTTTACGCCTGTTTGATTATTGTATTCAATGATCAATTAACTAGCGTTATATGCGTTTTATTATATAAAACTAAAACTCTTTAAACAAGAATATCGGTAGAACCGATAGATGTTCCCCGATGCCACTCTGCCCTCTAAATGTTGCCTTTGACCTGAAACCTAAGAACCTGATTAAGACGGTGACATGTTATAATGTTGAGGCTAATATTCATGTAAAGTCTTAAAATCCATTCAAGAAGTTAAAAGTCCGGAAAGCAAAAGGCCAATTTCGACTTTTGCCCTTTAAATATGACATTGACCTTTGACCAAAAGATCTAATTCATGCTCGTAACATGCCGTCTCATCTGTGCCATTTATTTGGAAAATAGCTCAATCTTTGACCATGTCATAGTCAGGACCAGCAAACAACCGATTTTAACCTTTGACCTCTAAGTGTGATCATGACCTTTGACATATAGATCGGGTTTTCATGCACTTTTATTGTCTCATTGAGGTTAACATTTGTGCCATGCAGTTTTTAAAATCCATGGCAAACTAAAGCACAGACAAGCAAAGTGTCAATTTTTGCCCATTGACCTCTATATGTGACTTAACCTTTGATCTAGGGACCTAATTCGTGAGCGGTACACACCAGCTCATTGCAGAAAACATTTAAACCAACTAATGCCAAAATCCCTCCTTCCATGGCCAAGTTATAGTGTGGACAAGCAAAAGAAGCCAATTAATAATCAAAGGGCAATTACTCCCTGAAAAATCATCAGACCGGAACGACCTGACAATATGCGCATGTCCCCTTGGTATGGAAGCTGCATATAAAGTTTTATTGAACTGAGGTTATAAGTTTCTGAGATCTTGCGCGGAAACGAAATTTTCCTTAACAAATGTCCTATTTCTAATCAAGGGGCGATAACTGCCTGAACAATAATCGGACGGGAACGACCTGACAATATGCGCATGTCCAACTTATAGGGATGCTGCACATGAAGTTTCATCAAATTCGGGCCTTTGTTCCTGAGGTCCTGAGGTCGAAGTTTCGGACGGACGGAAGGACGGACGGACGGAAAGACGGACGGACGGAACGACATGGAGTATGATGGATAAAATCATCTGGGAAATTTGTTTCACACCCGACAAACCGCACTGCAGTGAAATTAGAATTCGGACGGACGTACAAAGCGGCGACTATATGCTCCCCCCTTTTGGGGAGGGTAAAAAACCGTTACCAGGAGATTTAGGACTTTCTCTCTGATTAAATAATACTTTATATTGACGTGATTATACGCTGAAAATTAGCGAATCGCATAATACGGGTTTAACTGTCGATATATATTTCACTCATTCATAAGCAAAACTATATTTTTTACTTTTTCAGGATTCCTATATTAAGCAGGACATTAACTTGGCTTAACGCGATGACCTAAGGTACCATTTTGAATTATACATTACCGAAAATATCTTTTACTATGTCCGACCTGACTCGCCACTATCAATGGTCCAAGTCCATGAAGAACCTGTTGGTAAGCTTCAGTATAACCCATGTTGTTATCTAGATGGCGCCTGCAAACAGATGCCAAAAAAAAAAAAAGAACAGAAAACAGTAAAATTATCAGGAGACATACCTATTTTGTACAGAAAAGAGCACTTTATCCAAAATCTGTCAAGCGATAGATGTTAATTACCAAATAAAGTATCTAATTGATGGCTACATTCGATATCCGATAAGCGTGTGAGTTCACATTACCGTTTTTCTTAGTAAGTAACTGTAGTGCCTACGTAAATACTGCATATAATTCATATCATGTGTTTATTAAATGGCAAAATGGAATGTTGCATCAATTAGCAAAGATCCGAAAACGTATATGCGTACTTTGTGGTACACACTTAATCACGAGTATAATTTATAATAGTAACATAGTTCTATCAATCAATAAACAAGGAACAACAAATATTAGGAGGGATTGAGAATAAGACTTTAATATTAACTTTATTAATATATTCTTTTATTTAATGCAAATTTAATAAAGCAGTGAAAATATAGAAAAATAACAGTGAGATATATCTCTATATTACACACAGTTAGGGACTACTTTTTTAAATTGTATTTGATTTGGACAATATTTAGTTGTAGTTGTTGTCACAATTTATAATACAGAATTACCAAAAAGAATAGAAGTTAAGATTAATAACAGCAAATGTTAAGAATACCTCTTCGATATATTGAACTGTCTTTTCTCCAGTCGTATTGAGCCAAGGAGACCAGAACCGACAATGTCTTGTGGGTACAACTTTTACACACACGGCATTGGAGCTGGTCACCTTGGTTCAAACTTAATTTTAGCATCCAAAGTATTCATTTGATACTTTGCACGTAATTAATTCCCCCATACCACACTTGCACTTGTTGTTTTCATGTTTATACAATCATAAAAATACAATTTTCAGAACAAGAGTTCAATTTTTCGATCTGCAATTTCGAACTATACCATGCGCATTCAGTATCATATAGATATATTATTTTTCAGCAAACATTACCCGTATAGTGCTCATTTTGAACATTCTGACTCTTGATGCTAAGCTGTTTCGTCTGATGTACATGTTTAGCTTTTGAAGTGTGTCATCCCAGACCTGTTGTTCCATGGTACTTGATTGGCGACACCGTTCTTCCACAATGTCCCATTTATTGCAAACAAACATGATGCAGCTTGGATCAATTCTGAATAGATCATCTCTCTCAACTTCTTCGTTCATCTTAAGAAATATTTGCCCCAGCTATAAAAGAAAGTATACATTTCATGATTTGCCACTTGGCTGCACCACTCGTGAAAATATGTCACTTTTGAAAAAAAAAAAACGATAAATATTTTAAGTCATGAAGTAATGTAGTGGAGAATACCAGTGATTGATTTGAAGATTATTTCACTGCACGTTATACGGAACTTATTTTAAAAAAATTGACTCATCAGTAGGGCAGACGTTATAGTTTGTATGCAGCAACAGACACCAGACAAAATATAAACTTAGAGACCCCGTTCTTCCACAATGTCCCATATATTGCAAACAAACATCTAGGAAATTTAGATCAGTTCTGAAAAGATCTTCTATTTTATCTACCTCGTGTATCTTCTTAAATGTTTGCACCAACTGAGCAGTTGACATAAAAGACAACTTTGTATTCCCGGTTATACAGAAACATAGTTTTTGTACACGTTTTGTATTTAATATTTTATTGATGTGTATGTTTCTTACATCAATTGCTTGTACGTTAAGATCATATCTTGTCTTCTTGGATTCCTCCGGCGTTTGAGCTGTTGATTATGAAGATGAAAGCTATGGCATTTGGTAAGAAACTGAACAGTTTTTCAGACATAGACATACTTTTGCCAAGATCAGGTGTGTCCACAATAGTCACGTGATACTGAAATGTGTACTTATGCGTTACTTAAAACGTAAGGAAGGTAAATAAACGGTATATTATTGAACACATTTAAACATCTTCTTGTCAGAAACTAAGGACTACATTTTGAAATAATGAATAAAATGTTCATTGGGTGACCCTCTGAAAAATTCCTTCTAATCATTCGATTCGGTAAAAACACGGCCGTCAGGTCGAGGCAGTTTTTTTTATATGTATATAATCAAATATGTGAAAATCTACTTATCAATTACAATTGCCTGTCGTGCATCATTGGAATATTAAGCCTTTTTTAAATACAGTATTACGAAATCAATATTATAAACCCAATTTACAGGTGCTTCAATTTAAAAGTTTGGGTTTACGCTTTCTTCATTACAGATGAGCATTAATGTGTATTTTAAGTTTGTTTCCAAAAGTCCACGAGAATGCTTATCTTACATTATTGCTCAGAAGAGGTATCTGCCAATAGATGTCCACAAGGGATTGATCATACTTCCCACAACAGCTAATAATTATATTCCTGAACTTCAGTAGCATCTCCGTTTCGTTATGTTCTTTAACAATGTACTTCTGTGATTTCGTTCCATTCGAATGTACTTCAAAGTAGCGTTCTGCACCCGGTGGTATGGGGTGGATGCGACAGACAGTAGACGTTGCGAACAAGTGGCCAGTAGGCAGAACATCTCCTTCTAACAACAGGTTCAAGAAACTGGTCTTTCCAGCACCTGATTCGCCTTTGATAGATAAGCGAGATGT
Organism: Congeria kusceri; assembly: GCA_027627225.1. Lineage (NCBI taxonomy): Eukaryota > Metazoa > Mollusca > Bivalvia > Myida > Dreissenidae > Congeria > Congeria kusceri. Next base: position 5,674,218 of record CM051032.1, on the reverse strand, counting down.
TAATTGATAGATCTAATTACATTTATCATGTAAATCAATGTAATCACTGCAATATTTAAGTACTAAAACAGTTAAAACATGATAAAAAGGCTCGTGTAAATATCTCAATATAGCTGTCAGTAAAGATCAAACATGAAACAAAACTTTAATTTCTGTCCATACAGCTGAAAATGAAAATGAAGTATATGACGTCATTAAATTGTGCGTTGTCCCTAGCGTTTAAATCAAGCAAAATTTACTCAGAAAAGCTAAATCGTAAATGCATATCTGCATGAATTAATTGGTCAATTTATAACTACCATGCATACATTATTACTCAACGTTTTACACGTAAATGGAACATGTACATATTTATATAATATCACAGAGTCTCGCAAGACTTCGACCAATATAAATCTGCGGATAATTATATAAACGGCACATGTTCCTATCTGTAAAAACATGGACATGATAAACGTAATCTTCTTAAATAAAATATTTCATTTTAATCTTATTGCTGAAATTATTACAAAACAGTTCATATCGATATAAGTTAACTTTTTTTTCAGTTATAAAACGAATTCATTTTGATAATTAATTTCACTGACATAAGAATTATATTGAAAACACTAAATGTATTTAAATCGGTAGCCACTTAATGGCACCTGATAAGTTCGTGAAACAAAATTGATAGCATGGACGAGAAATAAACAAACATAGTAACCTGCGACAACAATTATGCAATCCACTCGAAGTAACTTTTCTCTGTTACTGCACAGTTTTAAACGAACATCTCCAAATTCGGCTTGCAATGACTGCTTCGCATCAGATGGTAACTCGTTTAGCTTATCAATGAAAGAGTTGTATACCACTGCTAAATCCTGTTTCATATACCTGTCCAATGACAACGCATTCCCCACTGCTGTGTTGATCTATTAAAAGGAGACATAGTTTATTACAGGAACTTAGTATCGTAATTATTGTTAATTCTAAGCTAATAGGGCACAAGTTTTTATTATTTGTCGATATTTGCACACTTCAAACTTACAGTTGCTCTGAACTGTTGTGAGAACTTGTTTGACTGTGGGTACAAGGTACTTCGAATGAGGAATTTTATTTCTTCCAGCGAATGCACTGAGTGTTGAATGTTCCTTTCGTCTAGCCAGTCAAATGCGGCATCAATATCCATCAGATCGACATCAAATTCATCCATAGCGCTGTTGAAAAAAATTAAAAAAATGCATCCCAAAAAGCATTATATTATCTTGGAAAAATAAAAAATACAGTTACTTATAATGCGTTCTTTTGTTTTTCACTGCGCTTACATGATGCTTCGAATGAGGTCATTTATTTCTGTCAGTGACTGAATAATGTTGGATTACCTTTCTTCTAACCAGTTAAATTCGGCATGAATGTCAATCAGATCGACATCGCATTCATCTATCGCTCTGTTGACAAAACAATTTAGAATAAATATGACACATGTATAAAATGTACAGATACATGTAATTCAGTTTATAAGTACATGTTTGAGATTTTATTTCTACACACTATTGATTCGTATGATATCCTTCTGAGAAACGAGAATACAGGAATTGTTTGTAACCCCTTAAATATATTGTTGTATAAGCACAATTTTTCAGAATACTCAACGAACTAGAAATAAACCCAACTTTAGTAGAACATAAGATAAATAAAACCCAAGAAACGCCAGCAGTAGAGAAACCGTATTTACATTCTCAGATCCTTTATTTGAAGCATGTGACCGGTACAGTACGCAGTTTACGTAAAACATAACATGATTAAAACCGGGGTCACCGCTTTGGAACTGTCAATACATTGTGAGTTTAAACCGGTTAAAATGAATGCCTCACACTTGGTCCAGAACACACAATCACAATATACATAATCGTAAACAGAAACTAATTTCATAGGATTTCAGGTCAAATTAAATAGAAACATAAAATACTAATTCGATTGAATTACAATAGATGCTTCCACAGATGTAAATCATATTCAAATTAATCTGCAATATTATCCAATCATCGCACTTGGAAATCACGTGTTTAGCGGTAAAACTATTTCAAACAAGAGAGCATGTGCATAATGTTTGTGATATTCAAATAGGCATGTGGTAATGTTTGTGATTTTCGATGAATGGAAATTAATCCTTTAACAATAGCTGGGGAGGAGGTTAAATTATTCGTGGAAAAACCCGGATCGGTGTATTTAACTACTCACTGGTCGAAAATGACCAATGCACTTGAAAACAGTTGTATGAGTATTAAAATCCACGTTTAAATACAAATGCTATTGTTTATTATTATGCTTATTTGATAACAAAATGAATATTGCTATGTCGAAAGTAAATTCCGGTCTGTTTTATTGATACAATTAAAGACAGAGAAACTCAGAACTCCAAGCCGAATGGTTCGAACGTCTTTTAAATGAACTCTTGGGGTGTCATCTTTTCAATGGCATATGTAGTTCACTAAATACAATAATAATATGCCGTTTAGTCTCTTTTCTATCCAACAAATGTATTTTCCATCGATAAAAGTATATAGGATATTCTGTGTGATTTATGACATTTATTTCACAAATTTGCAGTTAATCATATTAACTTCAATCCCTATTTAATATTGTATGCTTTGTTTAATGTGTTCAGTTGTCAATAATTTAGTTATTATATCGTCGGAGGTCCACAATTCCTTCCCGTCCTTCGATCGAGTCTTTTTGTTTGGATCTTTTAGGCTCGAGATTCGCAATGCGCATGTTCATTGCGTCAGAAAAACATTACTACTTTCGGTTCTGCGTAGTTTAACTTCGAATTGACAAAATGCATCGAAAGCAAGTAAGTGGATTGAATTGTGTACAAGAGCGGTCAGTGGAGAGCGCGCTCTACTATTTAAAGTATTTAGTTGGTGCAGTGTTTGAAAGTGGAAAGGGCATAATTCTGTCAAAATACAAGGCAGATCTATGGCGAGTATTTCATCAGATTCTTACGTTAATAAAACTATTATACATAAGTTAAAGGACTTTGAACCTAACATTTATTCTAAAATTCTGGGTGAAAAGGGGTATAATTGTGTCAAATCAAACAAGAGCTGTCAGAGGACATCGAGCTTGACTATTCAAAATTTTGAAGTTGGTGCCTTTTGTTGAAGGTGAAAGGGGCATACATTTGTAGAAAAAAGCTGAGTTATGGCAATTATTTCATTAATTTATTCGAAGTTTCAAGTGAATGTCTTATGTAGTTTAGAAAGTATAAGGATCTTGAACAAAACATTTAACCCATGAAATTGAGGAATAAATCTGCCAAAATAAAAAAAACCCAGAGTTTTGGAATTGTTGCTGGAGTTGATGGCAAAGATGTATTCCAAGTTTCAAGTGAATACCTTATGTAGTTTAGAAATTATAAAACTTTTGAATGCAAACTTTCAACTGGAAATCAGTGAAAAATGGCTGCACCTATAGAGATTGCTGCACCTAATTGCACATCATGCTGGTGCTGATAACAAAAATGTATTTCAAATTTCAAGTGCATACCTTATGTAGTTAAGAAATGTAAGACTTTTGAATAAAAACTAAAAATCTATGTCAAAAGGACCATAACTGTGTCAAAACACATAACAGAGTTATGGACATTGTTGCACCTGACATCGGACAAAGGTTTATTCCTGGTTTCAAGTTAATAACTTTTGGAGGTTTGAAGTAAAAATACTTTTGAAAGAAAACTTTAACCCGATTCTATGTGAGTTGTGGATATAACTCTGTCAAAATACAAAACAAAGTTCAGGGGATTGTGGCGTCGATGATGTAGTTGAAGTCAAAGGTATATTCCAAGTTTTAAAAGAATAACTATCAGAAGTTATAAGACATTTGATATAAACAATAACCTGAAAATCTATGTGTGAAAGGGACATTACTATATCTAAATACAAAAAAGAGTTTTGGGGAATGTTGCACCTGATAGTAGAGTTGTTGACAAAGGTAGTATCTATATTTAGTTGCGAAGTTATAAGGCTTTTGAATAAAAACTTTAACCATAAAATATATGTGAAAAGAGGGCATTACTCTGTCAAAATAAAAAACTGAGCTATGTGGGAATATTGCACTTGATGATGGAGTTGATGACAAAGGTACATTCCAAGTTTCAAGTGAATAACTCATATAGGTTTGAAGTAATCAGACTTTCGAATAAAAACTTTCAGACAATGTAAAGTTCTATTTCGAATATTAACTTTAACTTGTTCAAACGCTGACGCTTACGCCGACGCCGGGGCGAGTATGAAAGCTCACTTATTCTTCGAATAGTCGGCTAAAAATGCATAAAATATATTTAAAACATAAATATAAAAATATGCTGTACTGAAACCCATGCATTCTCCCTAGTTACGCGATTATGATGGTTGTTCGAATTGCCGTCTGCTTTGTTTACAATTCGATGTTTTTGTAAGTTTTACAGGGTGATGTTGTTCATAAAACAAAACATAAATGTGACGAAAAGTGCACTTTTCAAGTTCAAATAAATAATGATATTTAAAGGTCTGTCTTAACTAATGATATTGAAAGGTCTGTTATATGGATTCAATATTAATTTTACTATGTTACCTACAAATCAAAATAGTTAAAATCTAACTTAATAATAAATAGTTATGTACCAAATTTAAAAACCAACAAGCGATATTAATAAATTGTACTTACAGTCCTAATCCTATAGCAGGAAAGAAAAAGTATAGACTTTACTCACATGCACGTCTCACAAATGTCTATATGCTGGTGAAAGAGAAACAAATGTCCATGAAAAAGCATCCTGATTTTATAGAGTGCAATATACAACACTAAGGGATAGAGTTCTTGACAAGGTGGATACTGTGACTGCAGTGTTTAATGTCCCATGTTGAATGTGTTTGAAGACTATGGCATCATATGGCTACCGGCGAGTACACGAGGCAAAATGTATGACAATTGCGTCTTATTATGCCATTCACCTGGGTAAGAGAGCCGTTGATTAGCCATTCACCATGAAATGGCTGAGTTTTTTTTATAAACGACGGCAAGGGTTAATGGTACTGAAACCCAGGAGCTTCGAACAGGAAAGAGGCAAACATTTTCCTTGGATATTGTCAGTGAATGTTTCAGCAATTTTAACGATCGTGAAAGAACATGAACTGCTTGACAAACCTCATTCAGTATTAACCATCTACGAAAAAGGTATCACTATAGACCATAGGCCTCACATGTTCTTGCTGATTCCACTTACTGCCCTAAAGGTGTGACATCAAGTCGAGGCAAACAGTCACTATTTTGGGTGGTGGAAGCGCAAGTGGTGTCGCCATCCCTCTATTTTTCATATTTCTAGGGAAGCTGATACAGGGTTTGTTTGGCGGCTTGTAACCCTGCGCGAATGGTAGAGTAAGTAATACTGGTAGGTATTTTTAGACAATAACTGGCGATCCATTTCTAAAATATGTTCCAGGACGTGACAATCAGACAGTTTTGCTAATAATTAATGGACAACGATCACATATTTCTGTAGATCTTATGCAATGGACCTAAGAAAGAAATATCATCATATTCTGCTTGCCTGCATACACCACATGTGTACTGCAATCAATAGTCATCTCGTGTTACGACCCGTTTGAAAAAAACACAATATCCTCTTTCACAAACTTATCCGCGATTTTTCTGCACCAATCATTGGAGACAACTTCTGTTTTGTAAATTGTAACGCTTATTGAAAAGCATTGTCAGCAGAAAATATACAGACCAGGTTTCGACGCACAGGAGTCTACCTGTTCAACTCAGAAGCTGTACTTAGTGTGTACCTGAAACCAGCGTTGTCGTCCGTCGTTCGTTTTCCGTTGACAAAAAAATTACTCAATTTTAAAGATATTTTTTACTATAATTGTACTATGACTAGTGTAAGCAACTATACTTTTAATGAAAATAATGATTGATGAATATTATCGAACGCCTAAACTGCTAATATAAATTAATGAAATTAAACAAAAAACTAGGTCTCAATTGCATTTTTCATTCAAGGAAATAGAACAAATTGCTACTTTTACCGGAATGCTTACTCGGATCCACAGTCTAAATCTTACAACAAACATTTCAATTCCTTTTCTTATATCCACGAAGCTGTATTTTATTTCATGTGAACCGTGATAACCAAGAACGCGAATTATTGTCGAAAATGTCATGACTGCTAAGAATTTGTGTTTTAATTCGTATGTTGTCCTGTTACACAAGCACAAACAGATTTGTCTAGGCACTGTTCATTTTTTAAACAGATTAAATCACTCATGTTCTATATTATATCCATAAAACACATTCACTCAACTGTATACCATTCCGTTTTGTGTCACTCAAAGACTTTCTTCTTTGTAAAACCATATTTAATACTGATTTAAATTACCGCGCTATAAACTAAGTAAGTCGATCGATCACGCCACCGTTTAAACTTGACTAAATAAAGCTGCTGCAGAGTGATAGATCATGTGGGTGCAAGGTTAAGGTCGCTTTCTGTGAAATACCCTCAAGTACGAAACGCTGATTTTGCAGTTTTATTCAAAAAATATATTGTGAAAGAATCGAACAGATTTCATATCGAAACGAGTTTTGTTGAAAATAGTGCTACTGACTGAGATACGAGGTCACGTTTTCAAATAGCTTTACAACCTCTTAGGTTATTAGGTAACCTGGTCATAAGTCAGATTTTAGCATATTAAAGCCCAGTTACATATTCATATTTCACACGGAAGCTCATTCAAAGCAATAGAATGAGGCGCATTGATAGAAAAGTAAATTACCGCTCTTGATGAATGTGTGACTATAGCTTGGGTCGCAAAACGTTATTATTAGTGAATCATACCGTGTGTTGGGTACTGGGTTGGTTTGGTCCGATGATATTGAATAAACTTCTCTAGCTATAGTGGATTGGCGGTTACACTCTGTTGAAGATGATACCTGTAAAGAGATATTCACCTAATTTATTCATGGTAATTAATGACACATGTGACAAATTGCAGTTTGAAATGTCAACCGTACACCAGATAAAATTTCTACAAAATCTGGATGCTATAGGTACAGCAGTTATCAAATATCTAAATAACGTATTCAGTTTTCATCCGATAAGGCGATTTTCAATGGTCAAAATACGCAACTTCCCAGATGAAACAGATTTGTTTTAGTTTGTTAATTAATATCAAGGGTATTTTATGTGCAAAGGTCAATTAAGAATAAAATAGCGATGCCTTGACAGGTTAACGCTACCCTATACAGTCTAAGTGATAATGTTGCATGTTTATTAATTTTAGTGGCGGATAACCCACCGTTACTCACAAGCGCTACAGTTTGAATTATGAAGCCAGTTTGATGAAATATACAATGTACCGTGACGTCTGCCCTACGTGGCATAATGCAAAAACTGTTGTACTTGTATGTACTTTCGGTTTTGTCAGTCAAACATTTGTTTTGCTGTTCATTTTTATATTTCGCTTTGAAATAAATTAGTTTATATGATTATTAAAAGCAGTTTAGTGGTCATGCATAATTCTGCAATGTCAAATGTTCAACATGTAGGATCAGATTTGTTCACGTGTTTCTTGTTACAAATAGGGTCCTGCAATGATGTTTTAGTTGCTTTGTAGTTTGAAATTAAAATAATCATAGATTCAGATTGTAACCTCACATTCTATAAACGGCGAGCCACAGAAAAGAAAGGGCATCCTACCGTGTTAATATTTCAGCACATCCTCTCATAGTACGAACTCGTACAAAAATACACTGACGTAGGAGTGTTTGAATAACAATCTGCAAACACATGCAACTTGTAAATTCGTGTATGCAAAAGAAATTGAGTAGTATTACACTGCTATTTACCAGATGGCGTCGAGTCTATTTACATTTGCCGCTTACTGCCAGTATACTTGAACATGAATAAATGTGTTTATATTATTTCCATTAATGCATGATATATGTTAATTAAAATAAAACACATAGTTTAATCTCTACTGCAGTGACACGTACATAAACCGCAAATGAGGTATTTGTTTGTTTTTTGTACCTAATGTCTGTGAATCGTCGTATGTTTAACGTTTGTCAAAACTAAACTTAAACACAGTGTGTGGTGTATCTATTATGCACAATGATATTAATAAATATTCCAAGGTTACGAATTTAATATGTTTCACGACCTAATGTGTATTATGTCAATAATGAAAACTTACATTATCCTGAATATCTTTAATGCTTTGCAGTCTGGTCTTGATTGTTTCGTATAACTGAGTCATTTCCAATGCGCCTGCGTGTTGTCTCTTTGACGAAATATGTTCAATTATTTGTCGAATAAATGAATGTAACCACCTGCTAATGTTAATAGTGGTGTAACGTATTTGGAGTATTTAAGATGGAACTTTTACAAAGCATAGTTTGTTATAGAGTAAACGTAGGTCATTTACACATTATATGATTTTATCAGCTACTTTTCGTTTTCAGTACAACAAATCGTTTGATGTTATATATATATATAACAATAGTAAAACATATTTCATATTTTACAACATTTAGGGAAAATCTAGGTTGCCAATGAAAACGGAATTAGAAGAAAGGAAGTTACATTAATATAAATCAAATATAAATAAAATCCTAAGGCGCTGAAAAGTATTTCATCTGTTTTAAATCCACCAATTACTTTGGAGCGTTACAATTAGTACGTAAAGTACATCATGAGGGCATATACACATCTACACCTAATAGTTGTTATACAAATGTAGTATGTAGTACATATTTATTATCTCTGTACGTGTTTTATTTTGCCTATAAGTGACGAGTTACATACCTATAATGCATGTCAGATCTACTTGTCTGACAAGTCAATACCAACTCATTGAGTCCCTTCCTTATTTTCTTAAATTCAGGAGTGGCATCCATTCCAGAACGTTTGTATCTCATGGCCTAAACATAAGAGTTTGTGCGTACAGTTTGTACTTTGTATCAACAACACGAATAATATGCTCGTACAAAATTTAGCAGCTAACATAAACCGTCTGGTGTTTAGCATACTATTGAAAATACATTTTCGATTAAAATATTTGTTAGGCTAAACGTGTATAATTGATGCATCAAATTGTATGACCCACTGGTAAATGACTGCATTTGAAATTAAAAGAAAACTTATTGAACGTTTGTACTTTAATTAACACCAAATTCGTATATACCTCTGCTGTGCACATTTTGTACATATAACGGTTCCACGAAAATCCGGCAAATGTTCCTGTAGCTTTGATGATATATCTTCCCAAACTATTTGTTCAGTGCCTTCTTCTTGTTTGTTTCAGGTTACTACTACATCCCACTTGTTGCACACGAAGATATTGCAAGCGAGGTCGAAACTAAATAAGCCACTTGACTGGTCGTATTCCCGGACCTTCTTAAAAATCTTTACCAGCTGAAATTGCACAGGTATACATTACATGTATTGTGTTAAGACGCATATCTAACAAAGTAAGTTGCATTAACGGTTCTGTACAAAACGATTACGAGTATTTCAATACAACTATATTATCAAGCTCCTTACAATAATCCCTAGTTTGACGCATTTATATTATCCGCTGACTTAACAGTGACAACTAATAGAACGATCTTTAGGATTGATTTTAATGAGATTGAACTATATAATAAATATAAATATTTATCCTGTTTCTACCTGCAGCATTGACCTAATAAGGGGGTGACCGTATAAATTTCCCTATCTCCAGTCAACAGGAAGTGGCAATGTTTATCCAGTTAGTAGTGTATTCCTACGCGCCGAATAGCAACATTGTCCAAAATGACTAGGCAAACAATGAAAAACACCTGTACTCACCCGAGGTTTTCATCGATAAAAACGTCGTGTTGTCTAGTTTTACAGAGATCCTAGCTTCCAAAATGAGTTGTTAATCCGCACATGTATAGCATAATCGATAAAGGTGTAAACAACATCTTCCTTCCATTCCATTTGAAAACACTTGATGTAAGCGGGTTATTCTTTCTGAATATACTTTCTTCAATCAAAAACAAAGATACAATTTATTAAAGAAAGAAATAAGCATTTATATAAATTTTCGTTGAAATGTTATTAAAACTGAACGAAGAGTAGATCGACATCTATTTATTCCTAAAATCTTTAAGTTGGTCACGACGTTCTACACCCACAAATTGGCACACTCCGAGTACATTGTAGAAAATTGAAATTCAAATGGAATTAATCTCACCGTATTACAGACATATATTCCATACACTTTTGAATTAAATGTTATTAACATAATTCATCCAAAACACTGAAACGCTAACTATTGTATTCCGATTGCTTTTATTTTAAATTCCAACACACTCGCGTCCTAGTTTGTACACTATGTAAACTTCAAACTTAACCGACTGACGTAGGCGTGACGCAATGCAACTTTTCAAAAATCGATGTCTGGATTTTAGTGGCTACTGTGTACTAATTCTTGTTCGTGAATATTATTGGCGTCAGCAAATTAGATTATTTTTAAAATTTTAGAAGATTGCCGGTAATAAACAGAGGACTATGTTTTCGGAAAGTACGCATAAATGCTTACGATTTATAAGGTTCGAATCTCGTCATAAAACATAATAGTTTTCAGCGAAACCTTTAATTAAACTGCTTTTAAAATGCAATTGAGTAGAAAACAGGATTAATAGAATACATGGTTGGTGCCGGGATGGAGAAAGTTTATCCGGTGCGGCTTAGAAAATGAAATAGGGCGAGCTTTAGCTCTATTTATCATACCACTATGCTGAAATCGGCTTGATACAAAGGTGTCTGATATATTTTTTTAAATCAGGTCACTAGCGTTTATATCAGTCAATGTTTGGAGGTACGCTATATTATTCGGAATCAACTATAAAGTCAACAGTTTCAGTAAAAATGATTCAGATTCAACAAAACAAACAATTTGATACCAAGAACGTATATAGTTTATTATTTTTAATCGTCATAAATCCCCAAAACGTTATTTTTAAATATTCACATAAACCCGCACTTTGGTAGTGATATGACGTCATCTATGGAACACAATAAATCATCCATACAAATTTATTTGAATTCATTCATAATAAATGCACTAAAAGTCACTACACAGCATCATTTTATATTGAACCAAAAATATTATTACCAAAAATTGAACTCACTATAGTGAAATACTGTCAATATTGACACGATCTTGGAAATGTCAATTTCAATACACAACTCCAAAATGGCGTCTCCAAACAATTTGGCGTTGTGTGTTCTCCGATGAAATTGATCGTTGCAATTTCAGTTCGCATTTTCAGTATTTTATGAATGAGCATGCGTGTAATCTATGTATTCGTAGTGAAAACAGTTCACTTATCATTACGAAAATGTTAATAATAAGGTATTATTAGTCAACTTTTAGAAATCCATAACTACATGTGAACGTGTAAAAGTCGGCTCATCAAAATCAGCTCTGCCCTTAGTTTTTAAATATATAAAAATCAGCTCGTTTGGTGATGTTTTACGAGAAATGTGGTATGATAAATAGAAAAACAGGTTACTGCCTGGTCTTGTGTAATATATCAGGTTCGGCACGAATAAAATAACGGCTCGGCAAGCCTCGCCGTTATATAATTCTAAGCCTCACCTCATATATTACACAAGACCAGACAGTAACCTGTTATTCTCTATATATACATGTACATGTCGCCGGGTGGTAACAAGTGTGCAGTCAGTCCGGGACTCGATCCCGGGACCTCTCGCGAGTGCTCTACCGATAGAGTTTACCGGGCCGCATACACAGCTAATCACAAATTTCGCTTAATTAAACTTTAAAACTTCCTTTGCAAAATCTGTGACTAAAATTATATCCGGCTTTCATATATATATTCCGATCAAAATATAACATAATGATTCTCATAATTAGAATTATCAAAAAACACCTTGTCGGTATTTGCACTATTTAGCACGTATATAAAGCCAGACGCGTTGGGCACTACTCAAATATTTTGGCGTCCATGTGTTCGTTCTCACCGACTCCAGGCGTATCCACAAACACGATATATTTCTGCAACAAAGAGTATAAAAGCTTTTTGTTAACATTTTCATGCAACATGAACGACGATGTAATGGTTTGACGGTTTAACGACGGTTGTATGAACAGAAATAAGCAAAATTTAAAAAGACAAATGGTTTGCAAACCACAGATTATCACTCAGTAACTAACTATTTATAAAGTTATGTTATGTACACAGTCAAGACAGAAATATGAGCTGATCTGCAATCTATCATCTCACACTGTTGCTTCGTAGTTTTAAATTGAACTGAATTATATGACATCAGAATAAATACTGTATACGCACGTTGAATCCTAGCAGTGGCACTTGCCAGTAAACATCAACTTGTTTGAAATGATCCTTTTCCAAACGGGAAGTTATTTTTGACTTTAAATCATTTTTGTCTTATTTCGCACGTGTTGTGTCTTTTCTCCATTAAGCATGAAGAAAGGGTCTTTGCCTGGTGGTATAGGGTAGATACCACAGATCTTGGCGGTTGCACAAAGCAGGCTGGATGGAAGTACGTCCTCCCCAAGAAGGTGGTTTAGAAAAGAGCTCTTTCCAGCACTTGTCTCTCCTGTAATCGAGTTAGAGTTTAATTTCTAGTATTGAGCACACTTTTACCACGAACATGTATATTAGTAAGTTAAGCCCCAGTCACACTGAGTCGTAGGACTTTCGAGTCGCAGGACTCAGACAGACACACACAAAATTTTCTAAGTCCTGCGTTGGTCCTGCGCTGGTCTTGCGTCGACGCAAGTTGTATTTGAAAACAACGTAGGTCAATTCAGTCGTAGGTTGGCGTAGGTAGTCGTACGTTAAGAACGCAGGACCACGATTGTCGACGAAAGTCATCTCACGTGGACCTATGTGGTTGTTTGCTGCTTAACTACGACTGCGTCGACTTAAGTTGTCTTGTATTCAGACGTACGACTTCGCGCGGTACAGTCTTCTGACAAATATTCGTGTTAATTGTTTGTTTCTGTATTTAATTGCACAATTTAGTTCAGCAGCTTTTCCTGATTGCTACAATGAAGCCATTATCATAACCCTATCCCATTGATACGATGTCACATGATATCTGGATCTGGGCTTATCAGTGCGGAAATAATGCAACATGAGAAGCCAAACAGAGAGGATTATGAAAAATGATGTTGCAATACCCTGTCAACATCAATTGCTTTAGGCAACAATATTTAAACGGAGTTTAAGAGACATATTGCATCTAGTAAATAAGGCCCATTCCCACAATATGTCGACAAAGTTTACTGAGGTACATAGGACATTACATTGAAAACTTTACATACGCGTAATACAAACCTAGCCGACGAAAACTTTGCTGGTTATAATTAAAGTCCTTTCATTACTAAATAATGGTTAAAACAATTGATCATTTTGATGGTAATGTACGTACCATTTACGGTATGGCAAACATACTGGCTTTATTGTCTTCTAAAATGAGATGGTGTAAGGCTCCGCTAAATATGTAACTAGTAGCCATATAATATTATTTGAAACTGTAGACAGTAATATACGGTCAAATGTCTGATTTGTTATTGAACTGCACGATTATATGTCCATAGCGCGGCAGCTACAAGTTTAATATTAAAGTCCAAGCAACGTGTTTTTAGACATTTTAAGAATATTTTTCATCAATGAAGTGCCGGGTTATAACGTTGGTATCTTGCGTAGTCGTAAGTCAGTCATACATGACCTAAAACATTCTTGAGTCGACGTACGACAACAAAGTCCATCGTACGAGCTCTGTCTCGCACTGACGTATAACCACGCACGTTCACGCAGGTGTACGTTGGACCTATGTCACGTCGACGTACGACTTCGCTGATGTCAGTTTTCTCCAAGACAACGCAGTACATGACATACGACGTCCTACGTCCTACGCAGGTTCACGCAAGACTATGTTAGAATCTTGCCTCCAGTCGGGAGGTTTTTGAACATGTTCAAAAACCAGTTACGACTAATTTTTTTACTTAAGACAACGCACGACATTCCAAAACTACGTAGGAACACGCAGGACTCGGTCAAGATTGTTAGTCGTAGACCTGTCTTATACCTGTCTTAGCTGCAGTGTGACTGGGGCTTTAGTAGGTGGCGTGTAGGCAGTCTGGCAGAAAGACATGCAAGTAAATAATTAAGTAGGCAAGTAAGTAAGTTAGACGTAAGTAAGTAAGTAAGTGAGAAAGTAAGGTAGAAAGTAAGCAAGTAAGTAAGTAGGTAAGTAAGCAAGTAGGAAAAAACGGAAGACAGGAGAGCAAGTAAGTATGTAAGCAGGTAAGTCAGAAGTAAGTTAGTAAGGAAGTAAGTAAGTAGGTATGTAAGCAAGTAGGGACATGATTAAGTATGTGGATAATTAAATAAGAAGTCTCGTCAATACTCGTACATAAAGAAATGTAATATATTTGTACACTCTGACAAATTGGATCATCAGAAGCATTGTAATTCTTTAAATATGATCAATCAGATATCTTAATTGCAAAATATTGACAAATATACACCTGCTACGATGATTGGACAATCCTTGTGTTGAAGTTCATATTTGTATTCATTCAGCTTAGTTATAACACCACACACGCACCACGTGGATAGGCACGCGTATAGGTCAGTCCAATTCGGATGCGCTTTAAAAGCATTCAATAGCTCTTCGTATACGCAATATATGTCATTCCTTAACTTTTTACCTTTTGTTGATTGTTAGAGTCTGACTGCAAAATTATGAGAAAATGATTAAACGTGTTGGTTAGTTCATTCATTAAATTACAAATTACCGACGGTAAAACAACATGAATGCACATGTGTTTTACGCAGAAATCTTGAAAAATAAACAAAATGCGTTTAAATGTCATCTGACGAATGAGCACCGTGAAATTGTGTTCAAAAGGATTTACTTTTACTTAAAGTGTTCTCTATACGCGTTATTCAGATTCAAAATTGGATTATAAATAAATAAAATCTGGAAGTTTACATTATTCGGGAGCATGCAGATGTTACACACATCTCCGTGAAATCGAATTTTAAACTGACCATAGAATGATAGAATTTTGGCCTGACGTTCGTTTTTGGCCTAACGAACACAAAACAGCCAACCAAGAATCGAAAACTGGCCGAAATGTGGTCGACCAACGATCGAAAACGGTCAACCGTACACATTTCGGCCACAAATTGGCTACAGTACGGCCGTCAAAACAAAATGGCTGTTAACAGAACGCTGATAACTTCTAACATAAACATATTGAATGGATTAAATACTTAAGTGTGATTACTTGATATTGATACTTTTATACAGGTAAACAACATTTTAAAATGTGCTTAATTATCAATTGCAGTTATATTAGGATAAATTCACATCAGACTACAGCTGGAAAATTAATATAAACAAAAGGGACACAATTCGTGTTCATGAATTAAATCGTTTAAAGTGCAAAAGGATAACAGTATCACTTTGGATGTTAAAATGAAGTTTGGGCCAAAATGGCCAGCACGATGCCTTGTGGGTAAAACCGCAAGACATTGTCTGTTTGTCTCTTTGGCCCAATACGACTGATGAAAACCGAAGAAAAGTGACAGGTAAGGCACTTCAATACCACACATGTACACATAATTATGTACTATCTATTGTGCGGAGGACTGCACATAAGTGTATTCGCCTGTTTGTTGCAAAATGATGTCTTGCATATACATGTCAACTAGCTGTGAGGAGCTGAGATAGATCATATGTGTATGAAGTAGGTCACAGTAGAGTAGACCGCATGCTGTTGATATATACTGTAGAGTGTACAAGAATAGTTTGGGTTGTTGTGAGTTTTTGTTTTTAAGAACTTGTTGAGATTTTATAGTTAATAAAAATGTAACCACTAAACGATCTCATGTATTTATCATTTAATCCTGTAGCAAAATGAAATAATGCTACAAGTTTTCCTCCAATGTAGATATGAAAGATATGTCCAGAAGAAATGTTTTTCACGCCTTCAATATATTTTAAGCCCAAAAAGGGTTCACGCGAACAAGATTATAAAAATGGTCTATACTTCTGGAAATACTGACGCAATTTCAGGATGAGGACCACGATTGATATCCAGCTGATGGTTGCTGAGAACCTGCGAGGACACGATTATACAAAAATGTATTATAATTATAGAGACACAAATAAGGAGCCAGAACTCGATGGTATCTGTTTCATGACACACCACTAAGGCAGCAACTCTGAGTGCATTAAATCTATTTTTGGTACCTTTGGTTCTTGTTCATAACACACCTCTAGGCCTTAATGAACATTTATGCAAAATCATATGCATACCATTTCATACATTACATAGTTTGGGGACGGAAACAAAATATAAAGGCAGTAATTCTTGGTACATTAAGAGTTTTGGTTGTTGTTCGCGATAAATCTGGACACTGATGCCAGTTATGCTACATTATATAAAGACCTTAATGCATTCCAGAGTTACGCAGTGGAAACAAACTTTGAAACACAATATACATTAAAATATACAGATTTACATATAGAAATTATATAATGATCCCTTTCTGCGTTCCAGTTTGACAGAATGAAAATCAGGTTGGACGTTTAGATTGCCATTTTCAACATCTCATTCCAAATACATCAAATTGTGTTGCACTCAGGAGACCTACATAAACTAATCGCTGTGGATTTATAAAAAGTAAAGTACAGTAAATGAACAAACATAAATATAAACACGTTTAGAACGTTCTTGAAAATATCACATGATATATGAGAATAATTAATTCTGTCAGACATTGACAAACACACCTCTGCAGCGAGCGACAACTGAATGCATAGCTTAGTCGGATAAACAGTGGTATTTAGCCGATCTGCAATACTACCTCATTCATTTTGCACACCCGAATGAATATGGCATTGTGGCAAGTGTGGTCTGCAATCACCGGGGTTTAAGTTTGTAATTGAAAATGTAATTTTGTAATGTTAGTGTGTGAGCTGCAATGTGCAGAGATAGGTCGCATATTCGTTTACTTAATTGGAGTATTCCGTATTTACGGGTATCGCCTTTGTGGTGTGTGTCATTTTAATTGTTCAATATTAACATCTTATATTAACATGTTGGCGTATATTGATTAGCATGTACATTTACAACCATTACTATCAAAGTATTTGTTTATACAGAAAGAAACAAGTTCGCAAACATGCTTGAACATGTTGTAAACAGGACGTTTAAGGAATATTACGATCAACAGGTTTTGAAATATCCATAAAATATATGGTTCTTTAATCGACGAAATGTATAGATTTAAATGATAAATGTATTCAAACCGAAACTAAACTTTAATGACAAAACCTTGTTAACGGAGAAAAAAATGCTAACATGATTAAAACAGCCGTTGGAGAAAAGTCTTAGCAAATATCATATTTCATGAGGGAGCGGTTGTGTACATACTTGGTTACCAATTGTATCGCATGAAAATGATAATTGTCGCCAGTTGAAAGCAGATATAATAGGAATTGTGAAGGTAACAAGTGCAATCTCCAATACGACTTTAACATTCTGAACTAATTGTAAATGTGATGTAGCTACACATTGCTAACTACACGTATTGATAATCTTCTTATATTTAACAGTAAATAAGGAATACGAAAGTCTCTAATATTTTAACTTCATATTATTCTCGCTCTTGAACGGACATGTTTATATGCAAATTTAGAGAAACTTGGCAGACATGAGAGTTAAATGCTATTATTTAACTGATTCTTGCGTGGTGAAAGTGCTGGAGATACTATCCTAACAAGGTAGGTTGTTTGGTACTCTAATAAGGTACTTGATGAATTGTATGTAATTTTGAAAGTTAAGGGTCTTCATTGTATGTTTGACTTTCTAAATCAAAAAAAACTCATACACGGTATGAGATTTATATGTTTGTCTCGGTCATACAGTGTATTGTAGCAATTTACAGTTTATTGGTATGTTATCCGTACGAGAACGAGGGATGATCCAGAACTTTTGCATAGTTTTTACACGTTTAACAATTTCATAGAAAAAAGTACATAATAAGAAACTTTAATATGTATGTTATCAATAAACAACATTTCATCAATTTTACTCTTCTCTACTAAAAATTACAGATGTTTAAAATGAATCACTGAAGGCAACCCGGAACACGTCAATTGGAAATCAGGGTCTTATTAGATCAGTTGTTCCAGTTAATTATAAAATTACCTTTCAAATACAACAATACAAGTATAATAACTCATCTCGAAACATGGTTGAAATGGTCTAAATGGTTTACATGTGAATCTAAGTACAAAGAAATATTCAAGACCAAATAGGATACAGTCTCAACCGATAACTTATATGTGAAACAATAGACACCGTAAGAAAATATCTTTATGACAATAAAAATTTACTGTAGTATGTTAACATCCCCAATTGGCATTACGTCGGTGCGTCCAAAACTAGTACTAGTCAATTATAACAATATAAAAAATAAAGCAAAATATGGGCATTAATAAGTAACATAATGATTTAAATGCAAAAGTACTAGTATATGATACTCTGATATATTTTCAAGCTTTGTTAAATGGTCCAAAGGCAAATACGTAAACAATGTGATAGTCATTAACAATTTGACTTCAGTTGGAGCCACCATTAATCACGTTTGCCTGACGTACATGTTTGATCCGTAAGGCCGGGTACCAGACTAGACTGTTAGTTGAAAATCGATAGCAAACACAGGACGTTTGTATTAACAACTAAAGCCTAGGTCACATATAGGTCGCAGACCGATTACCGACCACCGACAACTAAAATTTAGGGCGACCAACGACAACCTCTGGCGACCAAAATCCAGAAAAAAAGCAATGGAATTTTAGTCGCAGACTTGTCGGCGATTGATCAAAGACTGGTCGGCGACCGGTCGAATGAAAAGTCGGCGATTGTCTTGCGACTATCAACAACCATCAAAGATTGGCTGGCGACTAGTTGGCGATTGGTTGGCGACTAGTTGGCGATTGGTTGGCGATTGGTTGTCGATGCTCGGTGGGCGGAATTAGGATTATTCGATATATTAAATTCAGTTCTATGATTTTTTTCATTGCTCAAAAAACGTTTGCCTATATATATGACATTGGGCTATATTTTAATTTATGTCTTGTGAAAATTTAAGAAACTGAATTTATTCGTGTTGTTTTGTTGATTATTTAATTCAATTATAATTTGTATTATTATTATTCTCTAATATGCCCGGCAGCACATTTTAATGTTAAGGTAAACTATCAAGTACACTTTCCATGTTCGGTAATATCCTCTTGTCCCTGCCCTTCCCCTTATTTGAAAAGGCATGCTAACACTTTTAAATTATAACTGTTACGTTTCTTGTCAGGTTTGAAAGAATGATTGTAAAATTGTGCGTTCTTTTTTAATGTGTTTTGGAGACGAAGGTAACGCGGCGAGTTGTCGTAAGATGGTCTGCGACTAATCGCCGACCAGTCGGCAATCAGTCGACGATCAATCGCTGACCAGTCGGCTATCAAAAATTGGTCTGCGACAGGTTACACTTGGTCTGCAACTAGTCGGCGATCGTTGCAGACCAGTCTGCGATTGATCGCCGACTAAATAAAAACCAACGAAAACCTTCTCATGACCTTGGTCGGCAAACGGTCTTTGCTGCAACACCGAAGACGAACTGCGACCAAAATGGGTCTGAAGACCAGTCGGCGACCATCGACAACTAGCCGCCGATCTTGAAAAATCTGTTAAAGACCTGTTTAAGACCGCCAGCAACCACTGGCCGTTGATTGTCGAAGTTGGTCTTTAGTTGGTAGCATGCCATGTGTGACCAGGGTTTAACGCGCAAACTGTATTTTGCGACTAGTATAAACTTCTGGTTTGAGACTTCGTATAGTGCCTGCTGGTCTAAGGGAAACTAAAAATAAAATTCTTAAAGTGCAGTTTTAAACTTTTACATTGTGTACATAGTGTCTAACTACGCATATTCATCGACTATTATTCGTGAAATTTGTAAGTGTAAACTACAATAATAATGTTAGTTGCATTCATAAGAATTGCAGTCGGTTATTTAGTACGCGAAGTTGTGGTGTGTGCTGCGATTTTAACAAGGTAGGTCACTTTTCTTGTCTGGTTACAAATTAATTGATGATGTATAGCTATAAAGCAACTGCACTTATAACAAGGTAGGTCACTTTTCTTTTCAGATTTTACAAATTTATCGGTAATATCCAGTTATAAAATCAGCTTCATTTATAACAAGGTAGGTCGCTTTTTATGCCTGAGTTAACAAATTAATTTACTATATCCAATTTATTTTTTGTTTGACGGATTATTGTTATGTATGTATTAACTATTCCTAACAATAAAAGTTTATGCATTAAATACGATCCAAGAAATGAATGGTTATTTCATAGAAACCTGCATACGTATGAATGTTTAATTGAAACTAGACGTTATTACACACATTTGTAGCAGTTGTTTAAATAGGCTAGTGTAAGTATAAAACAAGTTTATCTACATGTTCATTAGATTTTAACTACAAAATTTAATGTTAGTGCAAATAATTGAAACAACTGTATGTTACAACTATTTTCGTCCTCAAACGAACTTTGAACACCGATATTATAATCAGATAAATGTTTACATATCTCGTTGAACACTACAAAGTAAACTGATATATGATTGCACTATTTCTGTTAAATATCTTTGTTTGATCATTCAAATGTTACCGGACTGTTTATCTGAAACCGAATAACCGCATTCATTGTATGGAGTATTAACATGTTTGCATTGTAAATAATGTGTTGTGCTTGATGCATTTATTGATCGACTACTATGATTTAAATTGTTTAGTGTATAATTATAATGGCACGAGTTTGTTATTGAGCATGTTTATTTGCGGTGTTAGTGTCTGAGTTCATGTAACAAGGTAGGTCGTTTTTCGTATCGTATTTTGAAGTAAACGTAATTATGTGTTTTGTGTCTGTCATGAACGTTGTATTACGTTGTTCGTCTGAGGTACGTTATATATAATGCTGGTACAGTAAGGACCATGTGTACCACGAAAAATGGCGAGTCGATTGATGAAATTTGAACACGTCGACGCTTTTTTTGTGATAATAAGATTATCTGTCAATGTGATTTTCATCGCTTTAGAACGTTAGATAACAAGTTGGGTTTTATATAAGTTTGCATTCTGAAACAACTTCTTTTCCATGAATATTACCGTCGTAATAGACAAATTTAATATATATGTGTTCTTTAACTTTTAAAACCCAGGCAAACGTCAAATATACATTTGGAAAGCATTCAATACCGTTAATCGACTACATACATAAATTAATTGCGCGAAAAATAAATTGCTGTACCCGTTTAAATGTGATTTTCATCGCAAAATCGTCGACTCTGGAAACAATTTTTAGTGGACCATGTCATATTTTGACCACGTGATTCCCCCCTTTGGTAATGTTAATAGGGAGCCGGATTCTCTCTGACTCCATAGTTTTCCAACAGTGTACATTCATTAATCAATAAACAACAAGTCAATTACATTTATTTCACTACTTGCTTAATATGTTTGCAAAAAAAAACGCCGTCTTCTTCAGATTTCTGAAAAATTAGCGTAATCGTTTCAGTCTCACAAAATGGCAGACAGCGTCACACACGATAAGCAGATCAATGTTGATGCAATGGACATTGATGCTGTCTTTGACTGGCTAGAAAACGAAGGTATAATTCATCAGCTTCACTCCTTGGAGGAGATGAAACAACTTATGCGGCTGAACTTAAATCCTACCGCTTCAGAATCTAGCGCCGGAACGGACGTATCTCAGTCAGATGTGGTAATAAATAATATGAACGTAGATTCATGTTGTTTTTTTTACCTCAAAGTAAGTTCACACATAGCATTAACTCAACTACAAACAAGACAAATGTTTGTTGCTTAGTTATAAAACGGTGACCGATTCTTTATTTAGACGGATACACCTAACATCCATATTGCTACTTAAACTAATGCATGTATTATAGTTGCTGCACCGTTGTATATGTGTAATTCCAGGTATGAATGAACTGACTTGTTTATTATTGGATTTCAATCTATGTCATTATTTGTGTAGTCAGAGTCAGATCTGAAAGAAGTCTTATCAAAGGATAAAGAATTACGAAATCAAATAGGTGCCTTATATGACGAAATAATGAGGACTTTTACAAAGCCTCCGAATTGGGCTGCCCTAAAAAAATACCTGACCACCTGGTGCGGATGTGATATTTTACATAAGCTGGAGGAACACAGAAATGAACTTCAGAACAAGAATTGTCCAATCGTCATAGCAGGTGAATGTTTTGCAATTCAAATATTTTTCTGATTAGACTAAACACCATCCTAACGATGCGTCAAACTGAAATATGACATGTATTTCACACATGCGCATGCAATCGCGTTAATCTGCTATTTAAAAGACATTTCTATAATGTGGTAATACCATGTTACATATACCATGTTACATATATGACATATTCGAAATGAACACATATCCTATGAAATTGTTACTGACACCAAACCAGTAATAATACAAACACGATTTTACAATATATCATTAATCACAGGAGAGACAAGTGCTGGTAAAAGCTGTTTCCTGAACCTCCTTCTTGGAGAGGAAGTACTTCCATCCAGCCTGCTCTGTGCAACAGCGACAATATGTGTTGTGCATCCTATTCCTCCTGGCGAAGACCCGTACTTCGAGATTGGGGGGGAACGGACAAAACACAAGGGCAGAAAAACTCTTATTGAGGAACTGAAGTCAATATTGACTTCCAGGTCGGAAACAGATCGCTTCAAACAAGTTGATATTTACTGGCAAGTGCCGTTGGTGGGATTAAACGTACGTATAATTTTATTTGAGAATGACATGTGTGTAACCGTCTATTTTATTTCCTGATTGACATGATTTTCAGTGAAATATATAATTTTTTTGATTAAATAAAATATAATATTTCCACTATTGGAAAATATAACAAAAACTACTATTTTTCTATAAACAGTATACCAGTTGTGGTTCACCTACCTGTGCAATCTTGTATACATGTACAGTTTTACATACAGAAAACACATTATAAAATTCATAAAAAAGATAATTAAGCGACAACGACGCAGAAAGTAAGGAATTTTTGGAATCATTTATGACGTAATGTATAATTAATTTCATAATTGGTCATTTATTATTTATTTTTGTACTCGTGCCGCTTTGTTGCTATAAGCAATTCATTGCAAATGCGTGTGTCCCTCGTACAGAAATTATCAGTGCTGTTGCTAGTTGTTAAAAAAAGTGGATAACGTTTTTCCATGTCGCTTTATGCAGACACAAAAAAAGTATAATAAGGATTAACATTAGTGTTACTTTCAATTTTAGAAGTCATTGAAAGGCAGGTCACGTTATGTATATCTTACACATATGGACTATAACGTAAAATTATTTAAAGAAACACATCATCTTTGTGGACACACCTGGAGTCGGGGAGAACGAGCAAATGACCGCCAAGCTGTTTGAGTACCTGCCCAACGCAGCTGCCTTCATATATGTGCTGAACAGTGCAAACGCCGGGGGCATCCAAGAAGACAAGGTGTGTTTATCTTAGTTTTGTTTACGTATTAATATGAAACACACAATATTTAAAAAGATTTACATGTAGTTCGTACGTTCAGAAAATGGATGAACACCAAAAGACATTACCATATTTACATACTAATTTCTTTCTACCAAGAATACGTATCGGTTTCAACATTAAAATACAGGTAGGCGGATCTCAAAATGTCTTTCCGCTACTAGCGTTTTTGTTGCCCTATTATACTACTAGTATGTGTACATGGACTCCGGCTACTTTTTGTAACAAAACAAACACTCGGCCGACTTCTGCTATTGTCGTAATGCATATTGCAAACTGTTGACGTCGTGTGTAGATCTGGAATACAACTGTGTGCAAATAAATAGAATATAAAATGAATTGGGTATCTTAACATTGACAACGTATGTTTCTTCCTTAAGTGTTTGACAAAGTGGATAAGCATTATCGAATTGCGTGGCAAAATAGTGATTTTTTTTCATATTACAAATAAAACCAAATAAACATCAGCAAAAGAGAATAAAAAAATATATAACTTACACCAGTCGGTTTGGTGATGCCTAGTAGCAGGGGGAACACTTAACTGCAGGCTATATAGGTCGCTAGAATCTTTGCGCAGTTCTGCATTAGTAATACAAAAAATTAGTACATGCTAATTACATTTAATATATAAAAGAAAACATGGATATTGTATGTATGTAGCAGATAAAAATTACATTGAAATAATCGTATTGGCTATATAGGAGGAGACCTCGCCTATATCTGGGTTTACTGGACACAAAACAAGGTGTTACGGCAAGAAAATTATAAATGCATTGAATGCAAAAACTTTATACTGGTATAGTTACCAAAAACGCAAAACTAGACATTTTCGAAAGCACTGAGTCAGGACAAACTACGTTCAGCCCGTTTAGCCTGCCGATGCAATGGGCACACTGGCCCCCATTTAAATATTTCCGCCAGTAGAAACGCAATCGAGGCTTTGCTTCTCGTGCGATTCAAAGTTATACAGCCAACAATACGGATGCAAGTTCAAAGAACACCATACTAGCATAATAATCTATGTTCTTTTTGATATAATTTGAATTTATTTGGTATTTATCTTTAGAACAAAAATATATTTATTGATACACAATACGATGTTTGCATTATAACAAAATGACTCGATGCCTCGACCGTTTTGTACTGTGTTGTGTAGGCAATTTCTCACTTCCCTATAATAAACAATCAGAGTACGTTTTAAGTGCTTCTCTCATGCTGATGTTTCTGGATTTAAACTATATTATATTAGAATTGGAAATGTATGTAAATGTTATGATTACGTCAATAAACATAAATTGTCTTATAATACAGATTTAATTTACATTCAATATTCGGAATAGAAAAAATGCCAGCAATCAATGAGACTAATTTAATAAATAAGTAAAATTATCAGTTATATTTAATAATGAAACACTCTATACATTTGCTATGCAAATCTATGACTATGCTCGACTTGCAACATCTTCATTGCTATCAATGCACAAATAAAATTTTCAGCTGGTAGAGATTTTTAAGAAGGTCGAGAAAATCGATCAAACAAGTGGCTTATTTAGTGTCGAACCCAATTGCACAATGTTCGTGTGCAACAAGTGGGATTTGGTCGAAGAACGGACCAAAAGAGAGCAGGAAATTGAACAGAGAGTTTGGGACGATACATCATTAAAACTTCGGAACGCTTTACCAGGATTACTGTGGAACAAATACGAGTATATGTTCAAAATGAGCACCACAGAGGTATGTCAGATGTCGACAGAACGAAGCAAAAACACATCGATCCTTTTGAATTGGAAATGCAGAAACATAAATGATATTATACAAGATATTGACAAACAGATTAAACATGTTTACTTTTATGCTACATATATGATTATCCGATTCTCACACTTTACTTTTAGGCCCTAAGATACAAGAATTCTGGAATGGGCGATACCCCGAAATATACCAAACTGAAGAAGGGACTCAAAGATTTGGTACTACATGGTCAAACAAGTAAATCTGGCATGCATTATAGGTAAAACATATTTCCGACCAAATGACTAAGTAATGATATATCTAAACAAGTTTATTTGGTAAGAATATTTAGTTGCAAGCCAACTAGCTTGCTGCTGGGACCGGTTTTGCAACCTATATTGAAATATTGGTTGGGATGACACAAACGTTATAACAATTTCTAGCAAAGCAGCGTTACATTAAAATCCATATTGATAATAATCATTTGAACAGTGATAATTTACTTCAATAGTCACATGATCGAAACGCTATACATATTTAAACATATCTCGCAAAAGGCACATTGGGCGAATAGAACATCATCAGTCGCCTCAAATGACAAGATTCACGAATTACGTGTTTTATTTGTTTAACTTAACATATCAATATCATATGTTGATTATGTAGTTTGTTTAACAGTAATACTAGGTTAGTGGTACTTAAGAAACGGTTAATATGACCACTAAAGTACATGTTATTAATTCAATGGTCAATTTTTGCCTTAATGATCAGTGCTTTGTTACTTCAGTTAGAACCAGAAATAGGATAGAGTTTCATATTTTTAAAAAAAATCGGCACATTCGGCAAATTCCATCTGGAATTTACTAAATGAATCTTTATAATTCAGATAATAATATTACAAATGACGAAAAAATATTGTTTCGAACATGGATCCTTCGGAGTACTAGCAGTTACATTAACCACTCGACTAATCCGTCGAATTTCCATAGTCATATTATTAATGTACTTAACCCCTGTGTTTGGAACTGACGATTTTCAACGATTTATCTTCCAAAATCACAGCGCATAATTAAACAACATCTTGCTTATATACAGGTGGTTATGCTCGTTTGCTCGACAAGCAGAAATATATATTTCGGCGAGGAGCCAACACGCTAATGCTACGGATAAGGAAAAGGCTCAGTTGTACGAACACGGTGTCACCAAACTGCAACACATTCAAAATAACAAGGAAATTGTAAGTGGTTTGTCATAATGCGGATGTTGTTATGAAATACTTTACTTTGTATTCTGAAAATTATTGGCATATAACTCCGATTATTTTTAATCCAGTTAATGATCGTACTTGTATCGAATAAGTTCTTTTTGACAAAAGTTGCTCGTATGATTACTCAACTATAATTTCGTCCATTTTAACAGGTAAGAGATAGACTGAAGATGTCCTGCGATAAACTTACCTCTGATATGGCAAAACAGTTGCACTGCTATCTAAACTCGAAGGAAGTACAAGCACGCTTAAAAGCGAGTGTTACAGGACTGATTAACAAAATTACCGCGCCCGATGATGATGCTTTCCAGTATATGGCACAAAAACTATTCATGGAAATTGTAGTCAAGGAAATAGACGACTGGGAGAAATGCGAAGGATTTTGGAGTAATAGCGTTGAAAGGCTGACAAGCGAAATGAAACGAGAAATCGGAATTTTGCATGACAACTGTCGCGCGGTAGAAGCGGCAATCAAAGTAACGGGCGAAATGCCTGAAGGTAAGTGTATGTAGAGATTTGAATATGATGTGCTAATAATAATCATATTGCTTCATTAATAAAATATTTCATGGCATTCAATCTTATTTGTTATGAAATACAGACAAAGGGGTTGATATTTGTTGTTTGTCAACATAATGGTTATCTTTTGTTTTCAGCGTGTGAGAACACTAGATGGGAGATTGCTTCATTCTTCCACACTTCGAGAAAGAAAATTGTTTCGAACTTAAGTCATTGGGCATTATCTTTGTTGGCATTTCCATTGTCAATGACTTTAGTAGGAAGGGGAATTAATAAAATGACCAAATTTCTCAACAGAGAATATTTTTTACAGAAATTATTGACACAAGTTCGGAAAGAATGCTTAAGCGAGAAATCTATACATACACTAATTACTGAGTGCTACGCTGTACCTATGGAAAGGAGAATACATGAGCAATGTGAGACAAACATTGCTTCTCGAATCAATAAATGCAAGAGTCTTATCGAAAACATTGCAAACGATAGGCGCTCTCCTATTGACATCATTGACGAATGCAGTGATTTAACAACTAATATCAACAGTTTTACGAAGCAACTGAAGCAAATAAAACAAAATAATGATATTATAACAGTAAACCCAGGTGAGTTTGACAATCAATAGATTGAGAGTTATGTTCAATTTTGAAAGATTGCATTATTGTTAGCTTATAAGCTTGCATGGTATGACAAGTATAAGTGTTAAATTTATATATTGTTTTTAATTCATGTTTTAGGATAATTGATGATAACATTGTAATATTGTTTTATTAACATATGTGGTCATTGAAACAAAGTTGGACGATTGGAGCAGCCATGAGTGAAAACAATCAACTATCTAACCCTCAGCGGAAATTAAGTGCAATCAAACACTGAAATCAATAAATATTCGCATTATTTCATTCATGATTTTTGTAAAGAATACCCATTCTCTGCATTGACTAGTGCGAGCTTTGTTGCAATTATGTTGTATTCTGACTTCATTAATGATCCTTAATGTTCAAGTATTTTATTTGCAAAATTAATTCAATATGTTCCGCGTCATCGGAACTAAATGATATTTTAATGTAGGTTTATATTTTGGTGTAAGTACGCTGACTTGTCTACTATCGATGAGTTTGTTTGTGTAGTTAAAAAATTAGTGGATCTAGTTTTATTTAACCCCGTGAAAAATTATCAAAGATAATCATTTCACTCGATCCATGATGCTATTACCATGTTATAAATATGCTTAATAAGCCGTTATGAACATAACTGGCTATGTTTTATGGCTAAGTTTTACATTGCTTAATGCATCATTACAAAACAATGTTCAATAACTGAATGCATGAATGTCGACGTTACAGTATGATTTTTATTTGTGTATGGTTTAGACAACAGTGCACAGCATGAAAGCATTCTCTTCACATAACCATAGTCCTGTCAGGTGCATGTTCGACCCTTTCTTTTGAGTGTGGGCTTTAAGCAATTATTAAGTAGATATTTATTTACAATTTGTTGTTGTTGAAAATATGGACATTTTCAACACAACACATTTTCTTTTAAAATGCCACATACATGTACAATGTAAACTGAATTAAAACCAACAATAACAAGTATGCGAGAGCGTGCTTTGGGGGAAAATACTGGGCCTGTGTAACGTTTTCTGTTAGGTTATAGCAATGATTGATAATGATTTTAATAGATATTTTCTGATATTTTTGTTGTGCAATATATTTATGTCTGTTAATTATTGAATACCCTGAGTCTTTTGAATGTTTTATGTTGAAAAAAAGAAATGTCCCCAATTAGATGTCAAGAATAAATGTTGCAATAAGCATTGTATGTTTCTTAGAGAACATCGATACCCATTGATGGTCAAAAATGATTATGAATTATACTGTTGATGTTTGTCAAACATTGTTTATTTGTTGTATATACTGTAGTTGATGTACTTGGGTTTTCATGAATGCCACATGAGTCGTTGCTACCTTAAAAAAACACGAACTGTTTGACAACCAATCACGTATAGAGAGAGACATTTCTTCATATTCCAAATATTCATACGTATCATTATATAATGAAACACATTTTTGATCTTCAGTAAGATAACAAAATAATATCATTTTAAAATAAAAATATATTATCCTTTACACGTCTAACTATAAACCAGGTACTATAACATACCTTTTTAAAGATGACATTTTGCTTTAAACTCAGAAGCACGGTAAATAGGCATCATTTGGTCATTTTATTGAATGTGTAGACTTTAAAACGACGTGCAGTTTGTTTATGAGCACGTTCTTGATTAATGATGGCAGGAAATTGTAACCTTACATTAATTGACTTTTGGCAAATCAGATAGTTATGTTACAAATTAAGGTTATCAGTCACAAGAACAGGGCTACACGCCATATTCAGATAATATGGATAGTTTCAAGAAAACGGCTTTATACGTAGATTGATATCTTTTTTATGTTAATGATTGACATTTCTTTATTTTATTGCCATTTTATTGTTTAAAATACATTATTATGTGCTTGTTCTGTGTTTGATTATTACTGATTCAAATAGACAAAATGTTTATTAATTATATTATTAATATTTCCAATAGTCGTTGTGTATTATTATTTGTCACCTGGCAATATAATTAAACTATATAGTACTTTTGACATACACACAAAATGTGTAATAGTAAATTAAACATTAGCCTTATCAGTTATAAAAACAGGCTTTTGAAAATAGTTATATTCGTTTACATGTATTGAAAAATCCATTGCCAGCTCATCATTGTATCGCATAACAAACACCCTACAAAAATACCGTAACATATTAATATTTGGTCAAGCTCTGAGAATCTCATGAGCAGAAATAGTGGATCCTTATTATTGGTTATTGGAAAGGTTATTGAATCTCAATGCGTCCTCCTCAACAGTGACCGGTATCTCGATAAAGACGTCATTGTTTAGCTAATATTGACCATATTTGAAATGTTTTTGTTTGACCATAAAATCACAGGTTAGTTTGTCAACTGACCAGATCGCACCAAGAGCGATATTTCACTTTTTATGAAACAGACAAGTAACTAGGTGCAACAAATACTTCGTTTTTATCTAATTTTGAACCAAAATTGCATAAGTTTTTATGACCATAAGGTTTCAAGATAAACCGAAATGGACCTGATCGAGCTGCTGTTGTCCTTTAATAGTGAAAAAACTGCAAAAATGGATAGTACCTTCATGTTTAATCCGAGCTGCGCTTAAAATGTATATGGGTTTAAGATCGCAGGCAAATTCGAATATGTAACAAATCAGGCCACATACACCCCGACGGTTAGTAATTTCGGTTCCTGGTATCCTGTCTCCAATTATCTAAGGGTAGACACAGATACATTTTACTGGCGAACAACCACAAGCCGATGATCATGACTTGACATTTGTACATTCGTCGCCATAATCTCTCCGAACTGCAGTATAAACAATATTCCTCCAAAACTGCCTGCTAAAACTGGATACCTGTGTGAAGAAAATATACCTGGGGGCCTGTCGAGTCTCTTTTTGTTAATTAACCATGTGTGTTGTTGTTTTTTTATAAGCAATAGTAAGCCAAGGAGATAAAGCAAAGCGACAGTTCAACAGAACATTTAAATATAAACAAAGTGAAACTCCAGTTGCGACAGCAGAATAGAACTCTTATTAATAACACGAGATCCTTTATTTATGGCAAGCGACCAATTGCGTAAACACAACACAGCTCATAACAAAAACACATAGCAAACATAAATCACATTAATACAACTGGGGTCACCGACTTGGTACAGTCAATGCAATAGATTGGGGGGTTAAACCGGTTTACGGGCATCCGAACCTCACACTTGGCTCAGAATAATTCATTTTGGCTTTTTGTTTTAACCAGCAGGAACAGTAAGGTCTTCATCTTTGCCAGGTGAAAACCTTGGATCAAACTAGCACCCTTGCTTATCTCATTTCATTGTGTCATAGACGGTTGCTATTATATTGCTCTGGTTAACGTCCAACCACTGAGTAATTACACTTTATTACAATGAATTTTGTTTAATTCATCAATTTGAATGACAATGCTATGGAATTAATATTTTTGTCATATTCAAATTTACATTGAGTGCTGGTATGCGAGGCGAAGTGCGCAGTTCAACCGGTTTAAATCGCAATTATTGCATGTACCGTCCCATGGCGTTGATCGCACGTGTTATTAAATTTTGTGTCCGTCTTGTGTTTTCCTTGTTATATACTGCGATATAGAGGCAATATCTAGGGTCAACCCTCGATTTTATTTTATTTGCCTTACATAAAGCTCTATACAAAGAATTTTCTCTATTCTACTGACGCATCTCAATAAACCTGTACATGTACAATTTAACGCTCTGTCAACGAACGATAATTAGAAATTAAGCTGCATTTAGCTATTTGTTTAAGTTAATGTTCTTCTTTTGCTATATTTCCATTTCATCCATTCTTCATCAAGTGATCACATAATGTTCTTAAAAATAATATATTAATATATTTGTTTTAAAACCAATGACACAATACGAATTTATTCCATGAACTCTCATAACCGACCAATTCAATGTTTTGAAATGGTTCGGCCAAGAGAAATAACTCCCATTTATCTGTATATGTATTGTTAGCATCCCGTACACACTTAAGAAATCACAAGCGGCATTGCATTATATTGCATCTGAAAGCTGGCGTGATCAGTTTGTGTTGCTTATCCGGAGGCAACGGACATGGTAGAGGCTTTACTTTATTAACTTGATGAACACTCACATTATGAAAATAGCCTTTTAACGTATACATGTACATGTACTGAATTATCAGTTTTTCTGTCCACTGTATTCACACAATAAAGTTTCTGTATAACGAATCTTATAGTTATATACATGTATGTGGCTTTTAAATAATATAAATTAATAAAAAGGTGCCGACTTGCCTTAAGTTGAAAAATAGTATTACAATGCTATAGAACTACATACATACACGAATGGCGTTACTATTTTGTTGTTAGATGCAATTTCAAGATACGTGTATGTGATGATTTCTTACTGCATACACTTTATTACATCATCCAGAAAATACCTAAAGATAGAATCAAATACCATCAATTTTTCTAACAATCCTCATCGACGTATTTACATTCAGAGATACAATAGACCTTTCATTTCATGTCATTAAGATATAAACTCCCGTCAGCTATTGCTAAAGGTTAAATATCCAGCCATCAATCATCATAAACACCTCACAAGCTTGTTCTTTTGTGCGAATAGGACCACAGTTAAGGGTCTAGTTTAAGCCTTCTTATTTGACACCCCGCCCTAAATCTGGGGTAATGTACTCGTACTCCTGTGTATTGGCACCCTGCTGTGGTCACCGTGTGGACACAGTGTGGCGACCCTTATCAGCTGAAATCAATACATTGCACTCAGCCATTGCTCTGTCAGCTAAGAGAAAAGATTGCAGATAATGATAAGAGATTATATGGTGGGACAATACACAGAATGGAATACCTCTATAGAGTGGCCAGCTAGTCCTTAAACTAGGCTTTTAAAACGTCCTACTCGGGTACAATGATTGGATAAAACACTAGATAAGTTTGCACAATATTGCCATTAAGGACACATGAGATTAACGATAATTTAACTAATACTAAGTATCAGAAAAATACTGAGATATGGGTATGTAACTTGGCATAAAATATCTTATCATACGGCTTTCCATAGTTGCATATTTTTGCAGAACAGCATTTTGCCCGTTACAAGTTGTATAGCACTATGCTATGATCTTTAGGTTTGGTCTTTAATGTTTTTAAATGTGTTTTGTTTTCTTCTTCCGAATGACCATATGTCGGTTGAAACCAAAATGCAGACACGACGTGTTTAGGGCCAACTGACGTCGCGAACGATTAGATTTGAAACTTAACCGGTATCACCGCTATCATTTTTTTGACAATGCAGTTCACATAAAACGGACATAATACATAAAATTTAAATGTTAATGAATAAGCATATACACATAAGCTCTAAATGAACACAATTTCATGAACATGATGTGTCTTCACATATTATACGCGATCATCACAATAGCCCATTAGATTTGATAGGACTGTTTGTAAGAGGTGATTTCATTTGATTTTCATAGCGAACACTCTTGCATTTTGTTGGAGTTCTTCTAGACGTTCAAAATCATCTTCTGACAAAATCTGAAAAAAAGAATTGTATCATTATTTTAATAATAGCAACGGAAATGACATATTTGTTTAACACACAGACGGAAGAAATAAATAAATACTAAATACATATATAATACAACAGGAACAGGTTGTGCATAGTTACTATGTTGGCCAATTTGAAAGTACACACTTTGAAATCGGAAACCAGTGAGATACAAAAGAAACTTTATCTAATTTACTTAATACTATCTACTGTTTCATAAAGGCAGTGCAATACTTTATGATTAAGAAAAATTATTTTGTTTTGTAAGTAAACCCACCACCTTTAACTTACATATCCGTTTGTTGAACCATCTATAACACAGGTACATATATTAAACGTAAAATAATCTGAACGACACCGGTTTGAACACATATTTCACCGCTGTGGTGAGACTTTGGTAAGAATCCCATTTTTAAAGCATCTACGCCGGGTCCCCATTCTTCGCGAGGGTTGTCTGGAAACGGTTCCAATGTCTCCGCTGTCTCGTTTACTAGTCTGGTTGTTAGTATATTCCGCCACTTATTATTATCTTCCATTGCATAGACATTCAAAATATAATGTCCTTTCCTTGGAAATCTCAGTCTTATATTTACAATATGTTTATTCAATACATTTTCAAGAAAATGGTAAGTACGCATTCTTCGCACACTAATAGAGTTGTAATCAACTTGAAGCTCACTTTTGAAGTGCAGATTACCACCTTCCGGGTATATCAAAGACATACAATATTCAGGGCCAGTAACGGGTATCTTAGATTTACTACAGTTGACTAGTTTAAAATCAAGGTCGAAGAAAGCATCACGCACTACCGCAATTTCGGAATATTCTTCTCGACAGATCTCGCATGCCAATAGTTGCCAGTGTTCATCATCTGGCAAATGAGTATAGATAAAACGCTCGGGCTCTTTGAACATACCATGAACATATGCCTGAAGGTCGATTTCCACATTTCGAGCTGTCTGGTTTTGCGATGATGATTTGGAAGTAGTATCGTCGACGTACGGGTCAAGTGTACTTTGCGACATCGGCTACCCATAAACCGCGCTGGGGTCCTACGTTCCTGCCGGGCATATAATTAGGACCTCTGATTTCTCCTGGGATGAGTTTAGATTTTAACCTCGCTAACCTGTAACAATAATAACGATTGACTATTAATTACTATCACTACACTAACACAATAAACGGTTTTGAAATTCCAATTGCATTATCAGAAACGAAGTCCTTTATTTACGAAAAAATGACTAACCCTTTAAGATATTGAGCTAATAGTGTGTAATGTTTCTTACATGTTTGAAACATATTAAACACCTGTCATACTTGCACATTTCATGCATCATTTGGCAACACGATTTGCGGTCAAAGCTCTTACTGGCATCCACATTTCCGCTGACATTAAGCTGGCGATGAATTAGCCAGGCGGCAATCATCTGAAGGCGTTCCAAATCGTCATCAAGTCCATCACACAGGTGATCCACAACATCTGCCAGGCTTCCGTTGCGTATACTCTCTGGCATCTAATATAATACCAATTGTTAATAATTTATTTGAGCCATTCATATAGGGCAATTGTGTTAACACGTTAAGAAAGGTGTACATGCATATTAATTTCAAGTTACAAATTTCCAGACTTTAGAGCAAATATTTCTTACGAGCATTCACTTTCTGAATGAAATGTACTGGCGCAGTGCCTAAATCCGCCAATTTGGGGGGTATTTTTACGATATTTTCAAAAGTTGTTACCGATTGACATAAAAAATCACATCAATAAAGTAAGGTGTTATGTGCATTTGCTGGCGTATTTTTGTTACATTTCAAATACTTAGCAAATGAAAAATATTTATTGAGATTGAAGGCCTAAACATTGTAAAAAATGGGCGTGGGAGTGCCTAAATCCGCCACCCATCTTAAAAAATGTTCAAATTGCTCGAAAATAATTATTGTTTATGAATTCTGTTTTCAGAGCAACTTCTATTAACTGCTTTTGGCAAAACTACCACTTTTGTTTATTTAAGGTTCATTTTATAGTGTTTAAAAAAATCACGGTGATCCGAAGTTGCTTGGTGAAATCGTAGATCAGGAACCGCGACATGCTTATTCCACATTTGACTATTGTTCTTATTTAATTTTCTATATTAAGCAGATCGTTGTATGTTGTTAATACAATGTTACAATTTCTTTAAATACTCATTTGAATTTCTAAAAATAGCTCTGAAACTGAGGCCCTGTGTGCACGTGTGCAAAGAATGAGGGTTTTGAGTAGCGAGACATTTGCGCTCTTAATACGCAGTTTTTTTCCCGCATTTTATTGTATGTAATGCCAATAAATAATGGTTATTTTTATGCTGCACATGCTAACATGGACATAATATTAAAAAACAATAATTTAATGTTATCATGGACAACATGCGGGGCCTCAAAATTGCGCATGCGCAGTATGAAATAGATTCCCCGCATGCAGTTTGTTTGCATTTAGTAGTTATGTACAAAATAATTGGATTAAATATTCATTTATGCACAAATCAAGATGAAAACTCGTCAGCGTTATTAAGGGAAAGTATCTGATGGATCGAGATCAACAAAATAGAAATCGCCGGTAAAAAACCGCTAAATCGGATGGGGTGGCGGATTTAGGCGAGTGGCGGAGTTAGGCACTGCGCCAGTACCAATTTAAATATATTTTGTAGTAACTAGCATGTAACACGATAATTTCAGATCATCATATTTTTAGAAGTTAATATGTTTACATCTTTTAACGTACAGTGCAGTTTACTAGATACAATTAAACATTAATCTGATAATTAAGATTATATACTTACGCAATAAACAATATTTAAATCTATTTCCCGTTTGTTTTCCACTGATGTCAAATATTCAGCTTTGGTAACCTTTGGTGGGTAAGGCAATATTTTGTCTTTATGATCCATTGGCACTGCCAAGTCAAGACTTCTGTAAAATTGCTGTGCCTCGCTCACAGTTCTGTGATCTGGGGGTTCAAAGAAACCATGACCACGGAGGTAGTTTTTGATATCTTCTCTATATTGCTTGTACAAATCATCTGATATGTCTTTTACGGAGTATATTGAAGATTGTCCAAACGAGTTTACCCTAGTTCGCGGAATGGGTAAGCCTTCAAACGGATCCAGATCTCCAAAGTCTGTATCATAACTTTCACCCAGTTGTCTTTCACCTAGGCTATTTAATGAAAACTCTTGTAGTTTAAGGCAGTTCTCCTGGCGTACGTGTTTAGACATATCTGTGAAAGGCAGATCAGCTAAGGAATCCAATTTGTTCGACTGTTCTTTTTGAAAAGTATTAATTTCTTGCATAAATAAATCCGTTTCACGTGGATGTTCTGTTTC
The DNA here is from genome assembly GCA_027627225.1 of Congeria kusceri. Lineage (NCBI taxonomy): Eukaryota > Metazoa > Mollusca > Bivalvia > Myida > Dreissenidae > Congeria > Congeria kusceri. The sequence continues at coordinate 5,637,393 of CM051032.1, read as the reverse complement.
TTCTGGTTCATCTGCATATAGCTCGTCAATACGTTCTCTGCTCTTGCTTATGATATCAGTGGTATGACTGTCTCCGTCTTGTAATTCTAACTGTTAAGCATCTTTTTCCACGGCATGATGATTATAATTTGCTGATGTTATGCGTGTTGTGCGTTCTGTAAAGGTGCATGTCAACACAGGACTATTGTCGGCCGTGGCATCATTAGCTTGTTTATAACTTGCTGAATAATTGTCCCTAACGTGGGAAGCAATGTGAAATTTAGTATTAATGTTATGAGCACCGATGTTTCTGTTTGATGATAGCTGGTCATGTATATCACTGACAGACTGTACAGAGTTTACTCCATCTTCCACTTCAACACCGCCTGTATAAATGGAATTCAGCGACGACTGCAAAAAAGAAAATATTACACCGTTCATTATCATTTAGCATAGTATGTTCGTTTGGTATGAGGTAATGCTTTATTTCATGTTACTGATTCCATTCAAATGAACAATGTACCAAATGGCTCAGAAGTAGAGACTACCACACACCATCATTGCGGCGCATAAACGATTTTTAAACATAACTGCATATACTTTCTCCAGTTAGAGATATGTTTTGTTAATAGGCTATTTTCAGTCTATAGATTTAGACTTTCATATGCGGCTTCTAAACCGATATCCGTTTATAAGGCTTTACTGAAATATACTTTAATGCATAGAAGTCAAACGTTCACTTTAGCAAGTACCCTTACACGAGGAAGACTATATATTTGTATTTTATGTGAAATGGTACATGTCGTTTTTATGTTCTTTTGCTTTCTTTTTGAATTATTGATAAGGACGTATTAATAATATGAATTCTAGTAACTAATAAACGAATATGTTACACGTAACTTTGATATGAAATATGTTTAATACTCAATTTGTCCACGAAGATCTATTTAAATAAAAAGAATGAAAAACTAAAACAATAGAAATTTTCAGCTGCAGGCTAAGCTGAGAATACATATATGCAGATTAATACCAACACACAATGCCAGTATCATTTCGTAAATGGTTATTAACTCACTTTTTATATTTAAATTATCTTTTGTTTAATAAATTTTAAAAGGTAATACGTATTTGTCTGTTGAATTCAAGCGATCTAACATCACTCGACCCATTTTGTGTTTTAACCTCAGTCCTGGCGATTGACGAGTCATCTGCGTTTATGTGCTTTGACACTGGCGTCCCCATTTTATAGAGCTTCTTTTTTATTAACAAGTTTGTACTTTGCATCAGGCGACATGCAATTATTAAATTATAATGTTTATAACGTCATTTCAAACTTGCCTATTACCATCGCAAATAACCACCGGGTAGTTCAATTCTTGTTACATTACCATTAGTGTTGCTGAGATTTAAAACTGTTAAATGAAACATTTTGCATTCATTTTCTTTTCCTCAACGTATACACTGTTAAATTCTTCGTTTGTGCCACAGTCTTAAATATCAAGTTCATTATCCTATAAGTATTTCACACTTTATGTGGTTACAAAATGAACTCAACCTCCGAGTAATTTAAAATCTGCTATAAATCCCATGCACGCCAAAACAAAGATCCGAAGTCTTGTATATCTGAGTGACGGTACATAAAACTATTATCAAAGACTGGATATGTGATGGTATCTTCATTCACTGTAATTACAAAGATCGCGTGGAACAACGCAATGTAGTACTCTGTCCTTTTGTGACCGATGGGCTAATTATAAATGTCTAAGACAATGGCCGCCAGATCTATCGTGCAAACAGATTAACGCATACATAATTAAAACAATAAAGGGAGATATAAAGACGAGAAAACGGCCGGATCGTTAAAGCAATAAATATCGGAAAACGATCAATGCTCTTAAAGAAACTGGGCTTGGAAGTGAAACCTGAGGTTTCCATGGTACATATATCTTCTGTTACTTTGATTCACGTTTCATTTTTGTCATTGCTAGTAGGTTTATATTTCCTTTTTTTGAGAAACTACAGGTACATTAGTTGTTTTATTTTCAATTATTATTCCATTATTGACATTTACATTGCAATCCATTATAATATTATACATAAACATGAATAACATTACAATATATACTAGCGATTCATTCATTCAGACTTGATATGTAGAGGATATTTGTTGAGTTCGGTTTAAGATCGTATTTTATTTCACGAGTGTCCATAAAAATGATTTATTTAATGCTTTTGGACAATAAATAAATAAAATTACGCGTGGTAAGCTTAAACTTCACAAGTTCGTGTATTCTGACGTCATAACAATTATTAAATCTTCTTCAATTTTTTAATTTGAGTAATTAAATGTTCTTCCTACTTTTTTATATTTTTTTTAATTATTTTTCATTGAGCAATATTTTATTGTATAGTTACAAATAGTTCATCTATTAGTTCGTTTTAAATTTGTTATGTCATTTATACTTTGTTTAATTTTGCTCAAGTATCCTGCATCTACATGTAATAGAACGGAATTATTTAAATTAGCCAGTTCCCTTTCCTAGAAGTAAGTTACCAACACTCAGTTGTACAAAAGAGTTATCCGTTTTATATCCAGGTATAATGTTACATTTTGGTATTATATTACATAAGCTATTCACTATCAAGAAAAAGTCAAGCCTACAAAATAGATGTAATTTACAGTTAGAGTGCCACATACACTGGTGTTTGGCTGGATGTTTTATTATCCACATGTCACATAGCTCTTTTGTAGCAATTAAATCAGTTAAAAATTTTCTGCATTTGTAATGCCGTTCTTCTTGTCTAGTCCTGTATCTAAAACAGTATTAAAATCAACAACTATTCTAATTTTTTATCACCATATGAGAAATAAAATGTTGTTTAGTTTTTGAACAATATATATGTCATCTTTATTTGTTCCGTAACAGTTTATTGGGGTTATCTTGAATTTTAATGTCTGCAGCTATTGATCTTCCAATAATAATTTCAGTGAAATTTGATGGTTCTAAGTCACTATTCTAAGTCACTAAAAATATCATACACCGTCGCTGTTTGTCTTACAGCCACTAAATACAAATCGACCAGGCCAGTCGTATTTCCATTGTTCAATGTATGACTTTGTTTGATGTGTCTCTTGTAACATGAATATCGAGTAATTTCGACCTTTTAGCCATTCAAACACTTATATGTAAATAACGTTTGTAACAATTACATAAAACAACAAGAGCATCTCAATTTAAACAGAAGTATTCATTTTTACTCCATTGATTTAACGTTAACTAATGAGTAAAGAGAAACAAACAAAAAAACAGCGAAACACTTGAATTATTTCATATTTATTTCCTAAACCTCTGGCCCCGATTTCTCAAATAATTTTAAGTATGTTATAACTGGATTAGCTTAAGCTTGCTATTAACCATCCTTCAATTATTTATAAGTTCAGTCAATACAATTGTGTTATTGATACTCGACGAAGGATTTGTAATCGATTTACGCAGACAATTAAACAATGCGTTAGTTGTCTTTTAAACAAATAACACACAGTAATAGCGATACATGAACAACTTGCGTATATGTGAAATAACGTATCTAACAATTACATTAAAACAACAGGAGCATCAAAATTTAAACACAAGTCTACACGTGTACTCTATTGATTAAATGTTAACTAATGAGTAACGAGAAGAACAAAACAGCGTAGCAGAACTATAAACTGAAAACATCCTTAAACAAATCGATGTACAAGTATAATCGATTCCTGTTCTTACTTGAGCATACTAAACTAAAACTAAAAGTATGTTTATCCTTAAATAAATAGATATAAAGATATAATTTAATGTATTTGCTTACTTGAGCAAAGTCACTATTATGAATAGTTTTACTCGACTGATTTTAATTCCCTTTTCCAGATCTTTGACCTTTAATTTGCATGTATCATTTTCTTTTTCTTTGTCATATAGTTTCCTTCAAGGACTTCGATTTTATTATCTACTGACTTTAAGAATTCTCTCTTAGTCTGATTTAGTATTTCATTTAAGTGATTGAAAACATTTATTTAAACAGACATTTATGCTTCAGATTGTAATTTGGTTATGTTTCTATATGTATGTCATGCTTACGGTTTTTAAAAAGCTATGTCAGCGAAAGAGTGGATCCCTATTGCACTATAAACATGATGCGCTATGCTATGACATCTGCATTAAATGAATACAAATAATATAATACACAATGAAATATTTGAAGAAAAAAAACAAGTTAGCAAAAAAGTGTGAAAAATTAAAACACCGAGAGGGGATAGAAATCACGACTTATGAGTCAAACGAAGTAACGACAGTAGCGCTTTAACCAACTGCGCTATCATGGTAAAGAGTTGTGTGTACACTATGATTATACAAAATACTCTCAATTCTGGCGTCGCAATGTAAACATGAAGAGGGCCAAACAGACATGACCAATATTATAAATTGATTTTATCTCAGAATGCGTACACGCTTTTTCCAGTATATATGTCCTGTTTTAACCGTTACGATGTGCCAAAATTAATATCTGATTTTCAGATTTGTTAAGAAATTGCCCCCTTTTAGGCCCTTTTCGATGACATGGTCCCTTTAAATACCTTTACTCCACCAGAACATATCATAGGTAACAATCGGACATTTTCTGAACACATTCAAATTAGGTGCTCCGGTGATTTTCCTTATGGGCTGTGTTTAAACAGACTGGCATAGTTTAATAAAATGTTTTATGAACACACAGCTAAACATGACGAAAAAAGTAAATGCTTTATGAATTTAATCATTAAACAATCAGACTGATATGTATTGCATGTGTATGCATGTGAGAATTACAAATTAATAAATTAAGTCAAAAGGTCAGAATTTGCACTTAAACTGCTAATTTACAGATAATTAAACACATACGAGTTGTCTGTAATGTAAAAATTACGATACTTTTCAAATGCAGTCAGATAAGCATTACTTATTAGTATAATAACGATACACATAATGGCGGACTTTACGACTCGTCTGGGAAAGCCCTTGTAAAACAGACTGCCAGTATACACATAATGGCGGACTTTACGACTCGTCTGGGAAAACCCTTGTAAAACAGACTGCCAGTATTTGTTGTGTTATATTGAAGATGAGATGCACGTAGTTATTGTAATGGCTGACCGTTTATGAACAAGTGTGCCCAATAGTTGACTAAATCGAAAGATTGTATAATAGTTTGAAATGATTTTATTTATTTTCGTTCATTGAAATATTTTTTTAAAACACATTTCTAGAAATCTAATGGAAACTATATCGAGATGCTTTTGAAATCGGGTTGAACATTCGTTGTAGTTATTAAACCAGAGTGTGTTTGAACTTTTATTCATGTGTCAACAATGTTTTCTTCAGTTAGATTTATCTAATTAGAATTTTACTAGTCATGAAACATTTGTTTTATTTTTGTATCATTTTCTAAACCTTTGACTTAACTGAGGTTAATCTTTATTTACATTTACATGTATTATGAATAAATATAAGGCAAGTGTGACGTTCGGGCCCGTAAACCGGTTTAAACCTCAATTCTTTGCATTCACCGTTTCAAGGCGATTACCCCAGTTTAATTCATATTTGTGTTTTGTATTTGTTATGTGTCCTTTTATTGTTCTGTGTTGTTTTGGCAATTGGTAACTTGCCGTAAATAAAAGATCCTATGTTTCTAGTAAGAGTTCTTTTCTGCTGCTGCAGCAGTTGGAGTTTCACTTTAGTTTTATTTAGCAGCTTTAATATTAGATATCTTTACACAATGTTTGTTGTTTTTGTTTGGTAAAAAAGCCCAGTAAAATACTTATTGTTGTCTAAATGATATTACATTACATAGTCAGAAGATTAGCCGTTACTCACACTTGATACATACCGGCGCCGCCATTTACTACTACTACTACTACAATGGTGACGTAGTGAATATGGTGTCCGCCTAGCGACCGGGAGGTTGCGTTTTGGGACCTCACTCTGGGAGCGTTCTCAAAATCTCCCCAAAATACACACAGTACTGGTTCTACCCACGGACTGAGAATGTATCAATAAGCCGTAGGCTTTCGATGCAATCGAGCTAAAACAAATAGGTTTAAAGTAAAGCTAAATTGCTACATGTATGTGCGATACTATTATATTTTGCAATCTATAGGTTTCTAGTTAGTTAATGTTATTTTTGAAGTTTGTACAAACTTGTTATATCGGAAAAATGGGGTACACGAAGGAAAACCAACAGTGCAGAACACAGACTGTTATTTATGCTGCCTAGTCAATAAACAACCTAAGGCTAGCAAACCAACTCGACTTCTAAGAAACATGACATTTGTTTCACTTTCTCAGTAATCTATTGGTTAAGTTCACTATCTTTGCTTTACAAACCAATACCAAGTTGAAAAAATATACATGTTTAAATTTGGACATGTAAACATAATTTTATAGAAGATTTCGTAAATGACATACAATAAACACAATTGTAAATTAGTGCGGGCAATCACATTAATGTTGATTGCTTCAAATTGAAGTCAAGGCTTCTGTAAGAATTGTGCAATGGTAAAATATAATTAAAACCATTCAACATTTGCAAAGAATCTTTATGAAACAATGCTAATATTACAATTTCAAGCAAAAGTACTCTTAGTTAACAAACTTTGGTCGAGGTTTCATAAAATTTAAATATACTGTACTGATGTTGTTTGCAAAACTAGAAACAGCAGAATATATATTCTAACACGACGCGCCGCTTGTTTTCAATAGACATAGAAGGAAATCAAGTATGGGTATTTCTGCAATAATTATGGGCGGATCCTAATGTTTGCAAAATAGTGCCGTTAAAATCGCGGAAATTTTACAGTAAAATGCACCTGCATAAATGCGCACTAGCAAAATTGTAACAAACGTACCATTTAGCAATAATGTATTGAAACAAAACCACATATTTAATGATACATTTTATAATTGCATTTACACAAAACGTAAACGTTGCAGAAAACTTTGCAGAAAATTATTTTCAGTTATGTTTGTTAGCATTTTGCTTTCACTGTAGCATCAATAAACATTACGTCATATTGGTTTTTAATTTTTATCAATGAAACTGACGTCAAATGTTATGAATGAAGTTGAGGACATATTGTTTTGTTATGATTCATTTACCTCACTGAAACGCACGAGAATGTACTTTGTAGAAAGATGGGCGGAGTCTAGATAAAACATAGTTCTCATTTAATAGGTTTAAAATATAAAGTAAGATCGTGTTGGGATCGAAATAATATTTTTCCATGATAATTTGTGGTCGAATAACCCACAGTAAGGAGTATAGATGCGTGTTATCGAATCACTCGCGCTCGTTATTTAATTCCTACGCATCTATACTCCTTACCGTGGGTTATTCTACAACAAACTATGAAATAAAATATTATTTTTTAAATAATATATCATAAACACAACTAAATTATGACACAATACCAACAATATAAATGTGCAACTTAGTTTCTTAAATCAAAACAAATTGCAAGCCATCAAACAACAACAAAAATATTACAACCACTAATTACAAATGTATATATATGATCTTCATATGAAATTCATTCCAAAAACTCAATGATTGTGCCAATTATTTTTGGAAATCATGCGGGCTCGTATCATAATCATTTGTTACTACACACATTAACAAACGTACAAAGCAGGTGAAACTTACATTATATAACATAAGTAAGATGCTATAACAACTATAACAGTTCTGTGTGAACAGCGTCGATTGCAATAATGAAACTAAAGTTGTGAGCAAAAACATACTACTAATGCATTAATGAAGAAATAGAAATGAGGACCCAATGGCATAGTGACCAGTCAGACAGACACAGACCGTATGTAGACCGAAGTCGAAGGCTTCGATCGTCCTGTGTACAATCCGCGATATTAACAGTACACAACCTGACGAAATGGCTGAACTCTTTAAGTAAGAAGTAATCCAGAAGATCTCAAATCTTTGAAATATCAATTTATAAGAAATAGCGATAGCAAAATCGTGACAAATAAATCATTTCTGCATTTTGTAGCGAAATAAAACAACATATTTTATTATAGTTATTTTAATAGTTTTTCAAACATTGACATTATGTGTAAATGCTTTTAGTTTGTGATTGATAATTAATACATTTTCACTGCATTATCAAAAATTAAAAAGATGACGTCATATTGATTCGTTGATTTTTAGCACTGAAGCTTACGTCATTCGTGAATGATTAATCCGATTGGTCCGCATACTCTTGAGTATCACCATCGCATTTTACGGACCTATAACGCTCATATAAATAAAGAAAAACATATTTATGTGAGGTGCACTATTATTAAATATTTATAATATAATAATAATTTTGTAGCACAGTATATGTTTACAATACATCTCATGAATTCTTGTAGCGCAGTCACAACACATCCCATTAATTGTTAATCACAGGGAAACTACAAAATACATAAATGATTGCATTTTTCAGGAAATGCAATTAAATAAGTGTGTTAATTCAAAAACTGTACTGAAAAATGCATAATTAAGATATGTCGTACACTAAAACCAATCGTATATTGTAAAATATAGTGTTTATACAATTCTTTTTGTCACTGTCAGATTCCAAAAGTAAAAGTGTACTGCAAATAAAGGAGCAAAATAACTATTCTGTCATAGAAATATATAAAATATTAGAAATTATAACATTTCGTTAATGAAAATCATCAGCTGAAATGAATAATATTTGACAGAGTTTTAAACGCGAAACGATTGAAAACAACAACAACACTTTTGTTGTTTCTTTGACGTACATAGACTAACACAAAATGAAAAATACTCCGACATGTAAGGAATTCCGACTGGCAAAAAATAAAAGAACGGTTAGTGCGTGAGACTCTTAATTCGGAGGTCCTGGATTCTAGTCTCGGTAGATGCTTTTTTATGATTTTCTTGTTTAATACTTGCGGTATTAAGTTTGGATGCATTATTTCTTACAGTTTAGATGTTTAATGACCTATCCATAACTATTTCATTAATGAATTGTTGTCTTTACTGTTTACATACCTTAACTATATATCATGGATTGGCTAACATCTACTTCATTTACATTCTTAACATTACCCATATGCTATTGCAGATTATTTCTTCTTTTCAACGACATGAATAGCCTTCTGCAATCAATTTCGACATACGTATGTCGTTTTGGAACGTTTTCACTATCCTGTGGGTAAATGTTGCGATAAAAGTGTATAAATCATAAAACAGTCACATTATGCCCCGAAGAACTGTCTTATTATAACGAGGCCAATTGCAATAAATACAACAAAAACAATGAGAGCCGTTTGTACGTTAATGACACCAAGAATATCATTGAAAAAGGGCGAATTTGACGTATTTAACTGATCAATGAATTGATAAAACCTGACTGTTAAGCAATCTATTCTAAGTTTTCTTAACACTGTATAACGTCAAAGCTTGTCAATTATGTCATGGAATGTATTTCTGAAAGTTAACATTTTGCTCCTTACTAATTCAATCTTATCCTTTACTTTACAAAATTCTTGTCGAATCCTTTCGACTGATCGAGCATCTGTCACGATGGCAGATAGGAGTTTTTCTTTTGATTCAATCTTTTTTGGAGTATTCCTAGCGAAAACAATATCAATATAACGCTCGAAGCGGGCCATGTATCTACTGCGAACCATTGCCTTTATTTGTCGAACTGTAAAATGTTCTTGCACTGTTTCGTCAATCCAAATCTCGATATATTCAGCCGGATTTGTTTTGAATGTCCGTCCTTTATGTAAGTCATTCAAATAAACCCCCACAACTATAGGACCAGCAATGACCACTCCAACGATTACCAAAGAAATCCACAAAGGTGACGTCAGTGCGATCAGCGCATTTCCCAGGATATGATGGTCCTTGCCCGGGATTGTCCTCTCACTGGTTCTCGTTTCATTCGAACCTAAAAACACACAAGAAATTATTCAATAGTATGCTATTCGTAATCGTAATGCTATGCAACCCGTTAAATAGGAAAAACACACCAGCACAAATACTGATACATACCGATAAAACAAATAATTGTTAGCTTTATTATATTCCATTGCTGACTTAAAATTTTATAAAACGAAGGTCGTCTTAAAACGTATTATCAAGACACAAGCGGTACGCCGAATATTTAATGCGAGTAGTTTATACGGATATAATTTATCAAAGTTATCATTTAAACACATCGGCCATTGTAAGAAATAAAAACATGGCATGTGTAAAAATAATAGATGATCGCTTTTGGTGGATTATCTTCTGTTGGCGTATTGGAGATTTTGCATTAAATTTGTTGAAAGTAACGGGATCATGTATGATTTTGAAGATTATTGTTTTTTATTGTGGCAAGGATGGCAAGGTAAGAAGTGGACATGTTCTGTAGCTTGTGGTAAGCGCTGTGCAGTTAACATATGCCATTCCCAGTCATACTTGTCCAACTTATTTTACAAACTGCACATATTTGCGTCCCGTCATCTGTTTTATTAAAATTATTATTTTTATATACAAGTTTTTTCGAGTTTCTATTTGCCTAAATAATAATATATGATCATATCGATCGTCGGCAGATTGTTTTCAACAAACCTGCGATAGGACTTGATCTTCTGCCTTCTAAATCATCTTCCACTTTCTGCAATTCGTCTTCAATCATGTCAAATGCCTTTTTATACTCAGATGTAATCATTTCCTGGACAGTTGCTAAAACACGAGCATTGTTTTCAAATTCTTGCAGCGACTGATGAACAGCTCTTCTTATTTTGCTTTTCATCTCAAATTTGATGCTTTCAAAATGGTCCTTTTGGGATAGTTTATTTTGCAAGATATATTCTTTTATGTTTGGCCTCTGGTCTTGAATATGTCTGTGTAACGTCAAGGAAATATTCTTGCAATGTCCTTTGAGCTGAAATTTGAGGTCTTTTTTTACCTTTAAAATAGAATAACCATGTATGTTTAACCAGTGAACTAATTGGATAAATAAATTCCGGACTACTGTCTTAGTGTTCTTTATCACATTCGAATGGGCGACGATGTAGGTCAAATACTGGCTAAGACAGCTAACTGAGGGCATCATGGGCCAATGACTACACTCATTCTTAAGAATAATCTTAGTCTTGATCTGAAATATTCAACCAATGAAATTCAAAGCCGAGAAGTAACAGGTGTTTTTATTGGCAGTATTTTAGAGTTGAGACTAAGTTTGAAATTGATAATTTTTGTAGTCAGTGACGAGTATGGGAAGAAGGTAGTAGCAGTAGCTACCAGTTGTAGGAAATGTGAAATTGGCAGTAGCAGTATCTATCAGAAGCATTAGTAAAGAAGATTCTGTGTTTGATAAACACACATGCCCACTGTTGGTGCTTGATATCCCATTTCTTAGTCCAAATTAGGTCAAGGTCAAGGTCAAAGTGAGGTTGGGTTATATGGCTGGATTGGGGAAGGTCATAAGCAACAACTGTGTAAGTATCCAAGTGTTGTAGTAAGCGGTGTTGGTGCTAGACGAAACGGTAAAATCTACTTTAACTTGTCACGGACGAAAGGACGGACGGAAGGACGGACAGGACAATCACTATATGCCTCCCGCATCAAGATGCCGGGGGCATAAAAAGTAAAGTCGGCAGTAGCAGTAGCAGTAGCAAAAATGTAAAGTTGGCAGTAGCACTTCACATTTTTGCAATTGTTAATGCTAGCTACTGCTACTGCCAACTTCACAATTTTGCTACTGCTACTGCTAGCCTTTGCTACTGCCAATTTCATAAAAAATATTTTACTACTGCTCACTGCTACTGCTTATTCTGCTGACTTCCTATCCGTTCGGTTTGGTTAAACAAAAATTGGTATTAAATTTCGCTGTTGACTGCCATGTCTTAAGAGTAAATTATAACGCATTTTAGACGACGATAAATATAAAAATAAGAAATACCACTTCAACGTGAATCATTAACAATCTTAGTTTCTTCGAAACCCGTTGCTTAAGTTCTTCTTTTGCATGGTAGTCCAGACCGGCTTGACGTATTCGGCAATCAGCATCTGTCAAAAGGTGCGTTATAAACGTCTCAAGCCACCTGTATACACGGTTTAAAATGATAATATCGTTAACATTATTTACACTCATAAGTCTTACACAACATGGGTTAAGACATGTATACATTTACCATGCAAAGTGTTGTTTATATTCAAAACGGGGATTAACATTAGAGAGGCTGATAACATTACTATTCGAATAGCATTTTCTTACAAGACATGTCTTTTAATCCGCCCAATCACACTCGCAGCTAACAAATCCGCTAGTCCGTTTAGCAAATTCTTATAGGTTTCACTGTACCCCATCTTATGGTCTCGGTAACGTCGTGCCTGAATATAGACATACCGGTGTTAAGTTAAACGAAAAAAATTACATTAGAGATCAAAAAGCTAATTACACTGGCATATCAATAAAGCTGCTGTTTAACTGCAATGCGAATTATTTGTTTAGTCGCAATTGTTCATGTTTCGGAACAGTGGACTTTGATCGTCCTAAATCTTCTACCAGATATTTATGACGTGAGTGATGATTAGGTGAAATTAGCATACACATTCTTTGAGGTCAAAAGTTAAGCGTCGTAATGCTAACTTAAAAACATATAGAAGTTAATGGCCCGTTAATGTAACCGGTCGTTAAACTATGGGGGAACCCGGCTAATGTTGCTGACAAAATACATGTATAGCCGTCGAAATTGTCAGGACAGCGATACGATATAGGAGTTTCTCTTTGGAAAAACAATGAGTGATACCGCTCGTACCCTCTGGAATCTCGCAAACGAGGTTCGGAAAATTATACAATCTTTTCATTTAGAGCTTGACAATAGCATCAAATCTACAAGAGAATGATTTGAAACTGAAAATAGTTTGTAGACACCAGTTGATTATGTTATAGCATCAGCATAATAATTTCATCCTGTAAATAATTGTGAGCTCACCTTAGCAAGAAGTGCTCGGTGAACAAATGGTATAGGGACCTCTTTTACTTCGTCCGTCGTCCGTATGCCGTCAACAGTTTGTTCGTTTACACGATAGAGACTTCTTTTTTTATCCAATTTTGACCAAACTTGTACAGTTTGTGTATGGCCATAAAAACTCGGACGGGATTGTTATTAGGCCAGGAACATTAATGTTTTTGTGGCATTTACAATCCTACAAACTTTATTTTCCACCCAATCTAAACCAAACTTACACAGTTTGTGAATTACCATCAGATCTCAGAAAAAGCAAAAGGGGCTAGATTTGGTGACAAACACCTGAGTTATTGCCCCATTGTTTGTGAAAAAATTATAAAATCTAATTTATTCAAGATAGAGACTTCATTTTTTTTATACACACTTCAAAAATCTTGCACAGTTTGTCAAGGGCCATTAGATATCAGATGAAATTGAATATTAGCAAGATCTAACCAGAAATACCTGATTTATTTCTCATTGTGTGCAAACAAATATCCGTTTATCATCGATGATTGGCTTGTGCATGCCACAGAGACTTTATTTTTTATTCAATGTTGACCAAACTTGCAGAGTTTGTGTATGACCATAAAATCTAAGAAGGGATTCAATGGCAATGGGCCATATTGCACAAGGAGAGCTAGAGTAATTGCTCCTTAGTCATTGAAGAAACAACAACACACATCGCAGATAAACAACACTTTTGTTTACATATTGGTTCTGTCCGTGTTGTTAAAGCAAGACAAAACAATTGTTTTCGACTTTAAAAAGAGAAATATTAGTTTCAGTCCTGCAATGTATTTACCTGGGAGGTGCTCATCTTGAACATATTCTTCTCCCATGAGAATTCTGAATTTTTGATATACTTTTGAAGCTTCTCCAGTGTGTCATCCCAGACCTGCTGTTCCGTGGTATGTGTGAAGCGTTGATCTGCTGCCACCATGTCCCATTTATTGCAAACAAACATGATGCACTTTGGATCAATCCTGAAAAGATCGTCACTGCCTTCTACCTCGATCATCTTATGAAATATCTGAAATATCTATAATATACAATATTAAATGCTTAAAATATAAGAGAAAATAGTAACACTTATATCATTTCATTGTGGGTTATTTGGAAGTACTCTCTATGTATTAAACGACTTTAAACTGACTCATATTACGAAATATTTGATATATCTATTGAAGTGGTCAGCGATTGGCTGATAACCCACGCAGACACTTGGCTCGGCGAATGGGGGTTCTGTTGTATAACCAAACATTCTACTTTGTAACCAGTTGCTTTTAGCTAGTAGTAAATAATATACGTTAAAACATCAATCCCTCTTGTGTCTAGATTTGACCATCCTTCAAGGGCCATAGAACATTTCATTGGCGACGAGGATTACACTATGAGGATTATGCAATATTTGAAATGTGTCGACTGTTCGAATAAGTTGTTATACAAAAAGCTTATTCTGTATTAATATTAACTGTGTACATATACATGACTGCGTTATCGACGTTTTGGAAACTCGAAGTGCAAGCGGAGAAGAGTTCGTTAGGAATACGATGGAACAAATATGTTGCGAGAATTGAAAATGTGTTTCTTGCATTAAACATTGACTCAAAGAAACATAAGAAAGCAAAACGGTTGAATCAGAACTCCACCAGATGACCAGGAAAACTTTCGACAAAAATAAAAAGCCATATCACTTATGCGTGCATTTCAACTAAATTAAGACTAAATTGTTATAGGAGAGAGATATTACTTACAGACATATTCACAATGGCAACAGACGACAGGAATGTTCGAAAATCAGGCTCGGAGTATGGACAGGAATTCTAACAACGAACACGCGGTTAACAATATGAAATACGCTTCATCGCCTAGACATCATATTGGAGTACGTGAGCCACGAGATGCACGAGCAACTGCAAATCTTTAGCAAAAAAAAGACGTATGGACTGTGGAGTGTAGTACTCACATAAAAACGGTTGGTGTCCTGCTCAATGGGAAAGCAATTGTTCTCTCAAGTTAATCATTTCATGAGAGTGTGCAGGAAACGCTCCAGGGCAAACGGCTAATGCAAACCCCAGAAAGAGGTTAACGAACTGGTCAAAAACAAAAATCTCTAAAATTACTCCGAAATCAAATGATATTTATTTTTGAAAAGATCGCATTTGACAAACTGAAAGGTGCCCAGAATAAAACTGAAAGTCGGCGGTTTCGACAAAATAATAATTCTAGACGCAGGCTGCATCATCATTGTTTTGAGTCAATCAGTGTTCAATAACATGAAGTCGAAACCCACAATACAGAAGGTTAAACTTAAGACATATGCGTTTGGTCAATCTGAATTTTTACAGGTGCATGGTAAATATGCGTTTACATAAGATTTGGACGTTAAAACAACGACTGCTGAATTACACACCATACGTGGAGCAAATAAAACGCTTTTATAATACGAAACAGCTGTTGGATTGGGTATCACGCAAGTTATAAAATCTGTAGACAATGACAAGGATTCGGGCTACTGCTCAAAGCAGATATAAGGATGCAACGAATCAAAAACTAAAGCGGATAATGATGTTATATTCCTCGCACATGTAGCAGTGCACGGTCTAGTGTCGGACGTGGCAAGTGTGTCACAGAAGCTGTTGATAATGGCGCATGGTCGAAAGTGAAATGCAGTAATATAACATGTTTTTATGTTGTCAGGTAATGTGAGATGAGTTAGCAGTCGTGTCCGTTAATGTTTGGTTTGTTTGTTTAGATGTTTCGCCGTTTTAAAACTAATTCAGACTATCAAGGCAGTCAGTTAACCTACTCACACATTTTCTGGGCAAGCTTAACCGATCTAAGCGGTTTACCGGTATTAAGTGCACATACTTATGCCAGTAACTGACAAATGCCCTACTTGAATCAGAGGTAGGGGAGAATGGCCGTAGAAATAATTTCATGGCCAATTCCCACACAAGTTCCGTAGCTAGGCTTGGGAGTGAAATCACGAATCCCGGATTGACAGTCCAGCGCTTTACCAACTGAGCTAGCCGGACCTGACGGACACATCTTGTTACGTAGTACCAGAACGGACGTTCCTGTATCGGTCTGGGACACGTCATTAACCTTGCAAACGAAGGGCATAGCGGTCAAGTACGGTCTGTTAGAGAATCATCACGATTCCCGTTTATGGCTAGGCGTGTGAACGAACAACGCCGATATGACGACACAATACAACAAACAGACTCGAACCAGAAAAATAAAAATGACTCGAAACCAAGCATTTTGAAACCCCTGGACCAAGTGCTCGTGAAACCAGCGGCCCATATCTAATTTGACAGACCATTAGCGCAATGCATAGTTCCACCGAGAGGTTAGTGATAACGGTGAATTCGCCTATTAATGTCGAAGAGGAGCATCGTAAGCCAGCTCAAGAACAAACCCCGCCAGACAAGCCACCGCCGTCAACCATACATCGATCTAATCGACCAAAACCCCAAAACGGTTTTTGGATTAAAAACGTTCTCCCATATCTACAAAACAGCGCCGAACAACAAAGTGCCAGCGATAAATTTAAATAAATGTGACTGTCCTAAATAAATTACTAATTTAAGTTAATGTGATTGTGCTAAATAAACGTTCATAAATTCATAATAATGACTTTCAATGTCCAATTGGAATACGCCAAGGCTAAAGCCTAAGTCACACGTTGTTGTGCATGTTTATTCATGAGTTGTATGAGTATTTATTAACAAATGAAGCTAGATGAATTCAAATGTACCACGATAAAAAAGAAACAAATATTAAATATATGTTTTCCGACGATGTAGCTTTTATATTGGAAACAGAAAGTGGTCTAAAAACAACCCGATGTTGTTCTTATAAGAAACGTATGGTCAACGAAGATAAAACTAAACTAGTTGTTTTAACGTGGAGGAAAATTATCATCATCCGAAAATGGTTAATTGAAATATAAAGTTTGACATTGTAAATTGTAAGTATGCGATGTACGCTTTACAAATCAAAAATCTATGTATAAGACGGCAGCTGCATTTGCTCTTAAATATAGGAATACTGAAACTCCAGAGACATCACCAGGAAAGAAACCATTATTACCTTCCTTGAGGCAAAGGTCGCATTTAATAAAGTTGCTGTAGCTCTAGAGCAAATTAAGTTATATATCTTGCTGTGTTTATGTTAGTTTTGTTTGTTTGTTTATTTGGATATTACGGCAACTCAACAAAATGGTCATATCATGCCGTTTACAAATGATGATGTCGATATGGAATAGGCGAAGTTTACTAAATTTTGTTACATGTGTTTATCTTTTTCAAGTACTGGATTAATGAATAAGATGACACTGTTTGGAAAGTTTTTTTAATGAATTTAGTTTGAAATATCTATCACGAATATCACCGAGGTCTGTGCAATAAATTAGCATATGTTTCACAGTCAAATGTTCATCACAAGGTATACAATGAGGAGCTTCTTCTCTTTTTAGTAGGTAAGAAAGTGTTAATCTTGTATGTCCAATTCTGCAGCGTGTTAATACAATTTGATTATGTCAGTTAGAAACAGTGTCCATGTTAGATTTGTAATGTCAATATGTATTCCGTGCCGTTTTAGAAGTCAGGTATATATGAATTGAAACTTCATGTTTATGCTTGCAAAATATATTTACAGTTGCCTGCAGATTCATGTAATGACGCAGTTAAGTTGCTTTAGGCAGATATCATTGTAAGCGTTGTATAAAACTGGTTAAGAATATAAACTATGGAAAATAATAGATCAGTAAGAAATGGCTATTTTTACTTTTTGTTGCCATAATAGTGACATCTTAACTTTCAAACTTATGGAAAAATGTATAAACACATGGATGAGCATATGGGAATTTTGCTTATCCAAAAATGTTTTACATCAAAACGTTCATAGGACCAAATCAAAAAATATGTTTCAAACACAAACCTCCTATTTAAACTGTAAACTGTAAAACTGTATTTAAAAAACCCATTCATACTTTGATGTGTGCAATGGTTAAACATTTTATGTTAGATTGGGGAGTTTATGTCGTAAACTTATGACAGGGGACGATGGATTAACATTGAGAGAGATTACGATTAAAAACAATATGTTGTTTCAGTTTTCCGTTTTTTCTAGGACTGTCATATATCAGATAGAAATTGGTATGTTTTAATTCTTAAACAAACTAGTGTTAGTATATTACGGTTTACCTTGTCTTCTTGTACACCGCCTGAGTTTGCGCTGTTGAGTATGTATATGAAAGCTGTAGCATTTGGGAGGTACGTGAACACTTTTTCCGAAAGAGTTTCATTTTCGCCAACTCCAGGAGTGTCAACAATAGTCACGTGATACTGAAATAGTCCAATCAATTTCATTATATTGCTAATAATATATACAAGTTTGATAAATATGTAACGTGTGTAATGCCCGTAAAATGACACTCGACTCTTTATAGATTATTGTTAAAAAGCAAATGAAAATTGTAATCGGATCATTCAGCGTATTTTAATGCTTACATTTTCGCCCAGAAGAGGTATCTGCCAATAAATGTCTACGATGGCGTTTTCATACATTTCATCTCGACTGGTAACTACCTCTCTTAATTTCCTTAACATCTCTGCTTCATTGCGTATATGAAAAAGGTACTTAATTGTTTTGCCCTTCCCAGCCAAACAGACGTCAAAATAAGGCTGTGCTGTAGGTGGTATTGGGTGGATACGGCAGATTGTAGATGTTTCAGAAAGGTGTGCTGAAGGCAGGACATCTCTTTCAAACAACAGATTCAAGAAACTTGTTTTACCCGCACTCGTTTCGCCTGTAATTGGCAATGATTATGTTTGATTGTAAATATAAGTGCACAAACACAAAATATTGTGATTTGAAAATTTTACAACGGAAAGCGGTAGTCATGTGAACTTTTTTCAGTCCATAAAACCACAAATACTACATAAATTTCACGTATTATCTGTAAATATTTCTGAGTTATATAAATAACACACACATCATCATTGCGACCCAGAGCAGTCCAAGTGACCTCGCCACGTTGGTGGAAGTCGAACATGTTTCTAAAGCATTTCTTGTCTGTATTCAGAGTATATAATTATGTTTAAACATATATGTTTTTGTTAAGACACATATTTAAACTATTGCCCTCCTCCCCCAAACAATATATAAAACAGAAAACAAGTTCATATTTTGTTTTAAATTTACTGCTCAACAAATGACAAAGAACATCAATTAACAGTTAGCTAAACACATTTTGCGCAGCAATTCTTTTTCAGTTTTCACCATTTAACCTCATGAAACTAGGATTACTTTCCTTTCTAAGTGGATAATTATCATAGTTTGACATTTATGACGCATTAAAATAAACAAATATAAATGTGTAACTTTAATAAGCTACAAAGAAGACGAAATTGATTTTGACAAACTATAATAAGCGTTGCATCAATTGTAATCTCAATCTCTCAATTTAGCACATACAGATACATCAATGGTATATTCAGTATATTAATCAGTATTTGCTTTATTGGACAATAAATTCAATTTTAAATGTCAAGTTACTTAAATCTAAAACCGGGCCCATTAATGATTGACATGAACCAATAGAGACCATAGTGAATGAACTGGATGTTTAATGCTTTCAGATTTTTAACACTTACCCATTGTATTATAGATTGTAGAATGATTTTAATTTAGAATAATAAATATTTAAAGCACAATAAACCAAACGAACCATGTCACGTGAGTTTAGCTATAAGGTTTTGGACACAGAACAATGCTTAATAATTGGTCTTCTTGTTTGGAGCTTTAACTACAAACATGTTAACGTTATAACACTTCGAAAACAACTAATATCATAGAGAGTAAGATAATAATACTTGCCTGCAATAACAACTGTGCATTCCATTTGAAGCAACTTCCTTCTGTTTTCTATCAGTTTCGAATGAACATTCCCAAATTCTATATCTAGTGTCTGTTTTGCGTCAGTTGGTAAATCTTTAAGTTCATCAATGAAAGCATCGTATATGACTGCTAACTCCTTTTTCATTTGCTTGTCCAACGACAAAGCATGTGTCACTGCTTCGTTGAGCTGTTAAAATAAGAAACACGTTATTGGTTAGCTAAATATCGTAGTTCATTTTCTATAGACTATATTGCATGTGTTTGTATCAGATTTGCACATTTGACAAATGTTTATTTTTCTCATTTGTCCACCTACTGATTTTGTGTACTGTTGTAAGAAATGATCTGACTGCAACTGCAAGGTGCTTCGAATAAGGTCTCTTATTTCTGTCAAAGATTGCAGAGAGTGTCGAATGTTCCTTTCTTCTAGCCAGTCAAATGCGGCATCAATATCCATCCGATCTACATCAAGTTCATCCACTGCGCTATAGACAAAGATACAACGCACCAAAATACAAATTATTGCATTCGTTTGAATTTACAAAAATGCACTTACTGATTTATGTGACGAATCGAGCTTTTTAGACACAATCGTGAATCTAAAAGGAATTATCAGCATGGGAGATAACACTGACTAATCAAAGAGTATGGTGTTTCGAAATAGGGGCCCGATAATATTAAGGTGGCGCTATAAAAGCAAGCAGATACAGGTTGTGCAATATTATAAATACCTAAATACATTTTACACCAACACTATCATGACAAAATAAAAGTTCTAAAAGCCGTTTTTAATATTTAAACTACAGCTTACACTTCGGATGTTTCGCACAAAACTAAGCTCTTTAGCTTTAAACTACAGCTTACACTTCGGATGTTTCGCACAAAACTAAGCTCTTTAGCTTTTCGACTATCGCTGTTCAAATGCTATGCTACTCATTATAGATATGTGGCTATGGACCGTCAGGTTGGATAACAAAATTTCACAGAAACTTCTAAAAATATATATGTAGATAAAATCAAAATGTTACAAGTTTCTTTTGTCCAAGCGAGTGCCGTTGAGTACCTTACATGATGTGTTTTGTAAAATAATGGCTTCAATTTACGCAGATGCCTAACAGTTTTATTTGCTGCTTAAAAAGCATGACGAGGCTGGCACCATAAATTTAGCGTCCAATGTTTAAAGTGGGTGCTCTTCAAGAAGTATTTGTTGATATGCGTGGCTAGCCAATTTACGAGGGCATTCTATAGACGTAAATATGCATGATTCTATACGCATAACTGAATGGGCTAAACGAATTGTTGATATATATACTATCTCATAACATTGTATCAGTGACTCGTATCGTAGGCGTACTTTCTTTGTGCAGGATCATTTGAATGTGACTTCAATTTGCTTCGAATGAGGTCTTTCACTTGTTTCAGAGATTGCAGAGATTCGTATTGAATGTTTCTTTGTTCTAGCCAGTCCAATGCGGCATCAATATCCATCAGATCGACATCAGATTCATTCATCGCGCTATAGAAAAAAACCACTAAAATATAAAACAGTTTTTTTTTTATTTATAAAATACAATTACTTAAAAGTACTTCCTTTGTGAGTATTTGACTTCGGTAACATGGTACTGCGAATGAGGTCTTATATTTCATTCAGTAAACTGAATGTGGATTGTTCCTTTCTTCTAGTCAAAGTCAAATGCATCATCAATGTTAACCAGATCCACATAGCTTAGACCAATCGCGATGATGGAAACACACACTCTACTTTGATTGTTTGAAATGCAGTTATGCAATTTTCATAATACTGCTTTGCTTTAATATTATGATTTATTAATATATACCTAATATTATAGATATTCTGACTAAAATACTGGTATATTTCGGTATAAAATACAACCAGCTGGATAGAATTTCATTGTTCACACTGTGAAATAAAAAACTGTATTTAACGGTTGAAAATAAACGGGAAACTTTGACGTTCGTCAAGTATCATAAATGTCCGTGACATTAACGACATTGGGAAACATATCGTTCTATTTATAGACCCAACGACAACACGAGTATCGATGTTTAGCGATTAAAATTAATGTAATTGTTTTCTAACGTCCAACTGTATTTGTTGAACAAATTTGATATTTGAATCTCAATTGAATGAAGTCATAGATTTAAATATAATAATAAAGCCTTGATGACACATATTCATCAGCGTCTGTGTGTTATAAATCATGTGTTGCGTAGCTTATTTGTATTTTTTTTTTTTTATCGTAAGGAGGCATATAATTCCTGGAATGCAATGTAACACAATCAATTCGACGCAACAACCCACCGGAACACCACATGTATCATTATCTATTTATCCAACACTTATCTTCGTGCCAATTACATCACTATTCTACAATGCAACAACTAATGTGTCGTTTTATTTGCCATTCTATCGAGTTATAGCTATCCTGTCACTAGCATTTTTCATTGATGTATTACAAATAGATTTCGATGGATATATTTAGTTTTCTAAGAGATAAGTGGTAATTGTATTCACACAATCTGGAATCTTACGTGCAAGTGCATGTTTAACTGAAACAAAACGAAATTACTTACATGTATAACTGTTGCGTTATTAAGCCAAGTTCACGACAAGACTAGGCTCCAAATATTTCACAGTGGTGAGATATTGTACTGACTTAAACATATACAAATTGCATTGCATGTGACCAAATCAAGTTGATAAATATTATCATCGTTAGTTTAAAGCAGACACTATACACGCGTAATTATCTAGTGACGTCAACAATTTACTGATAAATATTGATATTAAGAGGTGTAATCTTCATACATTGCACGCGCTTGTCTATCTGAAACTAAATAAAACCATTAAACAAAAGCAATATAACATTTTTCATTGTGTGTCGTACTTAATTTACATTTTGATCTAATACTATCCTAAATGTTTATTAGTGTAATATTAAAAAAGTTAGTTACATTCATAAGAGTTACAGTCAATAATTGAACACCTATCTTTATGATGTATCTCTGATCTGCATTGTCAACGAGGTAGGTCGCTTTTTTTCTGCTAAATAGTTAAATAATAATAATTTGTTTGCTATTTGTGCAAAGTTTATTTATGATACATCAATATATCTATTTTAAGCGGTAGTTCTTTCACTTTAGTGTTGTTATTTCTTTAAAAGTCATTTAGTCACTTTATTGGTGTTATTTAGTTAAAAGTCACAGAGTCTGACTCATTTTATTGTGTCATTTAGTTGAATGTCATAGAGTCACTTTATTGGTGTTATTTAGTTAAATGTTATTGGTTCAATTATTGGTGTTATTTAGTTTAAAGTCATGTAGTCACTTTATTGGTTTTATTTTGTTAAAAGTCATTGAGCCCCTTTACTGGTGTCATTTAGTTCAACGTCATTGAGTCGCTTTATTGGTGTTGTTTAGTTAAAAGTCATTGAGTCACTTAATTGGTATTAATTAGTTAAAAGTCATTGAGTCACTTTATTGGTTTTATTCAGTTATTAACTTAAAACATCGTTTTAATTTAAGTGGCAGGATTCGTTCTCGCCTCCAGTACAGTTTTCTTGCAATGCACTTTGATAATTCATAAAAAATGGATAGTGTAACTAATATTTATAACGCAATATATTATATTAACACTATTTCATTAAATGCTCACGACAGTCATTAATATTTGAAAGAAAATACCCAAAATAAATACAGACATGGCAAAATACGTGAATGTATAACAAAATGTTCTATACAGCCGTTAACGACAATGTTATTTCTACAGTACGGAATGCGAAATCACAAAACTTCCAAAATGAAATCGCGACAACACGATAGTGATAACGCGATACTACGATAATGAAAACGCGATAATACGGTTTACGTGATGTCGCGTTTTCATCATCGTCATATCGCATTTTCGTTATCATCGTTGTAACTTTGCACTATCGTTGTCGTACTATCCGGTTTTCACATCTTACCAGCGCATTCCGATGAACATGTGCAAGTTAAAAAATAGAAGATCTTCAAGTACAGCAGTACATTTCTTTCACTTAGAGGTGAAATTCTTCTCTCCGCATTGGCAGCGGAAGGCAATAGTACGATGATGATAGTACGGAATCCCGTACTACAGGACATCTAAACAAAACAATGTTGATTAAAGTGTAGTTTTTCCATTTTTTTCGTTTGCTACGAGTATTAGTTTAATGCACAGTTACTGTTCACAAGTGTGCACATTAATTAGGGATGGCAACGAATACTAAAACGTTTTTCGAATAATCAAACTCATTATTTGAATATTCGGTTGTTTTATTAAAAAAAAAATTGTGCGTCAATGTTGACCAAACCTACACAGTTTTCGTATGACCATAAAACCTGAATGATAAAATTTGATTCCCAATAGTTGCCAACCTTGCATGCAGTTATTTGTTCAGGCAACATTGATGACTTCAGAGCCTACATTAACATCAATTATCATCAGTGGACAGAAAATTATCAAAGAAAAAGCAAAACTTGACCATAGAGCACCGCCATCGCAATGATCGCATTGCAACTAGCTCTCCAAAAACTGTTTGCGAAAAAGACATCAAAATCTACTGTTTCTGCATTTGCCAAAATTGTCACTGACTTAATAAAATAGGGCCAGGTAAGAATATCAAGAAAAATGATTTGAAAACCATTAGCAAAAGCACCGCACATTCACTACCAAACTCGTACTTTATTTAGCCCATTGTACTAACCGATGTTTTGAATAAAATCGATCCTATCCCCCTTTGCGTATTATTCAGATACCTTAATTTTCAAACCTGTCTTCATTATAACAGTTCTCAGGTGAGCGCTTTGGGCCATCATGGCCCTCTTGTTTTTGTATTTTGATCGATAAGATGTCCATTAGAAACGATTGCTGCAAAGTTATATTTTGATCAACATATTTCTGGACTGCAGCTTTAAATTGAGTGTCAACATACAGACCTGTAACAAACCGTGAAAACAAACGTTCACCTGGGCAGAGGGTCTTTACAGTATATACTGTTCATTTTTAAAGATATTTTATAATTTTATGTTTTTGCTCTTCGAATAGCTATATACTGTTCGAATATTCGGTCAGGTATTCGCATAATCGCATATTTCATTATTTGTTGACATCCCTAATACATGTATTAATGTACCAATTTGAAAAAAAGTAATTTACTATTTTAGCTTTTAACTACTTTGCTTAATTAAATCTAGTATTTCATTCTTTTGATACGTTTTCTTCTAAACAGTGTGAGTGTTCTTTACTTTTTCATTTGACTTGACTTCATACTTAGTCGATTTTTGTTGTCTTCTACAGATTTCTTCCAAAGCTAAAGAAGATTCGGTGGCGCAAAATGACAGATGTTGATGAGATGGACCTTGATGGTGCCTTTGACTGGCTAGAAGAAAGAAATATATCTCATCAACTTCAATCCTTAGAGGAGATGAAAGACCTCATTCGATGTAAACTTGCTAATGAATCCAGTTCCGAAGTAGCAGTATGTCAGTCAAAAATGGTAAACAATGTTTATGTTCCCTCTTTTGAGAGAAATAAAAGAAACAATCAAGCTATTATATGCCTGCTTTCCTATCCAACACGAACCAGATGTGTTTTATTTAAATTTTGTCCTTTAACTATTATTGCTGTCTTAACCGTAAGAAGTAACGTTTGCTGTATAGTTTTCATACCATTTATATAGGGGTGTGTTTTAAATATGAACCAATCCATTGGTTTAAACCGGTATTAGTTTTCTTTTTTGCATTTTTGAAATTTGCAGTTAGATTCAGGCCTGAAGGAAGTTTTAACAACAGATAAAGAATTGAGAAATGAAATTGGATCAATATACGAGTATATTGTAAACGCCATCGCAGCCAACCAGGATATAACTGTTTTATACAAATACGTTTCCGCGTGGTGAGGATGCGATTGTGTAGCGAAGATGAACGAGCACAAAGATAAACTTCAAAGTGATTTATCTGTGAAACAACCAAATTATCTTTTTCGACAAATTGCCACTTAAATATTGGTATCGCAACGACATCCAGCATAATTATGCTTTACACGCACGTTCAATACTGGATATAGGATTGTGTTGGATACAGGCACATAACTAAGACAAATATCCGACCATTATTATACATGTGAATGATAATCAGTTATGATTTAAAGAGTATTCATGGCTGTACAAATATTTTTAAACGCATTAATTACTCTTGTATAAGCCGATCGCAATATACTGAACCAAAAATGAAACTTTCGTAAAGTAAATGCGTAATTGTCACGGTTACCTAACAAATTTATACACACAAACACATGTTGTTACTTTAAATTCGTTCTAATTTGCACAATCCACCAGTTAATTCCAGTAGATTCATTAAACAAACTTATACAACAAACAGAAGCTTTCTGTGAAATCTATTCAAACGTTAAAACATTATCTACATTTAAACAGCGAAAACTTCTGTTTTGGTTCAGTATATGTTGCTTATCTGTACAATCTCCGTATTTATATGGTACTACTTTAAGTCTGTTGTAATCAACAATTTTGTAAAGTATACTAATCAAAACTCAAAACGAATAATGTATTCAAAGCTCTTTTTAATACATAACAGATAATTGCACGTAATCAAACATAATATAGTGATTTAATCAAACATAATATAGTGATTTGAAAACATTATTCAATATAAACATTGCGCCATAACGGTGCACAAGATGAGGTATGGCTCGATAGCACACACAATGTCGCACCTTGTATCTCCGACGCATAGAACGAACAAGAGTGGTCACCTTACCAAAAGTTATGTTAGTCCTAGTTCCTGTAGGTTCTGGGGCTGCGCAAGACGTTGACGTACACGTCTGTCAAGCTCGTCCGAGAGGTGTTCAATTGGTGATAGGTCTGGGGATACAGCTGGCCAATCTATCACGTCAATGTTGTTTAGTTGTAGGAATTGACGTGTAATCCTGGCTGTGTGGGGCCGTGCATTGCCGTGTTGAAAAATCATGGGTTGTTGTTGATTCCGAATGAATGGCACAATGACACCATTCGAAACAATGTTCACGTAATTCCAGGAATCACCATCAAATGTAATTTTGTGTTCTCGGTAATACCACCCCATGCCACGATGCTTTGCTGGAAACGGCTAAACTCCCCTACTCAAGCATCGGAAAACCGCTCTCTGGTGCGTATCCGACCGTCTCTGTGGTGTAGCGAGCACCGGGATTCGTCACTTTAGATGACACCGGCCCACTGGGGGCGAGTCCAGTTCCTATGCTGAAGGCACCATTGTTGCCTTGGTTTCAAGACTTGTCCCATATACTTCCGCCTTGCTCGGAGTCCATTATCACGTAGACGGTTACGTACCGTCTGACCAGAAATGGGACGCTGATGTGTTCCTATTATTGCTAATGCGGTTCGTTCCGCTGCCTTTGTCCCGGTCCCGAAGATGCTGGACTCTGATATGAACGTCCTGTGCAGGTGTGGTAACACGCCCTCTCGGAGCTCTGTGCTCGTCCTAAAAACATGCCCGCCTGAAGAAAACCAATTGCGCGTCCTCTGTTTTCGATGATTATTTTCGCCATATTCGAGTTCAAAATCAACTTTACATGACACCACGTGTATTGATTATCCAGCCCATGTCAAGTCAGTACATAACAAAACATGCATGAGTTAATCATGATGGCCCTATCACTTGATTTTAGCACCTTGTGCACCGGCTCATCCATCCGTGGCAAAAAGGCAGTATTTATGACCACTATAAATTTGGAAACATGTACAATTCGATTTCTGAGAAATTTCTGAAAACTTATTAATTTATTTTTACAAATAAACAAATTGTGAGCAAAGTAAAGTGATGAGCTATAAGTTTTGATTAGTATATTTACAAATAACAATAATTGTAATCACAGGAGAAACGAGTGCTGGGAAAAGCTGTTTCCTGAACCTTCTTCTTGGAGAGGATGTACTTCCATCCAGCCTGCTCTGTTGAACAGCGACGATCTGTGTTGTCCATCCTATTCCTACTAGCGAAGATCCGTATTTCACAATTGATGGACACATTACCAAACTTGTGGAAAGTAAGACGGAAAGTATCGCGCAACTGAATGAAGATGATGAACACAATACCAAACTTGTGGGAAAAAAGACGGAGCTTATTGAGCAACTCCATAAAAAAATGACTTCACGCTCTGAAACCGGTCGCTTTAAACAAGTTGACTTTTATTGGCAAGTGCCACTGCTAGGATCGAACGTACGTATGATTTCATCCAGAAATTAATGTATTCAGTTTTAAGTTATGTTCCTGACGGAATTAGTTTCAGTCCAAAACATGTAATAAAATATGGTTATTTGTATTTATTTGCTTGGCATAAGCTACCCATTAAAATGTACACCTTCTGCCATTTGAACAATTATTTGAAAGGTACATCAAACAATTTACGTAAAATTAAACAATTCGTTTAACAATATATGCATTTATACGAATTTGATCCGCATTTGCCAGCGGTCATGTTTGAAAATCATTTAAACACAATAATCAAAAGGATAGTAACAATTCTTTTAGAGCCACATCGTGTTTGTGGATACTCCTGGAGTCGGTGAGAACGAACACATGGACGCCAAGGTTTTTTGAATACCTACCCAACGCAGCTGCCTTCATATATGTGTTGAACAGTGCAAACGCCGGGGGAGTCCAGGGAGACAAGGCATGTTATATTATCTCATAACACAATTGCAATTGCTATGGATATAATAATAGACAACTTGTATAAAATGTCTGCTTTGAAAAATAATCCTAAGTTAGCCTTGTCAATTAATATTCAAAAGTAATTTGGAGATTTGATCATAAATTAAACCTCGATTGGTATTCATATGTTTGTTTTTATGCATCTAAGAAAACCTTCATTATATTGTTATGTGGAATAATAATATAATCTTGTAGAACGATATACCGAATATAATATTATCAGCAAATTATACACAATTTTGATATAATACGCAATCTATTCCTATTAACTAAAACAATTCACATATTGGGTATTATAAACCTATGCAAGTCTGTTGTGCTTGTTTGGAATTATCATTCATTGCTAAACGTGTAATTTTCAGCTGGTAAAGATTTAAAAAAATGTCCAGGATTTGGACCAATCAAGTGACCTATTTAGTTTTGACCCTTTTTGCACAATGCTCGTGTGCAACAAGTGGGATTTAGTCAAGGACAGGGATAAAAGAGAGAAGGGGCCTGAACAGAGAGTTTGGGATGACAATCGTCAAAGCTACGGAAATTCTTACCTGGGTTTCCATGGGATCAACACTTGTATAAAATGAGCACATCTGAGGTATTTAATTGCGTTATATCAATAATCAGCCAAAGTTGATTTTAAATATATTTGAGTTACGTATGTCTTTAAACAAATTATACAATTTGTATGATAACAAACAATAATATGTTTTTCTCATTTCTATATTTTGAATCAAATAGCATTTTAATGTTTGAATAATAATCGATAAGTATTTTACTTTTTGATCATCATTTCATTTTAATCGGTAAATAATGTGCAATGGTAAATACTTGTATTTAAGGCAATCAGATACATGAACAATGGAATGGGTGACACCACTAAATATGCCGAATTAAAGAATGGACTTAAGGCTTTGTTATTTAATGGTCAAACAAGTAAAACTCAAATGCATTATAGGTAGTATAATAAATGCGTGTCAGTTAATGAAAATAAAAAATCAAACAAACATAAACACACTCGATTGAATCGAATTGGCACTTACTAAATTACCATTATTAATATAATCGTGTAATTAAATCTTTAATAAAATCTATGCAAATCAGATACATTACATTTAACGTTGTGACGGATTTCTGCCATCATGTATAGATACCGTGTTCCCCATGTGTTTATGGCTTCGTGTCAATAAATTTTTACATCCATTTCATGCATACATATATAAAATGTGATGCTGATGTATATATTAAGTGTTTACATCCTAATTTGTAACATAATTATTTGTTAGCAAAACGATGTTTGCTTCATTGACCCGCATTACACTTGACTTTCAGGTGGTTGGTTTCCTTTGTGCAACAAAGTATCGACAAGAGCCAAGTTTGCTGATTTGACGGATAAGGAAAAGGAACAGAAATACGAAGAAATTGCTACTAAACTGTCAAAAGCTGCAGCAAACAATGAATACGTAATAAATTTCATTGTTTATAAAACATATTTTTTGTTTCAAATTTCGTAATTTATCACGATGTAAATGATTTGTTTTACCAAAAGAAATGAACATGCTCCTCTGCTGTTCAATGTTATCTGTTATTAATATTCATAATCAATTTTGGAACTTTTTTACAGTTTAAACTATGTTTAGCAGGTCAGACAGAAGCTGATGAAATCTTGCAAGGAAAGAATCACTGCTATGGCAAGTGCTGTGCACACTCATCTGAACAAAAAAGATGTGAAACAACGCCTGAAGGCGAGTTTGACAGAGCTAGTTCATTCAATCAAAGCACCAGACGACGATGCTTTTCAGTACACGGCAAAACGCACATTATGAAAATTGTTGTCAAAGAAATAGAAAACTGGGAACACGATAAGGGATATTGGAAACGTACTGTGAAGCTTGTGAAATGCGAAATGGAAATGGAGTTCGGACTTTTATATAATGAATGTCGTAATGCGGAAGAAGCAATTGAATGCCAATAAAACATGCCCAATGGTGAGTATGTTTTTAATTGGCATACTAGTGAAAATGTCAACAAGGTTTGTTTTATATCGGGTTGACTAATCATTTAATGAAAAGTTTGTTAAATTGCCTGATAGGTGTTACAGTAATACGTCATAGTGTTTGATGTGGAACTTAACGCGAGGCTCGTTGAAAAAATGCCGCACATTTCTGTTTTCAGCTCGTGAGAATATTGGACTGACTCCCGGTTTTCTTTTCACAAAAATGCAGACAGCATGACAAAATAGTTTTGCTGCACATTTACATTATTTGGAATTCACTGTAGATGGTGCTCCTTTCCCGGTGCGTACAATTGTAGCTGGCGTTAACCAAATCAGAAAATTTCTCAACAGAGAAGCATATATGCGAAACCTGCTAAAACACGTTATGAAAGAATGCTTCAGCGAGAAATCAATACATAACACTATCACGGATAGCTATTTGGCAATGATAGCAAGTAAAATACAAACCCTGTGCGATAAACAAATCGCGTGTCGAATAACGGCGTGTAAAATTTTGATAAAAACCATTTGCAATGATGGCCGACCTGCAGATGAAATACACGGTGAATGCAAGACACGATAAAACAAATAAAAGACAATCTTGAATATATCCAATAGACTGGTAACATTACAAAATGACACTTCAAAATTGGCGACCGGCAATAGCACATGTCTGATATCCTATTGTACATCTTTACTTGTATACCGTGTTTGTATGCGTATTATTATAGTTACTCATGTGTTATTGATTTGCTTGAAAATATGTAAAATGATACTGAGCTGAATTTCAGATATGTGTCTGTTTTTTCTGTCATGTTACATATACAGCTGCGGAAGTACCTAGGGTCAGAAACATACGAATTTTTCAAAAGTAGCAGGATAAAACGCCATAAATATGTTTAGAAATTAATTATTTATACTAATTTGCACTAAAGTTTACATTCTGTACAAATGTTTAAAACTGCGACAATCAGGCAACATTCTCCTCTTGTCCAGCCCAGTGAAGCAGCACTGGTTCTATGTTGCAACATGGTGTTGAACCCCGCTATAATGTCTGGACCTTGTCTAATTATGACAACTACGATCTCGGTATCAAATTAGTTATAATGACTTAGCACACGTTCTTTTAATGTGTGATCAATTTCGCATGGAGAAATTGAACAAACCATAGCTGTTCAAAACGTTATAATAGTAAAGTATGTGTACCGTTATAATAGTAAAGTATGTGTACCAAGTTTAGAATTATCCTCAAAGAGTTATTTGGATTGAGTTAGTGAGTATTGTATAGCAGGGTATCTAACTTCTGACCCATACTGTGTTATTTTATGGTTTTTCATTTATATTTTTCCATATTCAATGAACGATCGTTCCTTCGCTTGTTTAAGCATGAAAGTAAACAAAATTAATTTTCATAACTTGTTATCGAATGGATTGTATTACACTGCTATGATTGAGAATGTGTTTGTCGTTCAAATTCAGCATTACACACATGCACATAATTATAAATGGTGTCTTCCAAACTGACTTGTTTTCTCTTATTGTATCTGCCATTGTATTCATCATTGCTGCATATGATAAGTTACACATTAGTAAGTATATTATTTTATTAAACAAACTAATGGTGCTGAACATTTCATCATATCTGTCAAATCTTTGGCAGAATTTAATAATGTTAATACTCTGTTTTCCGATCGTTTTGTGTTGTTTTTTTTTATAAAATAAATTCGAATAATATAATATCATTAAAAGTGTTAAAATCGTACATTCTTAACGTGGTACGTATTTACCAAAAGTGTTACTCGGACGAAAAAATAGGCCTCTACAGAAGTTATAAAGAAGTATTTACATTATAACGTGCTTAATGTCCATTTAAATAATGTTTGTGTATACCATTGAATGATGTTGCAAATAATGAATTGAATATTTAATAAAACATATCAATAATCTGTGTGTTTTAAGTATGTATTACAACATGTGTCATATTAGTAATAATCATCGTATTGTGTATTTCATTGTTTTGTATATGCAACTGACCTTAAATAATAGACCTAATATTAGCTTGAAGTGTTTTCAGTATAGGAATAATGAAACTCCAGAGACATCATCAGGAGAGAAACCCTTATTAGCATCCGATGGTCTTTTATTTGGGGCAAGTGACCAATTGCGTATACAATACATGACATTACATACAGCACAACACACACCATAAAAATGATTAAAACTGGGGTCACCGCCTTGGAACGGTCAATGCAAAGCATTGGGGGTTTAAACCGGTTTAAAGGAATGCCGAACCTCACACATAGGACAGAATTAATCACAAAACACGCACTTATACATAAACCGTAACCTCATAGCATTGCAATTCAAATTAAATAGTAATATAAAATAATATTAATTCAATTGAATTACAATTTAATTACATAATGGTTGAATGTTCACCAGAGCAACAGAATTGCAACGTTCTGAGGCACGATGAAATGAACGTGTTATGTCGTTTCTTGCTTTCTTGTGACTTGTGTAGGTTAAATCTGTATAAAACAAGTTGGTGGTATTGATGTATCATTTACTCGTTGATTCATTCCACTTGAGGCATGTAAATTTGTATGCATCCAGAAATCAAATGCCTAGCTTCTTAGAATTCATATAACTTTCAAAACTGTGACATACACAATATTAATGCATGATCTATAATTATTGATTATGAATAGTTACAGATTTCATAGGAAAAGAACAAACATGTTTCAAGAAATACTTAAACAGTTTGTGGACAAATACTTTGACAAGTCAGATGTGCTTTCATATTACATAGAATTGTTTATCCATGCTATACGAACCAAATGGCTCAATATTCAATCAACCTATACATCTCGAAATGTTCAACCAAAATCATAAATGATGCTGTCGTATTTGTGGATTGGACTGGAGTTGGCTAAAAGGTTCATAGTCATTGCCAGCCAGACTTTGGGTGTTAATACCAAGTCACAATAAATCTAAGCTTGCGGTGTATTGCTAAACACTTTCGGCAGTGAACCTTCTGGATAAACTACGACAGACCTCGGGCTGCTAATAAGAGTTCTCTCCTGCTGTCGCAACTGGAGTTTCGCTTTGTTTATATTTATAGGCATTACGAAAAACGATCTGTGTATTTCGTGCGTGCTTGTTTTTTTTTATTTCCATAAATGGGTTTACATGATTCCATTGATACTTCATAAATACTTCATGTCAAGGGAATGTATAAATTTGGTTTCATATCCATGGAACGTATGTATTAAGGACAGTATAAACACGCATTAAGATCAGAACCCATTGGAATAACAAACATTCTTTGATGATTTTATAAGCATATCATCACGGTCATAGAAAGAGAACAAATATATATATAATGTGGCACAAAATACCAAATTAAAACACTTTAACATATATAAGCTGTGAGTGATATTGATAATGATTTCATGGGTCTACATTTACATAGTTTGTAAAGTAATTAATAACGGTGTTGTATCCATTATACCACAATTAAGCTAGTTTGCATTTTAACTACATTAAACACTTCAATTAACTTTAAGTCTGTACCCATTGAAACACCAAAATATGTTTAATTATTTAACACCTTTAAGTACAATAAATATGAAAATCAAATTCAATTAAGTATTCGATATTCACATAGAAAATGCAGTCGTCTTAAAACTGTATCACATCAAAGCATGTTTATAGAACTGAATCCCCGTGGTAGAATGTATTTTTTATTTTCTACATACAAACTGTGGAACATTCGTGTATATTCTAAAAAATACACAGATTCATTGGAGGACATTTAAGTACAGTAAGCTGTGGGACAACATAAAATGTCTAAACGAAAGGTCAAAATAAAAATAATAATGAAATAAAAATAAAATAAATTAGTACACGACAATTCGACAGCTAAACCTATAGAAATTGGCAAGAATGTATACATGACTTGAAACAATACATTCCACATACACATATGCAAATACATGTACTTGTATCACAAAAAAATCGCAATGATTAAATAATGTAATGTTAAATGCATTCAACATGTTATATATGATGTAACATTTTTAGTTTAGTGTACAACTACAATTTCATTTTTTAAACCTCTGACATTACGAAAACACTGATAACACCCACAACTATATTTAAAAATCCGTTTTGGTATGTATTCGGTCATACCAAAAAAACATAAAAATTATAACGTACACAATATTTATATTGGCAAAGTGTGTTAATAAGCACTGAATTTGATTTTACAAATGATTTAAGACATGAAGGATCATAACGGCTGCATGATTGCTTGTATTAGAAAGCATATTAAATGAAATGATATATCGATGTTAACTCTTACTAAAACCACTTACAGTAAGTTTTAGTCAGACTTAAGTCCAGCTCCATGCTTTAACTTGAATAACAAAGTTTTTTAATGAAATGCCGACAATATCATATCTCAAGGTCGAATTTTCTTTTAAAAGTGACCACTTTCATGGCAATTGACTCGATTGCCCGACGAATGTGTTCTTCCGTGGGTGTATCGACAGTTGTTTGGACAATCGTATCAATATGTCGTTTCATTGGTACCATGTATCTTTCTTGAACCATTCTTTCTATCGCAGGCAATTGAAAACAATCTTCCAAAATCTGTTCTAGCCAAGTTTGAATAATTTTAGAAGGATTTTTATAAAAAGCCTTAATTCTCAGTTCATCAACTGTAACACTACATCTAGAAGGAACTGCAACAGCTGCCAACGGTATTCAAGGAGCTGATGTCAGCCCTAACGTCACGTTCATTCCGATTGGCAGAGGCTCGTCGTAACGCTGCCTATTATTTGTATATTTTGGACCTATAATAATATATATATCGTTTTTTTGTAAACACATTTTGTAAAATATGTACGTTTAGAACAATAGAACATTGTGCTGTAAATTTGTCTAAATTAAAGAAAGCGATTATTGAAATTATGGTAGGAAATCATATATAACGTAAAAAGCCATCATGATGCCTTTACAAACGTAAGTCTATATATTTGATGACAAAAGATGCGCCGACTGTTATGTCGATACTTTAGCTCGCCAACATTGACCTTTATGCATGAATATTTTAAATTACCGTTACGATGAATATTTTAGTTTTCGTACTGCAGTCGAGTAAAATACATAAAACGATAACCCACTAAAGTAATGTTATGGTATCATTAAACTCGTGAAACACGTGCAGGAACAAAACCGAGTATGAATATAGGAAACAAATCAAGCGCGTAATTTAGCTAATATAGTTCACGATTATCAGGTTAATGTTGGCGAGCTATACTTTAACAAACCTGGCAGAATATTTGATTGACCATTTCTGCAGTGGATGTTTAATTGTATGTTTTGCAAGTCTTATTTCAGCGCTCCAAAATTCTTTCTAAACTCTAATTCTGTTTCCTCAACAACGGTGTCGATTGTGTTGTCCAATGACTGACTCACAACGAGGTGTATTTGACGTTGCACGTTTTCTTTTAATATATCATAACTGTGTTCCTGTTTTACCTGTGTGTATCGCACTATTTGTGCAATTATGTTTGGTTTTTCAGATATTATATGCTCATTAAATGCCTTGGTAATGCTCTTGTATCGGTCTTCACAAAAGGACATGAGCGCTTGCTTGACCTGCGAAACAAATATTTCAATAATTGTTTTTACATTGTGTTAATGTTTCGCAATTATTTCAGCAAATTGTATGGGCATTAAAAAATATTACCGGCTAAGAAAATCATGGCAAACGTATGAAAAAAATCTGCGAAAGTCCGGAAATTTGAAAATATTAGTAGAAAGTCTTGGAATTTGAAATACAGTGGGGAATAATTTTAATCTAGAAAAGTGAACTATATAACATGAATATAGCCCGGTGATCACTCATATGTGTACAATAAAATAATATATATCGATGTTCTGTTGATGGCATTAAAAGAACATTATTATCTAGGCATTTCCATACGCTATAACCACCAATTTAGGCACTAATTGTGCTGGTAATCTAACACTAATTGTCACGGATAGTCACACTTTGGTGAGGGCAAATTCTAAACAATATAAGGAAATTTTACTTAATTTCAGTGGCCATAAATATGGAAACTAAAAATGGCCATGCTAATATTCAAATTCCAAGTAAGCTTTTCCTGAAAATTATCTAAATCATTATTCCTGTCCTATTTACCTATAGACTAAAAGCTAATAGCTGTACAATTATCGACGTAAATCAATAAGAATATATGCTCATCCCCTGCTGCTAATGAAGCATACGTGACATATACACACAGTTTATTGTACAAAAAAGCCACCGGCCCATGCACAAATTGACAGATTGCATATACAAACATACAAGTGAAGCTAACGTGAGAGAGCATGGTCACATTATGAAAACCATATGTATATACTACTTCATGTAATGACCAATGACCCATAACTGCAAGACAATTCACTAAAATAATGCTTTTTTCTGGGAGTTTTAAAATAGCCACCTAACACTGAAGTTTTTAATTAACAGTGACTGCCATTCAGTTGGTCCTGTGTTGTTACCATACTCCTCGCAGCGGTCACTTCCCCCTGGTGGTTTACAATTACCACGGCGACCACGAGTGAGATCATTACAAATTTGAAAGGATTTATTTGCAATTTGTTTTTAGTATTTTGATATTATACTTAACCAAATTGAATCCACTTATATATTGTATTGTGTTTGGTTAACTGTATATAATATTTTAACCAAAAGTAGTCAGTGTAACTTTATACACACATTTTGCTTTATAGGAATCGCGTAAGAATGAAAACTGCATTTCAACAAAACGTCAACGTTTTCAATTGTTCTCAATAAAATATGCAGAAATGATTTTTTGTTCCGATTTTGCTATCGCATGTAGTTAATGTTACTAAACAATATATGTTTCACTCATGGAGAAAGTTGATCGAGATTTAAAAAAATTATAATAAAATTAAATCATTAAAAATAACGACGCGGTGTAACATAGAATGATTCTTTTCATTAGCAGAAAAGAAAATGTTTAAATTTCTCGTTAAACTAGTATTATATTTCATTCGCGGTCATATACAAATTGTAGATCTTTCTGTGACAATTAACATGAAATAAACTTATATTTTAAGTCAAAATCAACAATTAAATGACCTCAGGCTAATTGCCCATTTCACTCTGGTGTACATGGAACTACTTTTTTCGTTGTTTTATATTTTTTAAAATATGCATATTAAAACATCGACAGTGCAAACACCGGCTTTCGGAAACAAAATAAAACAAATCAATAAAATATCAATTAGCGACAACAACGATGAGAGTATTACCTTATTTACCACAATGAAAAAAAGCAAAATTTTTCATTTACGACGATCGAATACACAAACGTGTGACATTTCGGCCTATTTTGCGCATTTTTAGCATGAAATAAAAAAAAGTGTTGATTTTACTCCAGGATTAAAATTAATTTCATTTGCGACTAAAGAAAACTAATTATTGCATTTGCATTTGTGGACCTTCACCCACAACATGTATTGTATTACAACTGAGGAAATAAAGTACGATTTTACAATGAAACCAAAAATATCCTGCATTTCTTTATTCAAGCTACAGTTAAAACCCATCAGTCACAATTAAATAAAAACATATTCTTGCCATTGTGGCTGATGTAACCGAAGAAATATACCACAACATAATCCGTACGAAGTGCGGTTGGAGGTGCGTTAATTTCATTTCCCGGAAACGTTATAACAAGTGAAATAAACCCACTGTAACAACACCGGTTTTACATGAAGTTATAATAACTTACACTTTCTTGCTAAAAACACATTCTCGGACAAAAAAGGAGAATTTTTACATTGAAAGAAATGTGTTATCTCATAGAATAGTATATTTATACATATTGACCCATATCACTTACAAAGTAATACAAAATGATCAAATTTAAATGCATTAATACAAAAATATAATATATAAGAAATATAACTATAACTATACACTTACTTTTTATTTTTCAGTAAACTACTTCAATTAACTTATCATTTTTATTTTAAAATTAGTACATGCTAACATATACAATTATCGTATTTAAAATGCATACAGAGAAAATGAATATAAAATGACTTTTAACACATTAAATTAAGTTATTATTACTTTTAAACGTTACCGTTTTCCTTAGCAACTAATCGTACAATAGTTTGACATTTTGCAACACGTTCGGTGGTGGTGAGAGTCTAACGCTCTAACCACTAGGCTATCGAGATTGATGATTTCGAAGTGTAGTTTTTAGACATGATTACTGGAGTGTAACCGACCGATATTGATAGTATGCTGCGTAATTACCGGTTAACTGCGATTTCCACTGTGTTCTTTATTATTATTATAATGGCCAAGTTAATAACAAAATAATCAACTAATAAATCGTGCCCCACTCAGCAAACAATATTAACATGAGTCGGCGTGAACGATATGAATTATTCGGTTATAGATTCGAATGACAATGTTTTCTTCTCGGCTCGCCTAGTGACCCAATTAATTCATGTTCATTAACGATGCATATTGTTTACTACTTTTTATTCTTCCGCTTGTAAAGTTATAATTTGATGTAAATTGAAAGTTGTTAACTTAAATTTTCCCAACATGACACGTTCTTATCAAATTCATTATTGTAATGATAACAATTTGACAAATTAAAAGATATTTAAAACGGCACTTCTTACTTTCGCGTAGTCAAATCTTACTGGCCTAAGCTGTTAGGATTATAGTTTTTTTTACTGTTCGGCTTCACACAGTTGTACATCTGTTCGCTGCGAACGACTAAAAATGCCCATAACTCTAAGAAAAACAAGAGCACCACCTACGGGTGCTGGACGCTCGACTTTATCGTATTTGATAGTAGTCTGGCATTTTGTTAATAGAATGTGCTCATCACTGTAATGATGTGTGTTAAATTTCATGTAAATGCCTCTCATAGATATTGAGAACTTTGACCTAAAACTAAAATTCAAAGTTGAAGAAAGGGTAATAACTCCACCAAAATCCTAAATAAATTTACATCATCTTGTCTACAGAATGGGTTCATAACTGTGATCAAGCATTTTTAGTTTTAAGTCCATACATCTTATAGTTATTGTGAAATTTGACATAAAGCGAAAATTCTAAGTTAAAAAAGGGCAATTACACAAACGAAATCCGTGATAGAGTTACCTGCTCTTGTCTACAGACTCTATTCATCAATGTGATCAAGTACTTTTAGTGTTTAGTCAATACCTCATACAGGTATTGAGAAATTTGTCCTCAAGCGAAAATTGTGTTTAAAAAAGGGTAATAGCTTCAACAA
The DNA here is from genome assembly GCA_027627225.1 of Congeria kusceri. Lineage (NCBI taxonomy): Eukaryota > Metazoa > Mollusca > Bivalvia > Myida > Dreissenidae > Congeria > Congeria kusceri. The sequence goes on along the minus strand of CM051032.1, from coordinate 5,597,338 downwards.
AATCATTGAACGAGTTACCTCCTCATGTCTGCAGAATGCGGTCGGCACCATAGGCACGTATCTTGAGTTTCAATTAATGTTTTTGATAGTTTTTGTAAAATGTTATATTTAACAGTAAATGTGAAAATATTCTAAGTTTTAAGTCCAAACAAGGGCAAATAACTCTGGAAATACAAATCACAGGGTTACATGCCTTGTTGTAATGAATTGACCTTTTGCTAATGAACAAGTATTGAAAGTTTCAAATGGATACTTTTGATAGCTTTTGAAAAATAGACTCTGACAAAAAAACTTAACCAAAAAACTTAACCAAAAAAACTTATAAAACGCTGATGCTGACGCAGACGCTGACGCAGAGGCAGACGACAGAGCGACGAAAATAATTCAACTATTTTTTCGAAAAGTCGAGCTAACAATATGCAAAACACACTGAACATAGAAATATGAATTGTTTGATTATAGGTTATATCGGATCAGAAATGCCGAAGCATGTGTCCCCTTGGCGTGAAAAAAATGGATCATGCGTGCAAGTAAAGCAAATTTACTGCTTTATCTTTCGTTAAATCCTACCAATCATGCACAGTTTTTAGGGCAAGTTATGACCCAGATCAGACAAGAAACACCTTAATCATCACCTACAATTAGTGAAAATTTGCATGGCCTGTGACTCCAAGCAGTCCAGTTATATAGTAACTACGTAACTGATATAAGACCATCATTTCACCTATGGTAAATCACATTGTTTTCTAACTGGCACATGCATTTAAGACATTACCTACTCCGTTAATTTCACTAAAGTGTACATTGTTGGCCATCATGACACTCATTTTAACTTAATTCTTATCGAAAGCTTATTGTCATGTATTATAATAAATATGCTACCTACATATATGTATTAATAGTGAAATGTGTAAATGCTAAAATACCTGTTTTAAGTCCATTCGTAGTGTTTCTTCTGTCTGGTATTTTTCATTTGCTGCACGACACATTCGTAAATGACAATGTGTCAAAATGTTGTTTTCCAATTTTTCAAGACACCTATTGAAAAACACAATTCATTGGTATTTTAAAATATGCCGGAATCATACTGATAGGTTCGGTTGTCGGTCGGGATTATCAGTTGTTAGTATATCTGACAAAGCTGCCTGCATTTGAAGTGCATTTTAGTTTGATTTGTTTACTTTGCACCTGTTTGTGTTCCGTTTCGTGTTTTATTATACTATTTATTATATACCCATATGTTTTTACGCCTGTTTGATTATTGTATTCAATGATCAATTAACTAGCGTTATATGCGTTTTATTATATAAAACTAAAACTCTTTAAACAAGAATATCGGTAGAAACGATAGATGTTCCCCTATGCCACTCTGCCCTCTAAATGTTGCCTTTGACCTGAAACCTAAGAACCTGATTCCGACGGTGACGTGTTATAATGTTGAGGCTAATATTCATGTAAAGTCTTAAAATCCATTCAAGAAGTTAAAAGTCCGGAAAGCAAAAGGCCAATTTCGACTTTTGCCCTTTAAGTATGACATTGACCGTTGACCAAAAGATCTAATTCATGCTCGTAACATGCCGTCTCATTTAGGCAAACATCTGTGCCATTTATTTGGAAAATAGCTCAATCTTTGACCATGTCATAGTCAGGACAAGCAAACAACCGATTTTAACCTTTGACCTCTAAGTGTGATCATGACCTTTGACATATAGATCGGGTTTTCATGCACTTTTATTGTCTCATTGAGGTTAACATTTGTGCCATGCAGTTTTTAAAATCCATGGCAAACTAAAGCACAGACAAGCAAAGTGTCAATTTTTGCCCATTGACCTCTATATGTGACCTTAACCTTTGATCTAGGGACCTAATTCATGAGCGGTACACACCAGCTCATTGCAGAAAACATTTAAACCAACTAATGCCAAAATCCCTCCTTCCATGGCCAAGTTATAGTGTGGACAAGCAAAAGAAGCCAATTAATAATCAAAAGGCAATTACTCCCTGAAAAATCATCAGACCGGAACGACCTGACAAAATGCGCATGTCCCCTTGGTATGGAAGCTGCATATAAAGTTTTATTGAACTGAGGTTATAAGTTTCTGAGATCTTGCGCGGAAACGAAATTTTCCTTAACAAATGTCCTATTTCTAATCAAGGGGCGATAACTGCCTGAACAATAATCGGACGGGAACGACCTGACAATATGCGCATGACCAACTTATAGTGATGCTGCACATGAAGTTTCATCAAATTCGGGTCTTTGTTCCTGAGGTCCTGAGGTCGAAGTTTCGGACGGACGGAAGGACGGACGGACGGAAGGACATGGAGTATGATGGATAAAATCATCGGGGAAATTTGTTTCACACCCGATAAACCGCACTGCAGTGAAATTAGAATTCGGACGGACGTACAAAGCGGCGACTATATGCTCCACACTTTTGGGGAGGGTAAAAAACCGTTACCAGGAGATTTATGACTTTCTCTCCGATTAAATAATACTTTATATTGACGTGATTATACGCTGAAAATTAGCGAATCGCATAATACGGGTTTAACTGTCGATATGTATTTCACTCATTCATAAGCAAAACTATATTTTTTACTTTTTCAGGATTCCTATATTAAGCAGGACATTAACTTGGCTTAACGCGATGATCTAAGGTACCATTTTGAATTATACATTACCGAAAATATCTTTTACTATGTCCGACCTGACTCGCCACTATCAATGGTCCAAGTCCATGAAGAACCTGTTGGTAAGCCTCAGTATAACCCATGTTGTTATCTAGATACCGGCGCGCCTGCAAACAGATGCCCCCCCCCCCCAAAAAAAAAAAAAAACAGAAAACAGTAAAATTATCAGTAGACATACCTATTTTGTTCAGAAAAGAGCACTTTATCCAAAATCTGTCAAGCGATAGATGTTAATTACCAAATAAAGTATCTAATTGATGGCTACATTCGATATCCGATAAGCGTGTGAGTTCACATTACCGTTTTTCTTAGTAAGTAACTGTAGTGCCTACGTAAATACTGCATATAATTCATATCATGTGTTTATTAAATGGCAAAATGGGATGTTGCATCAATTAGCAAAGACCCGAAAACGTATATGCGTACTTTGTGGTACACACTTAATCACGAGTATAATTTATAATAGTAACATAATTTCTATCAATCAATAAACAAGGAACAACAAATATTAGGAGGGATTGAGAATAAGACTTTAATATTAACTTTAATAATATATTCTTTTATTTAATGCAAATTTAATAAAGCAGTGAAAATATAGAAAAATAACAGTGAGATATATCTCTATATTACACACAGTTAGGGACTACTTTTTTAAATTGTATTTGATTTGGACAATATTTAGTTGTAGTTGTTGTCACAATTTATAATACAGAATTACCAAAAAGATTAGAAGTTAAGATTAATAACAGCAAATATTAAGAATACCTCTTCGATATATTGAACTGTCTTTTCTCCAGTCGTATTGAGCCAAGGAGACCAGAACCGACAATGTCTTGTGGGTACAACTTTTACACACACGGCATTGGAGCTGGTCACCTTGGTTCAAACTTAATTTTAGCATCCAAAGTATTTATTTTATACTTTGCACTTAATTAATTCCCCCATACCACACTTGCACTTGTTGTTTTCATGTTTATACAATCATAAAAATACAACCTTCAGAAAAAGTGTTCAATTTTTCGATCTGCAATTTCGAACTATACCATGCGCATTCAGTATCATATAGATATATTATTTTTCAGCAAACATTACCCGTATAGTGCTCATTTTGAACATTCTGACTCTTGATGCTAAGCTGTCTCGTCTGATGTACATGTTTAGCTTTTGAAGTGTGTCATCCCAGACCTGTTGTTCCATGGTACTTGATTGGCGACACCGTTCTTCCACAATGTCCCATTTATTGCAACCAAACATGATGCAGCTTGGATCAATTCTGAATAGATCATCTCTCTCAACTTCTTCGTTCATCTTAAGAAATATTTGCCCCAGCTATAAATAGTCACGTGATACTGAAATGTGTACTTATGCGTTACTTAAAACGTAAGGAAGGTAAATAAACGGTATATTATTGAACACATTTAAACATCTTCTTGTCAGAAACTAAGGACTACATTTGGAAATAATGAATAAAATGTTCATTGGGTGACCCTCTGAAAAATTCCTTCTAATCATTTGATTCGGTAAAAACACGGCCGTCAGGTCGAGGCAGTTTTTATTATATGTATATAATCAAATATGTGAAAATCTACTTATCAATTACAATTGCCTGTCGTGCATCATTGGAATATTAAACCTTTTTTAAATACAGTATTACGAAATCAATATTATAAACCCAATTTACAGGTGCTTCAATTTAAAAGTTTGGGTTTACGCTTTCTTCATTACAGATGAGCATTAATGTGTATTTTAAGTTTGTTTCCAAAAGTCCACGAGAATGCTTATCTTACATTGTTGCTCAGAAGAGGTATCTGCCAATAGATGTCCACAAGGGCTTGATCATACTTCCCACAACAGCTAATAATTATATTCCTGAACTTCAGTAGCATCTCCGTTTCGTTATGTTCTTTAACAATGTACTTCTGTGATTTCGTTCCATTCGAATGTACTTCAAAGTAGCCTTCTGCACCCGGTGGTATGGGGTGGATGCGACAGACAGTAGACGTTGCGAACAAGTGGCCAGTAGGCAGAACATCTCCTTCTAACAACAGGTTCAAGAAACTGGTCTTTCCAGCACCTGATTCGCCTTTGATAGATAAGCGAGATGTTAATTGATAGATCTAATTACATTTATCGTGTAAATCAATGTAATCACTGCAATATTTAAGTACTAAAACAGTTAAAACATGATAAAAAGGCTCGTGTAAATATCTCATATAGCTGTCAGTAAAGATCAAACATGAAACAAAACTTTAATTTCTGTCCATACATCTGAAAATGAAAATGAAGTATATGACGTCATTAAATTGTGCGTTGTCCCTAGCGTTTAAATCAAGCAAAATTTACTCAGAAAAGCTAAATCGTAAATGCATATCTGCATGAATTAATTGGTCAATTTATAACTACCATGCATACATTATTACTCAACGTTTTACACGTAAATGGAACATGTACATATTTATATAATATCACAGAGTCTCGCAAGACTTCGACCAATATAAATCTGCGGATAATTATATAAACGGCACATGTTCCTATCTGTAAAATCATGGACATGATAAACGTAATTTTCTTAAATAAAATATTTCATTTTAATCTTATTGCTGAAATTATTACAAAACAGTTCATATCGATATAAGTTAACTTTTTTTCAGTTATAAAACGAATTCATTTTGATAATCAATTTCACTGACATAAGAATTATATTGAAAACACTAAATGTATTTAAATCGGTAGCCACTTAATGGCACCTGATAAGTTCGTGAAACAAAATTGATAGCATGGACGAGAAATAAACAAACATAGTAACTTGCGACAACAATTATGCAATCCACACGAAGTAACTTTTCTCTGTTACTGCACAGTTTTAAACGAACATCTCCAAATTCGGCTTGCAATGACTGCTTCGCATCAGATGGTAACTCGTTTAGCTTATCAATGAAAGAGTTGTATACCACTGCTAAATCCTGTTTAATATACCTGTCCAATGACAATGCATTCCCTACTGCTGTGTTGATCTATTAAAAGGAGACATAGTTTATTACAGGAACTTAGTATCGTAATTATTGTTAATTCTAAGCTAATAGGGCACACGTTTATATTATTTGTCGATATTTGCACACTTCAAACTTACTGTTGCTCTGAACTGTTGTGAGAACTTGTTTGACTGTGGGTACAACGTACTTCGAATGAGGAATTTTATTTCTTCCAGCGAATGCAGTGAGTGTTGAATGTTCCTTTTCTTCTAGCCAGTCAAATGCGGCATCAATATCCATCAGATCGACATCAAATTCATCCATAGAACTGTTGACAAAAATTAAAAAAATGCATCCCAAAAAGCATTATATTATCTTGGAAAAATAAAAAATACAGTTACTTATAATGCGTTCTTTTGTTTTTCACTGCGCTTACATGATGCTTCGAATGAGGTCATTTATTTCTGTCAGTGACTGAATAATGTTGGATTACCTTTCTTCTAACCAGTTAAATTCGGCATGAATGTCAATCAGATCGACATCGCATTCATCTATCGCTCTGTTGACAAAACAATTTAGAATAAATATGACACATGTATAAAATGTACAGATACATGTAATTCAGTTTATAAGTACATGTTTGAGATTTTATTTCTACACACTATTGATTCGTATGATATCCTTCTGAGAAACGAGAATACAGGAATTGTTTGTAACCCCTTAAATATATTGTTGTATAAGCACAATTTTTCAGTATACTCAACGAACTAGATATAAACCCAACTTTAGTAGAACATAAGATAAATAAAACCCAAGAAACGTCAGCAGTAGAGAAACCGTATTTACATTCTCAGATCCTTTATTTGAAGCATGTGACCGGTACAGTACGCAGTTTACGTAAAACATAACATGATTAAAACCAGGGTCACCGCTTTGGAACTGTCAATACATTGTGAGCTTAAACCGGTTAAAATGAATGCCTCACACTTGGTCCAGAACACACAATCACAATACACATAATCGTAAACAGAAACTAATTTCATAGGATTTCAGTTCAAATTAAATAGAAACATAAAATACTAATTCGATTGAATTACAATAGATGCTTCCACAGATGTAAATCATATTCAAATTAATCTGCAATATTATCCAATCATCGCACTTGGAAATCACGTGTTTAGCGGTAAAACTATTTCAAACAAGAGAGCATGTGCATAATGTTTGTGATATTCAAATAGGCACGTGGTAATGTTTGTGATTTTCGATGAATGGAAATTAATCCTTTAACAATAGCTGGGGAGGAGGTTAAATTATTCGTGGAAAAACCCGGATCGGTCTATTTAACTACTCACTGGTCGAAAATGACCAATGCACTTGAAAACAGTTGTATGAGTATTAAAATCCACGTTTAAATACAAATGCTATTGTTTATTATTATGCTTATTTGATAACAAAATGAATATTGCTATGTCGAAAGTAAATTCCGGTCTATTTTATTGATACAATTAAAGACAGAGAAACTCAGAACTCCAAGCCGAATGGTTCGAACGTCTTTTTAAATGAACTCTTGGGATGTCATCTTTTCAATGGCATATGTAGTTCACTAAATACAATAATAATGTGCCGTTTAGTCTCTTTTCTATAGAACAAATGTATTTTCCATCGATAAAAGTATATAGGATATTCTGTGTGATTTATGACATTTATTTCACAAATTTGCAGTTAATCATGTTAACTTCATTCCCTATTTAATATTGTATGCTTTGTTTAATGTGTTCAGTTGTCAATAATTTAGTTATTATATCGTCGGAGGTCCACAATTCCTTCCCGTCCTTCGATCGAGTCTTTTTGTTTGGATCTTGTTCGGCTCGAGATTCGCAATGCGCATGTTCATTGCGTCAGAAAAACATTACTATTTTCGGTTCTGCGTAGTTTAACTTCGAATTGACAAAATGCATCGAAAGCAAGTAAGTGGATTCAATTACAAGAGCGGTCAGTGGAGAGCGCGCTCTACTATTGAAAGTATTTAGTTGGAGCAGTGTTTGAAAGTGGAAAGGGCATAATTCTGTCAAAATACAAGGCAGATCTATGGCGAGTATTTCATCAGATTCTTACGTTAATAAAACTATTATACATAAGTTAAAGGACTTTGAACCTAACATTTATTCTAAAATTCTGGGTGAAAAGGGGTATAATTGTGTCAAATCAAACAAGAGCTGTCAGAGGACATCGAGCTTGACTACTCAAAATTTTGAAGTTGGTGACTTTTGTTGAAGGTGAAAGGGGCATACATTTGTAGAAATACAAAGCTGAGTTATGGCAATTATTTCATTAATTTATTCGAAGTTTCAAGTGAATGTCTTATGTAGTTTAGAAAGTATAAGGATATTGAACAAAACATTTAACCCAAAAATCTATTAGAAATTGGGGAATAAATCTGCCAAAATAAAAAAAAACAGAGTTTTGGGGATTGTTGCTGGAGTTGATGGCAAAGATGTATTCCAAGTTTCAAATGAATACCTTATGTAGTTTAGAAATTATAAGACTTTTGAATACAAACTGTAAACTGGAAATCAGTGAAAAATGGCTGCACCTATAGAGATTGCTGCACCTAATGCACATCATGCTGTGCTGATAACAAAAATGTATTTCAAATTTCAAGTGCATACCTTATGTAGTTAAGAAATTATAAGACTTTTGAATAAAAACTGAAAATCTATGTCAAAAGGACCATAACTGTGTCAAAACACATAACAGAGTTATGGACATTGTTGCACCTGACATCGGACAAAGGTTTATTCCTGGTTTCAAGTTAATAACTTTTGTAGGTTTGAAGTAAAAATACTTTTGAAAGAAAACTTTAACCCGATTCTATGTGAGTTGTGGATATAACTCTGTCAAAATACAAAACAAAGTTCAGGGGATTGTGGCGTCGATGATGTAGTTGAAGTCAAAGGTATATTCCAAGTTTTAAAAGAATAACTATCAGAAGTTATAAGACATTTGATATAAACAATAACCTGAAAATCTATGTGTGAAAGGGACATTACTATATCTAAATACAAAACAAATAGTTTTGGGGAATGTTGCACCTGATAGTAGAGTTGTTGACAAAGGTAGTATCTTATATTTAATTGCGAAGTTATAAGGCTTTTGAATAAAAACTTTAACCAGAAAATATATGTGAAAAGAGGGCATTACTCTGTCAAAATAAAAAACTGAGCTATGTGGGAATATTGCACTTGATGATGGAGTTGATGACAAAGGTACATTCCAAGTTTCAAGTGAATAACTCATATAGGTTTGAAGTAATAAGACTTTCGAATAAAAACTTTCAGACAATGTAAAGTTCTATTTCGAATATTAACTTTAACTTGTTCAAACGCTGACGCTTACGCCGACGCCGGGGCGAGTATGAAAGCTCACTTATTCTTCGAATAGTCGGCTAAAAATGCATAAAAAATATAAAAATATGCTGCACTGAAACCCATGCATTCTCCCTAGTTACGCGATTATGATGGTTGTTCGAATTGCCGTCTGCTTTGTTTACAATTCGATGTTTTTGTAAGTTTTACAGGGTGATGTTGTTCATAAAACAAAACATAAATGTGACGAAAAGTGCACTTTTCAAGTTCAAATAAATAATGATATTTAAAGGTCTGTCTTAACTAATGATATTGAAAGGTCTGTTATATGGATTCAATATTAATTTTACTATGTTACCTACAAATCAAAATAGTTAAAATCTAACTTAATAATAAATAGTTATGTACCAAATTTAAAAACCAACAAGCGATATTAATAAATTGTACTTACAGTCCTAATCCTATAGCAGGAAAGAAAAAGTATAGACTTTACTCACATGCACGTCTCACAAATGTCTATATGCTGGTGAAAGAGAAACAAATGTCCATGAAAAAGCATCCTGATTTTATAGAGTGCAATATACAACACTAAGGGATAGAGTTCTTGACAAGGTGGATACTGTGACTGCAGTGTTTAATGTCCCATGTTGAATGTGTTTGAAGACTATGGCATCATATGGCTACCGGCGAGTACACGAGGCAAAATGTATGACAATTGCGTCTTATTATGCCATTCACCTGGGTAAGAGAGCCGTTGATTAGCCATTCACCATGAAATGGATGAGTTTTTTTTTATAAACGACGGCAAGGGTTAATGGTACTGAAACCCAGGAGCTTCGAACAGGAAAGAGGCAAACATTTTCCTTGGATATTGTCAGTGAATGTTTCAGCAATTTTAACGATCGTGAAAGAACATGACCTGCTTGACAAACCTCATTCAGTATTAACCATCTACGAAAAAGGTATAACTGTAGACCATAGGCCTCACATGTTCTTGCTGATTCCACTTACTGCCCTAAAGGTGTGAAATCAAGTCGAGGCAAACAGTCACTATTTTGGGTGGTGGAAGCGCAAGTGGTGTCGCCATCCCTCTATTTTTCATATTTCTAGGGAAGTTGATACAGGGTTTGTTTGGCGGCTTGTAACCCTGCGCGAATGGTAGAGTAAGTAATACTGGTAGGTATTTTTAGACAATAACTGGAGATCCATTTCTAAAATATGTCCCAGGACGTGACAATCAGACAGTTTTGCTTATAATTAATGGACAACAATCACATATTTCTGTAGATCTTATGCAATGGACCTAAGAAAGAAATATCATCATATTCTGTTTGCCTACATACACCACATGTGTACTGCAGTCAATAGTCATCTCGTGTAACGACCCGTTTGAAAAAAACACAATATCCTCTTTCACAAACTTATCCGCGATTTTTCTGCACCAATCATTGGAGACAACTTCTGTTTTGTAAACTGTAACGCTTATTGAAAAGCATTGTCAGCAGAAAATATACAGACCAGGTTTCGACGCACAGGAGTCTACCTGTTCAACTCAGAAGCTGTACTTAGTGTGTACCTGAAACCAGCGTTGTCGTCCGTCGTTCGTTTTCCGTCGACAAAAAAATTACTCAATTTTAAAGATATTTTTTACTATAATTGTACTATGACTAGTGTAAGCAACTATACTTTTAATGAAAATAATGATTGATGAATATTATCGAACGCCTCAACTGCTAATATAAATTAATGAAATTAAACAAAAAACTAGGTCTCAATTGCATTTTTCATTCAAGGAAATAGAACAAATTGCTACTTTTACCGGAATGCTTACTCGGATCCACAGTCTAAATCTTACAACAAACATTTCAATTCCTTTTCTTATATCCACGAAGCTGTATTTTATTTCATGTGAACCGTGATAACCAAGAACGCGAATTATTGTCGAAAATGTCATGACTGCTAAGAATTTGTGTTTTAATTCGTATGTTGTCCTGTTACACAAGCACAAACAGATTTGTCTAGGCACTGTTCATTTTTTAAACAGATTAAATCACTCATGTTCGATATTATATACATAAAACACATTCACTCAACTGTATACCATTCCGTTTTGTGTCACTCAAAGACTTTCTTCTTTGTAAAACCATATTTAATACTGATTTAAATTACCGCGCTATAAACTAAGTAAGTCGATCGATCACGCCACCGTTTAAACTTGACTAAATAAAGCTGCTGCAGAGTGATAGATCATGTGGGTGCAAGGTTAAGGTCGCTTTCTGTGAAATACCCTCAAGTACGAAACGCTGATTTTGCAGTTTTATTCAAAAAATATATTGTGAAAGAATCGAACAGATTTCGTATCGAAACGAGTTTTGTTGAAAATATTGCTACTGACTGAGATACGAGGTCACGTTGTCAAATAGCCTTACAACCTCTTAGGTTATTAGGTAACATGGTCATAAGTCAGATTTTAGCATATTAAAGCCCAGTTACATATTCATATTTCACACGGAAGCTCATTCAAAGCAATAGAATGAGGCGCATTGATAGAAAAGTAAATTACCGCTCTTGATGAATGTGTGACTATAGCTTGGGTCGCAAAACGTTATTATTAGTGAATCATACCGTGTGTTGGGTACTGAGTTGGTTTGGTCCGATGATATTGAATAAACTTCTCTAGCTATAGTGGATTGGCGGTTACACTCTGTTGAAGATGATACCTGTAAAGAGATATTCACCTAATTTATTCATGGTAATTAATGACACATGTGACAAATTTCAGTTTGAAATGTCAACCGTACACCAGATAAAATGTCTACAAATTCTGGATGCTATAGGTACAGCAGTTATCAAATATCTAAATAACGTATTCAGTTTTCATCCGATAAGGCGATTTGCAATGGTCAAAATACGCAACTTCCCAGATGAAACAGATTTGTTTTAGTTTGTTTACTTGGTAAAAAGTGTTAATTAATATCAAGGGTATTTTATGTGCAAAGGTCAATTAAGAATAAAATAGCGATGCCTTGAAAGGTTAACGCTACCCTATACAGTCTAAGTGATAATGTTGCATGTTTATTAGTTTTAGTGGCAGATAACCCACCGTTTACTCACAAGCGCTACAGTTTGAATTCTGAAGCCAGTTTGATGAAATATACAATGTACCGTGACGTCTGCCCTACGTGGCATAATGCAAAAACTGTTGTACTTGTATGTACTTTCGGTTTTGTCAGTCAAACATTTGTTTTGCTGTTCATTTTTATATTTCGCTTTGAAATAAATTAGTTTATATGATTATTAAAAGCAGTTTAGTGGTCATGCATAATTCTGCAATGTCAAATGTTCAACATGTAGGATCAGATTTGTTCACGTGTTTCTTGTTACAAATAGGGTCCTGCAATGATGTTTTAGTTGCTTTGTAGTTTGAAATTAAAATAATCATAGATTCAAATTGTAACCTCACATTCTATAAACGGCGAGCCACAGAAAAGAAAGGGCATCCTACCGTGTTAATATTTCAGCACATCCTCTCATAGTACGAACTCGTACAAAAATACGCTGACGTAGGAGTGTTTGAATAACAATCTGCAAACACATGCAACTTGTACATTCGTGTATGCAAAAGAAATTGAGTAGTATTACACTGCTATTTACCCGATGGCGTCGAGTCTATTTACATTTGCCGCTTACTGCCAGTATACTTGAACGTGAATAAATGTGTTTATATTATTTCCATTAATGCATGATATATGTTAATTAAAATAAAACACATCGTTTAATCTCTACTGCAGTGACACGTACATAAACCGCAAATGAGGTATTTGTTGTTTTTTTTTACCTAATGTCTGTGAATCGTCGTATGTTTAACGTTTGTCAAAACTAAACTTAAACACAGTGTGTGGTGTATCTATTATGCACAATGATATTAATAAATATTCCAAGGTTACGAATTTAATATGTTTCACGACCTAATGTGTATTATGTCAATAATGAAAACTTACATTATCCTGAATATCTTTAATGCTTTGCAGTCTGGTCTTGATTGTTTCGTATAACTGAGTCATTTCCAATGCGCCTGCGTGTTGTCTCTTTGACGAAAAATGTTCAATTATTTGTCGAACAAATGAATGTAACCACCTGCTAATGTTAATAGTGGTGTAACGTAATTGGAGTATTTAAGATGGAACTTTTACAAAGCATAGTTTGTTTTAGAGTGAACGTAGGTCATTTACACATTATATGATTTTATCAGCTACTTTTCGTTTTCAGTACAACAACTCGTTTGATGTTATATATATATATAACAATAGTAAAACGTATTTCATATTTTACAACATTTAGGGAAAATCTAGATTGCCAATGAAAACGGAATTAGAAGAAAGGAAGTTACATTAATATAAATCAAATATAAATAAAATGCTAAGGCGCTGAAAAGTATTTCATCTGTTTTAAATCCACCAATTACTTTGGAGCGTTACAATTAGTACGTACAGTACATTATGAGGGCATATACACATCTACACCTAATAGTTGTTATACAAATGTAGTATGTAGTACATATTTATTATCTCTGTACGTGTTTTATTTTGCCTATAAGTGACGAGTTACATACCTATAATGCATGTCAGATCTACTTGTCTGACAAGTCAATACCAACTCATTGAGTCCCTTCCTTATTTTCTTAAATTCAGGAGTGGCATCCATTCCAGAACGTTTGTATCTCATGGCCTAAACATAAGAGTTTGTGCGTACAGTTTGTACTTTGTATCAACAACACGAATAATATGCTCGTACAAAATTTAGCAGCTAACATAAACCGTCTGGTGTTTAACATACTATTGAAAATACATTTTCGATTAAAATATTTGTTAGGCTAAACGTGTATAACTGATGTATCAAATTGTATGACCCACTGGTAAATGACTGCATTTGAAATTAAAAGAAAACTTATTGAACGTTTGTACTTTAATTTACACCAAATTCGTATATACCTCTGCTGTGCACATTTTGTACATATAACGGTTCCACGAAAATCCGGCAAATGTTCCTGTAGCTTTGATGATATATCTTCCCAAACTATTTGTTCATTGCCTTCTTCTTGTTTGTTTCAGGTTACTACTACATCCCACTTGTTGCACACGAAGATATTGCAAGCGAGGTCGAAACTAAATAAGCCACTTGACTGGTCGTATTCCCGGACGTTCTTAAAAATCTTTACCAGCTGAAATTGTACAGGTATACATTACATGTATTGTGTTAAGACGCATATCTAACAAAGTAAGTTGCATTAACGGTTCTGTACAAAACGATTACGAGTATTTCAATACAACTATATTATCAAGCTCCTTACAATCATGCCTAGTTTGACGCATTTATATTATCCGCTGACTTAACAGTGACAACTAATAGAACGATCTTTAGGATTGATTTTAATGAGATTGAACTATATAATAAATATAAATATTTATCCTGTTTCTACCTGCAGCATTGACCTAATAACGGGGTGACAGTATAAATTTCCCTATCTCCAGTCAACAGGAAGTGGCAATGTTTATCCAGTTAGTAGTGTATTCCTACGCGCCGAATAGCAACATTGTCCAAAATGACTAGGCAAACAATGAAAAACACCTGTACTCACCCGAGTTTTTCATCGATAAAAACGTCGTGTTGTCTAGTTTTACAGAGATCCTAGCTTCCAAAATGAGTTGTTAATCCGCACATGTATAGCATAATCGATAAAGGTGTAAACAACATCTTCCTTCTATTCCATTTGAAAACACTTGATGTAAGCGGGTTATTCTTTCTGAATATACTTTCTTCAATCAAAAACAAAGATACAATTTATTAAAGAAAGAAATAAGCATTTATATAAATTTTCGTTGAAATGTTATTAAAACTGAACGAAGAGTAGATCGACATCTATTTATTCCTAAAATCTTTAAGTTGGTCACGACGTTCTACACCCACAAATTGGCACACTCCGAGTACATTGTAGAAAATTGAAATTCAAATGGAATTAATCTCACCGTATTACAGACATATATTCCATACACTTTTTGAATTAAATGTTATTAACATAATTCATCCAAAACACTGAAACGCTAACTATTGTATTCCGATTGCTTTTATTTTAAATTCCAACACACTGGGGTCCTAGTTTGTACAATGTGTAAACTTCAAACCTAACCGAATGACGTAAGCGTGACGCAATGCAACTTTTCAAAAATCGATGGCTGGATTTTAGTGGCTACTGTGTACTAATTCTTGTTCGTGAATATTATTGGCGTCAGCAAATTAGATTATTTTTAAAATGTTAGAAGATTGCCGGTAATAAACAGAGGACTATGTTTTCGGAAAGTACGCATAAATGCTTACGATTTATAAGGTTCGAATCTCGTCATAAAACATAATAGTTTTCAGCGAAACCTTTAATTAAACTGCTTTTAAAATGCAATTCAGTAGAAAACAGGATTAATAGAATACATGGTTGGTGCCGGGATGGAGAAAGTTTATCCGGTGCGGCTTAGAAAATGAAATAGGGCGAGCTTTAGCTCTATTTATCATACCACTATGCTGAAATCGGCCTGATACAAAGGTGTCTGATATATGTTTTTAAATCAGGTCACTAGCGTTTATATCAGTCAATGTTTGGAGGTACGCTATATTATTCGGAATCAACTATAAAGTCAACAGTTTCAGTAAAACTGATTCAGATTCAACAAAACAAACAATTTGATACCAAGAACGTATATAGTTTATTATTTTTAATCGTCATAAATCCCCAAAACGTTATTTTTAAATATTCACATAAACCCGCACTTTGGTAGTGATATGACGTCATCTATGGAACACAATAAATCATCCATACAAATTTATTTGAATTCATTCATAATAAATGCACTAAACGTCACTACACAGCATCATTTTATATTGAACCAAAAACATTATTACCAAAAATTGAACTCACTATAGTGAAATACTGTCAATATTGACACGATCTTGGAAATGTCAATTTCAATACACAACTCCAAAATGGAGTCTCCAAACAATTTGGCGTTGTGTGTTCTCCGATGAAATTGATCGTTGCAATCCATTTCAGTTCGCATTTTCAGTATTTTATGAATGAGCATGCGTGTAATCTATGTATTCGTAGTGAAAACAGTTCACTTATCATTACGAAAATGTTAATAATAAGGTATTATTAGTCAACTTTTAGAAATCCATAACTACATGTGAACGTGTAAAAGTCGGCTCATCAAAATCAGCTCTGCCCTTAGTTTTTAAATATATAAAAATCAGCTCGTTTGGTGATGTTTTACGAAAAATGTGGTATGATAAATAGAAAAACAGGTTACTGCCTGGTCTTGTGTAATATATCAGGTTCGGCACAAATAAAATAACGGCTCGGCAAGCCTCGCCGTTATATAATTCTAAGCCTCACCTCATATATTACACAAGACCAGACAGTAACCTGTTATTCTCTATATATACATGTACATGTCGCCTTGTGGTAACAAGTGTGCAGTCAGTCCGGGACTCGATCCCGGGACCTCTCGCGAGTGCTCTACCGGTACAGTTTACCGGGCCGCATACACAGCTAATCACAAATTTCGCTTAATTAAACTTTAAAACTTCCTTTGCAAAATCTGTGACTAAAATTATATCCGGCTTTCATATATATATTCCGATCAAAATATAACATAATCATTCTCATAATTAGAATTATCAAAAAACACCTTGTCGGTATTTGCACTATTTAGCACGTATATAAAGCCAGACGCGCTGGGCACTACTGAAATATTTTGGCGTCCATGTGTTCGTTCTCGCCGACTCCAGGCGTATCCACAAACACGATATATTTCTGCAACAAAGAGTATAAAAGCTTTTTGTTAACATTTTCATGCAACATGAACGACGATGTAATGGTTTGACGGTTTAACGACGGTTGTATGAACAGAAATAAGCAAAATTTAAAAAGACAAATGGTTTGCAAACCACAGATCATCACTCAGTAACTAACTATTTATAAAGTTATGTTATGTACACAGTCAAGACAGAAATATGAGCTGATCTGCAATTTATCATCTCACACTGTTGCTTCGTAGTTTTAAATTGAACTGAATTATATGACATCAGAATAAATACTGTATACGCACGTTCAATCCTAGCAGTGGCACTTGCCAGTAAACATCAACTTGTTTGAAATGATCCTTTTCCAAACGGGAAGTTATTTTTGACTTTAAATCATTTTTGTCTTATTTCGCACGTGTTGTGTCTTTTCTCCATTAAGCATGAAGAAAAGGTCTTTGCCTGGTGGTATTGGTTGGATACCACAGATCTTGGCGGTTGCACAAAGTAGGCTGGATGGAAGTACGTCCTCCCCAAGAAGGTGGTTTAGAAAAGAGCTCTTTCCAGCACTTGTCTCTCCTGTAATCGAGTTAGAGTTTAATTTCTAGTATTGAGCACACTTTTACCACGAACATGTATATTAGTAAGTTAAGCCCCAGTCACACTGAGTCGTAGGACTTTCGAGTCGCAGGACTCAGACTGACACACACAAAATTTTCTAAGTCCTGCGTTGGTCCAGCGTTGGTCCTGCGCTGGTCTTGCGTCGACGCAAGTTGTATTTAAAAACAACGTAGGTCAATTCAGTCGTAGGTTGGCGTAGGTAGTCGTACGTTAAGAACGCAGGACCACGATTGTCGACGAAAGTCATCTCACGTGGACCTATGTGGTTGTTTGCTGCTTAAGTACGACTACGCACGACAACGTACTACAACTTGCGTCGACTTAAGTTGTCTTGTATTCAGACGTACGACTTCGCGCGGTACAGTCTTCTGACAAATATTCGTGTTAATTGTTTCTTTCTGTATTTAATTGCACAATTTAGTTCAGCAGCTTTTCCTGATTGCTACAATGAAGCCATTATCATAACCCTATCCCATTGATACGATGTCACATGATATCTGGATCTGGGCTTATCAGTGCGGAAATAATGCAACATGAGAAGCGCCAAACAGAGAGGATTATGAAAAATGATGTTGCAATACCCTGTCAACATCAATTGCTTTAGGCAACAATATTTAAACGGAGTTTAAGAGACATATTGCATCTAGTAAATAAGGCCCATTCCCACAATATGTCGACAAAGTTTACTGAGGTACATAGTACATTACATTGAAAACTTTACATACGCGTAATACAAACCTAGCCGATGAAAACTTTGCTGGTTTTAATTAAAGTCCTTCATTACTAAATAATGGTTAAAACAATTGATCATTTTGATGGTAATGTACGTACCATTTACGGTATGGCAAACATACTGGCTTTATTGTCTTCTAAAATGAGATGGTGTAAGGCTCCGCTAAATATGTAACTAGTAGCCATATCATATTATTTGAAACTGTAGACAGTAATATACGGTCAAATGTCTGATGTGTTATTGAACTGCACGATTATATGTCCATAGCGCGGCAGCGACAAGTTTAATATTAAAGTCCAAGCAACGTGTTTTTAGACATTTTAAGAATATTTTTCATCAATGAAGTGCCGGGTTATAACGTTGGTATCTTGCGTAGTCGTAAGTCAGTCATACATGACCTAAAACATTCTTGAGTCGACGAACGACAACAAAGTCCATCGTACGAGCTCTGTCTCGCACTGACGTATAACCACGCACGTTCACGCAGGTGTACGTTGGACCTATGTCACGTCGACGTACGACTTCGCTGATGTCAGTTTTCTCCAAGACAACGCAGTACATGACATACGACGTCCTACGTCCTACGCAGGTTCACGCAAGACTATGTTAGAATCTTGCCTCCAGTCGGGAGGTTTTTGAACATGTTCAAAAACCAGTTACGACTAATTTTTTTACTTAAGACAACGCACGACATTCCAAAACTACGTAGGAACACGCAGGACTCGGTCAAGATTGTTAGTCGTAGACCTGTCTTATACCTGTCTTAGCTGCAGTGTGACTGGGGCTTTAGTAGGTGGCGTGTAGGCAGTCTGGCAGAAAGACATGCAAGTAAATAATTAAGTAGGCAAGTAAGTAAGTTAGACGTAAGTAAGTAAGTAAGTGAGAAAGTAAGGTAGAAAGTAAGCAAGTAAGTAAGTAGGTAAGTAAGCAAGTAGGAAAAAACGGAAGACAGGAGAGCAAGTAAGTATGTAAGCAGGTAAGTCAGAAGTAAGTTAGTAAGGAAGTAAGTAAGTAGGTATGTAAGCAAGTAGGGACATGATTAAGTATGTGGATAATTAAATAAGAAGTCTCGTCAATACTCGTACATAAAGAAATGTAATATATTTGTACACTCTGACAAATTGGATCATCAGAAGCATTGTAATTCTTTAAATATGATCACTCAGATATCTTAATTGCAAAATATTGACAAATATACACCTGCTACGATGATTGGACAATCCTTGTGTTGAAGTTCATATTTGTATTCATTCAGCTTAGTTATAACACCACACACGCACCACGTGGATAGGCACGCGTATAGGTCAGTCCAATTCGGATGCGCTTTAAAAGCATTCAATAGCTCTTCGTATACGCAATATATGTCATTCCTTAACTTTTTACCTTTTGTTGATTGTTAGAGTCTGACTGCAAAATTATGAGAAAATGATTAAACGTGTTGGTTAGTTCATTCATTAAATTACAAATTACCGACGGTAAAACAACATGAATGCACATGTGTTTTACGCAGAAATCTTGAAAAATAAACAAAATGCGTTTAAATGTCATCTGACGAATGAGCACCGTGAAATTGTGTTCAAAAGGATTTACTTTTACTTAAAGTGTTCTCTATACGCGTTATTCAGATTCAAAATTGGATTATTAATAAATAAAATCTGGAAGTTTACATTATTCGGGAGCATGCAGATGTTACACACATCTCCGTGAAATCGAATTTTAAACTGACCATAGAATGATCGAATTTTGGCCTGACGTTAGTTTTTGGCCTAACGAACACAAAACAGCCAACCAAGAATCGAAAACTGGCCGAAATGTGGTCGACCAACGATCGAAAACGGTCAACCGTACACATTTCGGCCACAAATTGGCTACAGTACGGCCGTCAAAACAAAATGGCTGTTAACAGAACGCTGATAACTTCTAACATAAACATATTGAATGGATTAAATACTTAAGTGTGATTACTTGATATTGATACTTTTATACAAGTAAACAACATTTTAAAATGTGCTTAATTATCAATTGCAGTTATATTAGGATAAATTCACATCAGACTACAGCTGGAAAATTAATATAAACAAAAGGGACACAATTCGTGTTCATGAATTAAATCGTTTAAAGTCCAAAAGGATAACAGTATCACTTTGGATGTTAAAATGAAGTTTGGGCCAAAATGGCCAGCACGATGCCTTGTGGGTAAAACCGCAAGACATTGTCTGATTGTATCTTTGGCCCAATACGACTGATGAAAACCGAAGAAAAGTGACAGGTAAGGCACTTCAATACCACACATGTACACATAATTATGTACTATCTATTGTGCGGAGGACTGCACATAAGTGTATTCGCCTGTTTGTTGCAAAATGATGTCTTGCATATACATGTCAACTAGCTGTGATGAGCTGAGATAGATCATATGTGTATGAAGTAGGTCACAGTAGAGTAGACCGCATGCTGTTGATATATACTGTAGAGTGTACAAGAATAGTTTGGGTTGTTGTGAGTTTTTGTTTTTAAGAACTTGTTGAGATTTTATAGTTAATAAAAATGTAACCACTAAACGATCTCATGTATTTATCATTTAATCCTGTAGCCAAATGAAATAATGCTACAAGTTTTCCTCCAATGTAGATATGAAAGATATGTCCAGAAGAAATGTTTTTCACGCCTTCAATATATTTTAAGCCCAAAAAGGATTCACGCGAACAAGATTATAAAAATGGTCTATACTTCTGGAAATACTGACGCAATTTCAGGATGAGGACCACGATTGATATCCAACTGATGGTTGCTGAGAACCTGCGAGGACACGATTATACAAAAATGTATTATAATTATATAGACACAAATAAGGAGCCAGAACTCGATGGTATCTGTTTCATGACACATCACTAAGGCAGCAACTCTGAGTGCATTAAATCTATTTTTGGTACTTTTGGTTCTTGTTCATAACACACCTCTAGGCCTTAATGAACATTTATGCAAAATCATATGCATACCATTTCATACATTACATAGTTTGGGGACGGAAACAAAATATAAAGGCAGTAATTCTTGGTACATTAAGAGTTTTGGTTGTTGTTCGCGATAAATCTGGACACTGATGCCAGTTATGCTACATAATATAAAGACCTTAATGCATTCCAGAGTTACGCAGTGGAAACAAACTTTGAAACACAATATACATTAAAATATACAGATTAACATATAGAAATTATATAATGATCCCTTTCTGCGTTCCAATTTGACAGAATTAAAATCAGGTTGGACGTTTAGATTGCCATTTTCAACATCTCATTCCAAATACATCAAATTGGTTGCACTCAGGAGACCTACCTAAATTAATCGCTGTGGATTTATAAAAAGTAAAGTACAGTAAATGAACAAACATAAATATAAACACGTTTAGAACGTTCTTGAAAATATCACATGATATATGAGAATAATTAATTCTGTCAGACATTGACAAACACACCTCTGCAGTGAGCGACATCTGAATGCATAGCTTAGTCGGATAAACAGTGGTATTTAGCCGATCTGCAATACTACCTCATTCATTTTGCACACCCGAATGAATATGGCATTGTGGCAAGTGTGGTCTGCAATCACCGGGGTTTAAGTTTGTAATTGAAAATGAAATTGTGTAATGTTAGTGTGTGAGCTGCAATGTGCAGAGATAGGTCGCATATTCGTTTACTTAATTGGAGTATTCTGTATGTACGAGTATCGCCTTTGTGGTGTGTGTCATTTTAATTGTTCAATATTAACATCTTATATTAACATGTTGGCGTATATTGATTAGCATGTACATTTACAACCATTACTATCAAAGTATTTGTTTATACAGAAAGAAACAAGTTCGTAAACATGCTTGAACATGTTGTAAACAGGACGTTTAAGGAATATTACGATCAACAGGTTTGAAATATCCATAAAATATATGGTTCTTTAATCGACGAAAGGTATAGATTTAAATGATAAATGTATTCAAACCGAAACTAAACTTTAATGACAAAACCTTGTTAACGGAGAAAAAAATGCTAACATGATTAAAACAGCCGTTGGAGAAAAGTCTTAGCAAATATCATATTTCATGAGGGAGCGGTTGTGTACATACTTGGTTACCAATTGTATCGCATGAAAATGATAATTGTCGCCAGTTGAAAGCAGATATAACAGCAATTGTGAAGGTAACAAGTGCAATCTCCAATATGACTTTAACATTCTGGAACTAATTGTAAATGTGATGTAGCTACACATTGCTAACTACACGTATTGATAATCTTCTTATATTTAACTGTAAATAAGGAATACGAAGTCTCTAATATTTTAACTTCATATTATTCTCGCTCTTGAACGGACATGTTTATATGCAAATTTAGAGAAACTTGGCAGACATGAGAGTTAAATGCTATTATTTAACTGATTCTTGCGTGGTGAAAGTGCTGGAGATACTATCTTAACAAGGTAGGTTGTTTGGTACTCTAATAAGGTACTTGATGAATTGTATGTAATTTTGAAAGTTAAGGGTCTTCATTGTATGTTTGACTTTCTAAATCAAAAAAGACTCATACACGGTATGAGATTTATATGTTTGTCTCGGTCATACAGTGTATTGTAGCAATTTACAGTTTATTGGTATGTTATCCGTACAAGGAGAACGAGGGATGATCCAGAACTTTTGCATAGTTTTTACACGTTTAACAATTTCATAGAAAAAAGTACATAATAAGAAACTTTAATATGTATGTTATCAATAAACAACATTTCATCAATTTTACTCTTCTCTACTAAAAATTACAGATGGTTAAAATGAATCACTGAAGGCAACCCGGAACACGTCAATTGGAAATCAGGGTCTTATTAGATCAGTTGTTCCAGTTAATTATAAAATTACCTTTCAAATACAACAATACAAGTATAATAACTCATCTCGAAACATGGTTGAAATGGTCTAAATGGTTTACATGTGAATCTAAGTACAAAGAAATATTCAAGACCAAATAGGATACAGTCTCAACCGATAACTTATATGTGAAACAATAGACACCGTAAGAAAATATCTTTATGACAATAAAAATTTACTGTAGTATGTTAACATCCCCAATTGGCATTACGTCGGTGCGTCCAAAACTAGTACTAGTCAATTATAACAATATAAAAAATAAAGCAAAATATGGGCATTAATAAGTAACATAATGATTTAAATGCAAAAGTACTAGTATATGATACTCTAATATATTTTCAAGCTTTGTTAAATGGTCCAAAGGCAAATACGTAAACAATGTGATAGTCATTAACAATTTGACCTCAGTTGGAGCCACCATTAATCACGTTTGCCTGACGTACATGTTTGATCCGTAAGGCCGGGTACCAGACTAGACTGTTAGTTGAAAATCGATAGCAAACACAGGACGTTTGTATTAACAACTAAAGCCTAGGTCACATATAGGTCGCAGACCGATTACCGACCACCGACAACTAAAATTTAGGGCGACCAACGACAACCTATGGCGACCAAAATCCAGAAAAAAGCAATGGAATTTTAGTCGCAGACTTGTCGGCGATTGATCAAAGACTGGTCGGCGACCGGTCGAACGAAACGTCGGCGATTGTCTTGCGACTATCAACAACCATCAAAGATTGGCTGGCGACTAGTTGGCGACTAGTTGGCGATTGGTTGGCGACTAGTTGGCGATTGGTTGGCGATTGGTTGTCGATGCTCGGTGGGCGTTATTAGGATTATTCGATATATTAAATTCAGTTCTATGATTTTTTTCATTGTTCAAAAAACGTTTGTCTATATATATGACATTGGGCTATATTTTAATTTATGTCTTGTGAAAATTTAAGAAACTGAATTTATTCGTGTTGTTTTGTTGATTATTTAATTCAATTATAATTTGCATTATTATTATTCTCTAATATGCCCGGTAGCACATTTTAATGTTAAGGCAAACTATCAACTACACTTTCCATATTCGGTAATATCCTCTTGTCCCTGCCCTTCCCCTTATTTGAAAAGGCATGCTAACGCTTTTAAATTATAACTGTTACGTTTCTTGTCAGGTTTAAAAGAATGATTGTAAAATTGTGCGTTCTTTTTTAATGTGTTTTGGAGACGAAGGTAACGCGGCGAGTTGTCTTAAGATGGTCTGCGACTAATCGCCGACCAGTCGGCAATCAGTCGACGATCAATCGCTGACCAGTCGGCTATCAAAAATTGATCTGCGACAGGTTACACTTGGTCTGCAACTAGTCGGCGATCGTTGCAGACCAGTCTGCGATTGATCGCCGACTAAATAAAAACCAACGAAAACCTTCTCACGACCTTGGTCGGCAAACGGTCTTTGCTGCAACACCGAAGACGAACTGCGACCAAAATGGGTCTGAAGACCAGTCGGCGACCATCGACAACTAGCCGCCGATCTTGAAAAATCTGTTAAAGACCTTTTTAAGACCGCCAGCAACCACTGGTCGTTGATTGTCGAAGTTGGTCTTTAGTTGGTAGCATGCCATGTGTGACCAGGGTTTAAAGCGCAAACTGTATTTTGCGACTAGTATAAACTTCTGGTTTGAGACTTCGTATAGTGCCTGCTGGTCTAAGGGAAAATTAAAATAAAATTCTTAAAGTACAGTTTTAAACTTTTACATTGTGTACATAGTGTCTAACTACGCATATTCATCGACTATTATTCGTGAAATTTGTAAGTGTAAACTACAATAATAATGTTAGTTGCATTCATAAGAATTGCAGTCGGTTATTTAGTACGCGAAGTTGTGGTGTGTGCTGCGATTTTAACAAGGTAGGTCACTTTTCTTGTCTGGTTACAAATTAATTGATGATGTATAGCTATAAAGCAACTGCACTTATAACAAGGTAGGTCACTTTTCTTTTCAGATTTTACAAATTTATCGGTAATATCCAGTTATAAAATCAGCTTCATTCATAACAAGGTAGGTCGCTTTTTACGCCTGAGTTAACAAATTAATTGACTATATCCAATTTATTTTTTGTTTGACGGATTATTGTTATGTATGTATTAACTATTCCTAACAATAAAAGTTTATGCATTAAATACGATCCAAGAAATGAATGGTTATTTCATAGAAACCTGCATACGTATGAATGTTTAATTGAAACTAGACGTTATTACAAACATTTGTAGCAGTTGTTTAAATAGGCTAGTGTAAGTATAAAACAAGTTTATCTACATGTTCATTAGATTTTAACTACAAAATTTAATGTTAGTGCAAATAATTGAAACAACTGTATGTTACAACTATTTTCGTCCTCAAACGAACTTTGAACACCGATATTATAATCAGATAAATGTTTACATATCTCGTTGAACACTACAAACTAAACTGATATATGATTGCACTATTTCTGTTAAATATCTTTGTATGATCATTCAAATGTTACCGGACTGTTTATCTGAAACCGAATAACCGCATTCATTGTATGGAGTATTAACATGTTTGCATTGTAAATAATGTGTTGTGCTTGATGCATTTATTGATCGACCACTATGATTTAAATTGTTTAGTGTATAATTATAATGGCACGAGTTTGTTATTGAGCATGTTTATTTGCGGTGTTAGTGTCTGAGTTCATGTAACAAGGTAGGTCGTTTTTCGTATCGTATTTTGAAGTAAACGTAATTATGTGTTTTGTGTCTGTCATGAACGTTGTATTACGTTGTTCGTCTGAGGTACGTTATATATAATGCTGGTACAGTAAAGACCATGTGTACCACGAAAAATGGCGAGTCGATTGATGAAATTTGAACACGTCGATGCTTTTTTTGTGATAATAAGATTATCTGTCAATGTGATTTTCATCGCTTTAGAACGTTAGATAACAAGTTGGGTTTTATATAAGTTTGCATTCTGAAACAACTTCTTTTCCATGAATATTACCGTCGTAATAGACAAATTTAATATATATGTGTTCTTTAACTTTTAAAACCCAGGCAAACGTCAAATATACATTTGGAAAGCATTCAATACCGTTAATCGACTACATACATAAATTAATTGCGCGAAAAATAATTGCTGTACCCGTTTAAATGTGATTTCATCGCAAAATCGTCGACTCTGGAAACAATTTTTATTGGACCATGTCATATTTTGACCACGTGATTCCCCCCTTTGGTAATGTTAATAGGGAGCCGGATTCTCTCTGACTCCATAGTTTTCCAACAGTGTACATTCATTAATCAATAAACAACAAGTCAATGACATTTATTTCACTACTTGCTTAATATGTTTGCAAAAAAGACGCCGTCTTCTTCAGATTTCTGAAAAATTAGCGTAATCCTTTCAGTCTCACAAAATGGCAGACAGCGGCACAAACGATAAGCAGATCAATGTTGATGCAATGGACATTGATGCTGTCTTTGACTGGCTAGAAAACGAAGGTATAATTCATCAGCTTCACTCCTTGGAGGAGATGAAACAACTTATGCGGCTGAACTTAAATCCTACCGCTTCAGAATCTAGCGCCGGAACGGACGTATCTCAGTCAGATGTGGTAATAAATAATATGAATTTAGATTCATGTTGTTTTTTTTACCTCAAAGTAAGTTCACACATAGCATTAACTCAACTACAAACAAGACAAATGTTTGTTGCTTAGTTATGAAACGGTGACCGATTCTTTATTTAGACGGATACACCTAACATCCATATTGCTACTTAAACTATTGCATGTATTATAGTTGCTGCACCGTTGTATATGTGTAATTCCAGGTATGAATGAACTGACTTGTTTATTATTGGATTTCAAACTATGTCATTATTTGTGTAGTCAGAGTCAGATCTGAAAGAAGTCTTATCAAAGGATAAAGAATTACGAAATCAAATAGGTGTCTTATATGACGAAATAATGAGGACTTTTACAAAGCCTCCGAATTGGGCTGCCCTAAAAACATACCTGACCACCTGGTGCGGATGTGATATTTTACATAAGCTGGAGGAACACAGAAATGAACTTCAGAACAAGAATTGTCCAATCGTCATAGCAGGTGAATGTTTTGCAATTCAAATATTTTTCTGATTAGACTAAACACCATCCTAACGATGCGTCAAACTGAAATATGACATGTATTTCACACATGCGCATGCAATCGCGTTAATCTGCTATTTAAAAGACATTTCTATAATGTGGTAATACCATGTTACATATATGACATATTCGAAATGAACACATATCCTATGAAATTGTTACTGACACCAAACCAGTAATAATACAAACACTTAACGATTTTACAATATATCATTAATCACAGGAGAGACAAGTGCTGGTAAAAAGCTGTTTCCTGAACCTCCTTCTTGGAGAGGAAGTACTTCCATCCAGCCTGCTCTGTGCAACAGCGACAATATGTGTTGTGCATCCTATTCCTCCTGGCGAAGACCCGTACTTCGAGATTGGGGGGGAACGGACAAAACACAAGGGAAGAAAAACTCTTATTGAGGAACTGAAGTCAATATTGACTTCCAGGTCGGAAACAGATCGCTTCAAACAAGTTGATATTTACTGGCAAGTGCCGTTGGTGGGATTAAACGTACGTATAATTTTATTTGAGAATGACATGTGTGTAACCGTCTATTTTATTTCCTGATTGACATGATTTTCAGTGAAATATATAATTTTTTTGATTAAATAAAATATAATATTTCCACTATTGGAAAATATAACAAACACTACTATTTTTCTATAAACAGTATACCAGTTGTGGTTCACCTACCTGTGCAATCTTGTATACATGTACAGTTTTACATACAGAAAACACATTATAAAATTCATAAAAAAGATAATTAAGCGACAACGACGCAGAAAGTAAGGAATTTTTGGAATCATTTATGACGTAATGTATAATTAATTTCATAATTGGTCATTTATTATTTATTTTTGTACTCGTGCCGCTTTGTTGCTATAAGCAATTCATTGCAAATGCGTGTGTCCCTCGTACAGAAATTATCAGTGCTGTTGCTAGTTGTTAAAAAAAGTGGATAACGTTTTTCCATGTCGCTTTATGCAGACACAAAAAAAGTACAATAAGGATTAACATTAGTGTTACTTTCAATTTTAGAAGTCATTGAAAGGCAGGTCACGTTATGTATATCTTACACATATGGACTATAACGTAAACTTATTTAAAGAAACACATCATCTTTGTGGACACACCTGGAGTCGGGGAGAACGAGCAAATGACCGCCAAGCTGTTTGAGTACCTGCCCAACGCAGCTGCCTTCATATATGTGCTGAACAGTGCAAACGCCGGGGGCATCCAAGAAGACAAGGTGTGTTTATCTTAGTTTTGTTTACGTATTAATATGAAACACACAATATTTAAAAAGATTTACATGTAGTTCGTACGTTCAGAAAATGGATGAACACCAAAAGACATTACCATATTTACATACTAATTTCTTTCTACCAAGAATACGTATCGGTTTCAACATTAAAATACAGGTAGGCGGATCTCAAAATGTCTTTCCGCTACTAGCGTTTTTGTTGCCCTATTATACTACTAGTATGTGTACAGGGACTCCGGCTACTTTTTGTAACAATGCAAACACTCGGCCGACTTCTGCTATTGTCGTAATGCATATTGTAAACTGTTGACGTCGTGTGTAGATCTGGAATACAACTGTGTGCAAATAAATAGAATATAAAATGAATTGGGTATCTTAACATTGACAACGTATGTTTCTTCCTTAAGTGTTTGACAAAGTCGATAAGCATTATCGAATTGCGTGGCAAAATAGTGATTTTTTTTTCATATTACAAATAAAACCAAATAAACATCAGCAAAAGAGAATAAAAAAATATAAAACTGACACCAATCGGTTTGGTGATGCCTAGTAGCAGGGGGAACACTTAACTGCAGGCTATATAGGTCGCTAGAATCTTTGCGCAGTTCTGCATTATTAATACAAAAAATTAGTACATGCTAATTACATTTAATATATAAAAGAAAACATGGATATTGTATGTATGTAGCAGATAAAAAATACATTGAAATAATCGTATTGGCTATATAGGAGGAGACCTCGCCTAAATCTGGGTTTACTGGACACAAAACAAGGTGTTACGGCAAGAAAATTATAAATGCATTGAATGCAAAAACTTTATACTGGTATAGTTACCAAAAACGCAAAACTAGACATTTTCGAAAGCACTGAGTCAGGACAAACTACGTTCAGCCCGTTTAGCCTGCCGATGCAATGGGCACACTGGCCCGCATTTAAATATTTCCGCCAGTAGAAACCCAATCGAGACTGTGCTTCTCGTGCGATTCAAAGTTATACAGCCAACAATACGGATGCAAGTTCAAAGAACACCATACTAGCATAATAATCTATGTTCTTTTTGATATAATTTGAATTTATTTGGTATTTATCTTTAGAATAAAAATATATTTATTGATACACAATACGATGTTTGCATTATAACAAAATGACTCGATGCCTCGACCGTTTTGTACTGTGTTGTGTAGGCAATTTCTCACTTCCCTATAATAAACAATCAGAGTACGTTTTAAGTGCTTCTCTCATGCTGATGTTTCTGGATTTAATCTATATTATATTAGAATTGGAAATGTATGTAAATGTTATGATTACGTCAATAAACATAAATTGTCTTATAATACAGATTTAATTTACATTCAATATTCGGAATAGAAAAAATGCCAGCAATCAATGAGACTAATTTAATAAATAAGTAAAATTATCAGTTATATTTAATAATGAAACACTCTATACATTTGCTATGCAAATCTATGACTATGCTCGACTTGCAACATCTTCATTGCTATCAATGCACACATAAACTTTTCAGCTGGTAGAGATTTTTAAGAAGGTCGAGGAAATCGATCAAACAAGTGGCTTATTTAGTGTCGAACCCAATTGCACAATGTTCGTGTGCAACAAGTGGGATTTGGTCGAAGAACGGACCAAAAGAGAGCAGGAAATTGAACAGAGAGTTTGGGACGATACATCATCAAAACTTCGGAACGCTTTACCAGGATTACTATGGGACAAATACGAGTATATGTTCAAAATGAGCACCACAGAGGTATGTAAGATGTCGACAGAACGAAGCAAAAACAAATCGATCCGTTTGAATTGGAAATGCAGAAACATAAATGATATTATACAAGATATTGACAAACAGATTAAACATGTTTACATTTATGCTACATATATGATGCTTATCCGATTCTCACACCTTACTTTTAGGCCCTAAGATACAAGAATTCTGGAATGGGCGATACCCCAAAATATACCAAACTGAAGAAGGGACTCAAAGATTTGGTACTACATGGTCAAACAAGTAAATCTAGCATGCATTATAGGTAAAACATATTTCCGACCAAATGACTAAGTAATGATATATCTAAACGAGTTTATTTGGTAAGAATATTTAGTTGCAAGCCAACTAGGTTGCTGCTGCGACCGGTTTTGCAACCTATATTGAAACATTGGTTGGGATGACACAAACGTTATAACAATTTCTAGCAAAGCAGCTTTACATTAAAATCCAGAATAATAATAATCCATTGAACAGTGATAATTTACTGCAATAGTCACATGATAGAAACGTTATATAAGTTTAAACACATCTCGCAAAAGGCACATTGGGCGAATAGAACATCATCAGTCGCCTCAAAGGACAAGATTCACGAATTACCGTGTTTTATTTTTTTGACCTAACATATCAATATCATTATGTTGATTATGAAGTTTGTTTAACAGTAATACTCGGTTAGTGGTATCTAAGAAACTGTTGATATGACCACTGAAGTACATTTTATCAATTAAATTGTAACTTTTTGCCTTATTGACATCAGTGGTATGTTACTTCAGTTAGAACCAGAATAGGATAGAGTTTCATATTTTTTTTAAAATCGGCACATTCGGCAAATTCCATCTGGAATTTACTAAATGAATCTTTATAATTCAGATCATAATATTACAAATGACGAAACACATGGATCCTTCGGAATACTAGAAGTTACATTAACCTCTCGACTAATCCGTCGAATTTTCCATAGTCATATAATTAATGTACTTAACCCTTCCTTAAATAACAGATTGCAGGCATTTAAAAGGTTTATTTCTTCTACTTATCATTATGGTGAGATTTAAATCTTCAATACGAGTTACAAAATGCACGTACGTATTTTATGATCAAATATGACATCTTTTAAATCACATATATAAAAGAAAAGTTGTTAACATCTATTAAATTAATCACAACATTTCAAGCGAATGTTTTATTGTAGACTGTACACATCGACAACAACTTTTATATGAATAATAAAATTAACACTGTTATCATTATTAAGAGAGTAATACACACTGTGTGCGTCTATACACTTTTTGACGTCGATAAATAAAACAGAACAAAGACCTTAGTTGCGGCCCTTCATAAAAAGCAAATTTCGGAAAGTTCTAATTCGGAAACGGTACAGTTGTCATTCACAATTTTAAACGCTATTATAGTTTAAATTTAATTCTAATACTAATGAACTTTTTGTACATTTGGTCTTAACGCAAAATACTTTTCACAGGTGTGTCTTTTCTATAAAATAAGTATATATAAACAACATAATAATTTACGAAAACCGTCAATAATACATCTGATATTATTTTATGTTAATACACAATGAAGTCCTATATTCTACATCTTGTTGTTTTTTTACTGCATATTCGTCATGCAATAATGTGCCATTAAAGAGAAATATATTGGTGTCGCCTTTTTATTTTAATTGCTTCTTTTACCATATAAAATAGTGGAATTTAGCCAGTCAGCATAGACAGGGTATATGTGTAGTTACGAACATATACTTAGTAAGATAATTCGGGAAATATCGTGTATAAAATCGAAAAGAACGATTTTCTATTTCAAAGCGACTGGCTAAAAACAATTCGTCTATCATGTCTTTTTTTCATGTACATAAAGAGTGAGTCGACATTGCGGCAAATTATTAACAGTGACTGTCATAATACTCATTAAATGTTTATTGCAATATCGGATAAATGAAAACGCAGAAACTTTAACAGGAGAGAAACCCTTATTAACATTATTTGGTTCTTTATTACAGGTAAGACACCATTTGCTAATACAAAACAGTACAATACACACAAAACTAACACAATAAAATGATTTGAATTGTCACACCGCGTTTGACCGTTTCCATGCAAACCATTGGGGGTTTAAACCGGTTTTAAGGAATGCCAAACCTCGAACATAATTACGATACACAAAAAGTTAACCTGAAAGCATTGCAGTTCAAATTCGAATGAAATAAAACAGAATATTATGTCAATTAAATTACAATTCAATACCAAGTTGTAATTAAAATCAGGTCAGCGGCGAATTTTAATTTCATTTACTACAACTGTTGAAATACTCAGTATATTTTTTATTTAAACTGTTTTAAACATATCTATGAGTTCAGGTAATTGACATCATATATATTTTAAAAAAGAAACATACACTTCTTTTAGTGGATGATTCAGCTTCTTTTAGTTGATGATTCAGTCAATTACAGTGTTGTTAGCGAAAAACTGTTACAGGCCGTCCATGATTATAAACCGTTAACTGATTAAGGTCTTCAATATGTTTGTTTTTTTGGCATAACTGATAATAACGTTGATTTGTTTCTGCAATAATTGTTTCTGCCTTGATTGATTAGTAGAGGATGATTGATAGTCGAAACTAAAAAAAATGTATTAGGTACCGAACTCCTTCATTCTAAAAATATCATTGAATCCCCATTATCCATTCATGAATAAATACATTAATATCTAGTGGCTGAAATAAAAACAGGAGAATAAAAACGGCATCAACATTGTTGCAATTTTCCAAAACATATTAAAACATAATCGGTTAATTTTATTTAAGGCCGGAGACCAAACGTGTTAATCCTTGTAATAAGAATAAAACAGTTTGTTTGTACACTTGTTTCAAGATAATAGTATCTATGTTTAATGGTTTCACCAATATTTTGTTTAAAATATTGTGGACTCTACAAAGATGGTTAATTACATTGTAATATCAATGAGTGTCATGATATATAGTGGAAATTTAAAGAATGAACGGAGTAAACACGATATACTTTGTTATGTAAAAAGGAACGCATTATACAACGTAATAATATTTTCAGCGAAAATTGATTTACATGTCGTACTGACATATCTGAATGGCAGATTAAATAATACAATGGAAATAAAATAAATGAGGCGCGTCGTGGGACAATCGGACTTAAAGCATGTGCGTAAAGTGTCGTCTCGGATTAGCCTGTGCAGTCCGCACAGGCTAATCCAGGACGGGACTTTCAGCCTACAGTGGATTTATG
Source organism: Congeria kusceri (assembly GCA_027627225.1). NCBI lineage: Eukaryota > Metazoa > Mollusca > Bivalvia > Myida > Dreissenidae > Congeria > Congeria kusceri. The sequence goes on along the minus strand of CM051032.1, from coordinate 5,563,731 downwards.
TTTAGAAGAGACTTCACTGAAACAGAAAAAAAACATAAAAGATTGCTTCTGAACAAAATATTTGCATACAGACTTTAAAATATTTTATACACTGGCATCGACTTATATAGTCATGATTTTAGTAGCAATTTAGTGCACATATTTTAATCTTTTCATACATGACTATTGAAAAGTAGTTGAAATTTTAAGAACTTATTACACTTGTAATGTGCTACACTTTAGAAGTTTATTTTACCAAATTAAAACAAAAGACTATTTGAATTGTATTATGCTCCCATAAATGTGGGAGGCATTAAGCTTTGCACTTGTCCGAACGGCCGTCCGTCTGTCCATCCGACAATTTTGTGGACTCAACTCTTCTTTAACTTGGCGGATTTTTGCTCCAACTTTCACAGCTGTAGAACCTCAACGTGTAGGTGATCGTTAAGGAAAAAGTTCTGGCTACGAAACATTTGACAAAATTGGTCATTTTTACACTTTACAATATATAATTCCCGAAATGTTGTAGACTCATCTCCTCGTTTACTGTTTGGTGAACTTTGCCCAAACTTTCACAGATAAGGAACCTTAATGTATAGTTGATCGTTACGGAAGAAGTTCTGGCTGTAACTTATTTTATCCGAATTATGGCCCTTTGTCATTTGTCCACTATAGAATATATATGATAAAAAATTTGTTCAGGCCTAATTAGTGTTGGCGACACGTCCTTTGTCTGTGTCCAAACATGTGTCGTGGGGGCATCCGTGTCTGTGACACATCAAGTTTTAACTGATGTCTGTATGCTCTAATATATGTTGATTATTATTTTAATGTTATATCATCTTAAGGCTTTAAACGACAGTATGTGTCTTTGTAATTTCTTCTGACATTTAAGAGGTTGTTCATAGATTAGTTCTTTATTTTCCATGAGATTTGGTCAGATCAATTCAGAAACGTATTTATTATCAAAGTATGGTCCATTGCTACGAAACTAAGTGTATTATACAGAACCATCTTGACCCTGTTGTGTTTGCAAGGGACGCTTTTCAACGATTCCAAAATAACAGCGCATACGTTAAACAACATCTTGCTTATATACAGGTGGTTATGCTCGTTTGCTCGACAAGCAGAAATATATATTTCGGCGAGGAGCCAACACGCTAATGCTACGGATAAGGAAAAGGCTCAGTTGTACGAACACGTTGTCACCAAACTGCAACACATTCAAACTAACAAGGAAATTGTAAGTGGTTTGTTATAATGTGGATGTTGTTATGAAATTACATTACTTTGTATTCTAAAAATTATTGGCATAAAACTCCGATTATTTTTAATCCAGTTAATTATCGAACTTGTATCGAATAAGTTCTTTCTGACAAAAGTTGCTCGTATGATTACTCAACTATTTTTGCGTCCATTTTAACAGGTAAGAGATAGACTGAAGATGTCCTGCAATAAACTTACCTCGAATATGGCAAAACAGTTGCACTGCTATCTAAACTCTAAAGAAGTACAGACACGCTTAAAGGCGAGAGTTACAGGACTGATTGACAAAATAACAGCGCCCGATGACGATGCTTTCCAGTATATGGCAAAAAAACTAATACTGGAAATTGTAGTCAAAGAAATTGACGACTGGGAGAAATGCAAACGATTTTGGAGTAATAGCGTTGAAAGGCTGACGAGCGAAATGAAACGAGAAATCGGAATTTTACATGACAACTGTCGCGTGGTAGAAGCGGCAATCAAAATAAAGGACGAAATGCCTGAAGGTAAATGTATGTAGAGTTTTGAATATGCTGTGCTTATAATAATCATATTGCATAATTTTATAAAATATTTCATGACATTCAATCTTATTTGTTATGAAATACAGACAAAGGGGTTGATATTTGTAGCTTGTCAACACAATGGTTATCTTTTTTTTCAGCGTGTGAGAACACTAGATGGAAGTTTGTTTCATTAATCGAGCGGTTCAACGACAGAAAGAAAATTGTTTCGACATTAAGTCATTTGGCATTATCTTTGTTGGGATTTCCATTGTCAATGGGTTTAGTAGAAAGGGGAATTAATAAAATGACCAAATTTCTAAACAGAGAATATTTTTTACAGAATTTATTGAAACAAGTCAAGAAAGAATGCTTAAGCGAGAAATCTATACATGCACTAATTACTGAGTGCTACGCTGTACCTATGGAAAGGAAAATATATGAGCAATGTGAGACAAACATTGCTTCTCGAACCAATAAATGCAAGAGTCTTATCGAAAACATTGCACATGATAGGCGCTCTGCTATTGATATCATTAACGAATGCAGTGATATAACAACTAATGTCAACAGTTTTACGAAACAACTTGAGCAAATAAAACAAAATAATGACATCATAACAGTAAACCCAGGTGCGTTTGACAATCAATAGATTAAGAGTTATGTTCGATTCTGAAAAATTGCAAGATTGTAAAGAAAACACATTCGCTGCATTGACTAGTGCGAGCTTTGTTGCAATTATGCTGTAATCTGACTTCATTAATGAAACCTTAAAGTTCAAATACTTCATTTGCAAAATTAATTCAATATGTTTCACGTAATCGGAACGAAATGATATTTTAATGCAGGTTTATATGTTGGTGTATTTATGCTGACTTGTATACTATCGATGAGTTGTTTGCGTAATTTAACAATTAGTGGATCTAGTTTCATTTAACCCAGTGAACAATTATCAAAGATAATCATTTCACTCGATCCATGATGAAATTACCATGTTATAAATATGCTTAATAAGCCGTTATGAACATAACTGGCTATGTTTTATGGCTAAGTGTTAAATTGTTTAAGGTATCATTACAAAACTATGTTCATATACTGAATGCATGTATGTCGACTTTACAGTATGATTTTAATTTGTGTATGGTTTAGACAACAGTGCGCGGCAATAAAGCATTCTCTTCACATGTCCTGTCAGGTACATGTTCGACCCTTTCTTTCCATTTGGGCTTTAAGGAATGATTAAATAGAGATTTATTTACAAAAAATACTATTATTTTGAAAATATGGAAATTTTCAACACAACACATTTTGTTTAAAAATTCCACATGCATGGGTTAATGAAAACTGAATTAAAACGAACAATAACAAGTATGCGAGAGCGTGCTTTGGGGGAAATACTGGACCTGTGTTCCGTTTTCTGTAAGGTTATAGCAATGATTGAGAATGATTTTAATGGATATTTTCTGATTTTTTTTTTTGCAATTTATTTACAAGTTTGTTTATTATTGAATACCCTGAGTCTTGTTGAATGTTTTATGTTGAAAAAGAAAGAATTGGACTGGAAACGCAAGGACAACATCATGTATGTACATAAAATGAGTGTAAAACATCATTTTACCTGTATTATCAATGGTATACTGTAGATAAAATGTGTTTCAAACGATCGATTTTCTTCAAATTAGCATGATTTTGAACCGGTTCAAACCCCCAATGCTCTGCATTGGCCGATCCAAGACAGTGACCCTAGTTTTAATCATATTGTAAGTTTTGTTTTGTGATGTGCGTGTTGTCCTGTTGTGTGTGGCAATATGTTACTTGCCTCAAATAAAGGACCTACGGATTTTTATAAAGTTTTCTCTTTTGTTGTTTTCTAGATTTTTTATCTTATATCTTATATAATAACCATGCGTCACTTCATCTAGAAATTAACAAATGATAAAGATCTTCAAGAAGTAACTTTTAAAATCAAGATACATGTATATATTTCTCCGTGGATCTTGTTTCAGATGTTGTTTGTATTCTATTATAGTAAAGTTCATTTTTATTATGTAATATGTTATAAGGTGTTACTTTATCTTATGGCGTGTTGCTTAATTATATTTTTCATAATAAGCATACCACTTTTAGATTATTATGATAAGCCTAAAGCTGTTAAGAATTACAGGCAAAAGAAAGATAACATCTGTTATACTTCACAACAGTTATCTTCTGTTATAATTCACAACAGTTATCTCCCTTGCTCGACTGGCTGACTCAGGCTTCCAATCTATAAATATATTACTGGTTTCAGTCATGAAACCCCACAGTGAATGCTTGACTGGTTGTTAGACCCCTAGCTTCCAACACTTAATGGCTAATCACTCAAAAGGCTTATTTTACTAAGATATTAACATTTTGCACAGGTTATAATGTTGTTCTATTTGTTTGAGAATTGTTGTCATCAATTTGTGTGTACTTATTCTGTATTTAATCTGTGAAGGGTGTATTGCCATTTACTGATAAGCCACTTTTCAGAAAACCCAGTTTTCCCAGAATAGTTCATGAAGATAGTCCTAATAGGATATTGATTATTGATTATTGATGTGTTTTGATGAGTGAGTGCATCTGGAGATTGCATATTTTAACAGGAGTATTTTGCTTAAGTTTATTTTATAAAATGTTGTTGATTTAATTGATTTTAGATGATTTTAGCTGTACGTTTAGAGATTATTTTTTGAGCCAATGAGAATCTTTGTGAATAGACTAATGTTAGAGAAATATATTGTTCTGCTGAAGCCACAGAGAGCAGTATAAATAGAGCAGTTTTACCAACAAATGTACAGTTCTTGATGCTTTCTTGAAAAGGTTACATCTCTAGAAAAAAGATGGAATTTTAGTAAATTATTTTCTATTTAATTAATTCAGCGTTAGGGCTTTATTTTTCCAAATTCTACTGATTAACAGAGTAAATTCATTTCATTGATATTTAATTAAATATTTTGCAGTTTAATTAATTAATAACATTTGTGTTTACAATTTATATTTTCTAAATTAAGAAGTCTTAATTTAATTTAATAACTTTAATAAATATTTATTGTTATTTACATTTCTTCATACACTGGAGTTTCCAACTCTCCATAAATTGTGTATTAAAATAATTGTTATTTTTCTTATTCAATTAAATCTATTTGTTCTAATTTCTATGTTAGATTTTATGGAAAGAACTTATTAAACTTAAGCTTTCTCTTACTTTCACAGCTTGATATTTCTGTATCTCTATGATTGGTCATTTTAACTGACATTATTTGATACTTTAGACTTGGCTTGTTCTTGTTTTTATGATCTGTTTTTGCACACATGTAAATATTCTCTAGTTATTGTGCGAAATTATTAATCTGACACTCATTAATCTTCGTGACAAACCGTAAGTGTGTTCGGTTGTTTGCGTGGTTTTGGACGAGTTTGTTTTATTGGAATTTATTTTTATATAGATTTAAATACGGGGTAGCATGAGTGGTATGTAATGGTCGTGTGGTATAATTGCTAGCGCCCACGCCATCGGACCTAGTTCAATAATAATAATAATAATTAGTATTATTATAATCATAATAATGTGTAAAATGCTCTTGTTTATATCTTGTCGACGCCGAGATTCGAACTCGAAACTACGCATCGCAAGCGCAACATCTGTTCCACTACACCATTCTCGCGTAAAAATATATAAGCCAATACGATATCAATTTTCATTGTATAATTGCCTACGCTACGCTCAGTACTTGTTATAGTATCTATAAATAAATCCAGATTGCATACGGAATACTCATGAGTGTCAGGTTAATAATTTCGTACTATAGTAAAATTAATGTTGTTCTGTTATTAAAACTTGGTATTGGTTTTTACTTTAAATCCCTCAACGTAACGTAAGTTACGTTAAGCGTATCTGAGTGGACGCCATTTTACAAATAGAAACCAGTCAGCGGTGTCATCCTGACCGGAAATAAGTTTATTTAATTTGAACTAATCAATATTTCTGGTTTACTTACGTAAGCGAACGAGACCGCACGCCACAATATTTACAACTTAAAAATTATTGTGATGAGTAAACACGCTATAACAGCAATTTCCATTGACTGGACTTAATGAAGTACAAAACATTTACTTATCTGAGTTTGGAATTATCATATTTAACCTAGTAATATGGAATGTCTACTATATGATTCCAAATCTTGTGAACACGCAGGAATGTATCGGCAACTTGTTTTTACTCATTTTATCGTGCATTAGAAAGTTATAATAAGGTTGCTCTGGTTAACCTTAAAACTTCGAGTAATTTAATTATGATTCAATTAAACGAATAGTCTCTATTTTTTCTATTTAATTTGAAGTGCAATGATATGAAAACTATTTGTATTTACATTTATGTGTAGTGTGATTAAAGAGACATGTTCACAGATTGTTCGTATTTTTTAAAAATGTCATCAAATGTCTTAACTGCAAAAACTACAGCATCTGGATCTAAATCTAAAGAAAGCTATATAAAGAAAAAAGGTTAAAATTTAAAAATGACTCCACCGGGAATCGAAACCGGTACCTTTGAGATCAAAAATTCCATGCGCTAACCACTCGGCCATTTGGACTTATATACTTGTTTGCGTATTTTAACGCTATATAAGTGGCACGTGTGTTTCCCAAAATACCGATGAAAAGCGTTACAAACGCTTTATAATTGTATCCGTTTCGATTGATGATTATCCATTAGCGAAACGATATTTCTAACATATTTTGTTCATTAGTGTTATTTCGCTTGTTTGAACAGAACAGAACAGAACAGAACTTTATTTACATCTCAGGCATACAAGTATGCAGTAAGAGGAACAATATACATTTCGTTATACAATAGTTGGTGGAACAAGTACTTCACGGTTAACAAACATATGTTTTGCAAGCGTACTTGAAAGATATATTTGCATTAAAGGGGGCACTTTCACAATTAAAAAAAAAAAAAAAAAAAAAAAAAAAAAAACAACAGCATAAAGAAGTAAATATAAATGTATAAATAGTAAGACACAAATAGTATAACACATTATCTGACATTTTTTAACAAAGTAATTGCAAATTTACTTAGTTTATGAAGTGTATCGTACTTTTCTAAAGACATTATGTACTTAAATTTATTGTCTCTGCAAATATGTCTCGAGATTTCACTGATTTCATGTCTGTTTGTAGTAAAATGGGTGCATTTTAATAGATAATGTTCTTCATTGCCAATGTAATTTTCATTACAAAAAGTACAAAGTCTGTTTCTTTCTTGTGTGCCATTCCATCTACCAGTTTCTATTGGAAAGTGGTGGTTAGCTGTGCGGAGCTTAAAAATAGGTAAATACTTAGACTTAGGTAGTATTTTAAGGTAATTCTCAAATTCGAGTGTGGTTTTAAACGAGTAATAAAATCTGCCTTTATTAGATTGGTTCATTTCCGAATATAATGTATACTCTCTTTTTGGAATATATTACACAGTTTTTAATAATTGTCAATTTGCCAATCAGTGAACCGGTCAATTTAATTCTCGGTCATGTGTGATGTTCATCATGCCTTCCAACATCCAATGATTTGCATTGACCGTAGCTTCATTCTCTACAGTTAAACAGTTTTAGGTAAGAAACTGAACGTTCTTAACACTCTTTTGTAATATCGTGTGTAATATCAAACCTGCCTTTCTAAAATCTAGCACTATATACCAGTTAATTAACGGTTTTGTAGGATCAGATTTCAGCAATGACTGTGAAGGATGAGGTTTGTGCCAAAAAATAATTTAGAGAGACTGTATTAAAATTTTGTAAAACCAATCTTTAAGTAAAACAATTTACATGTTCAATGGCTGTTTATGGGCAATTAGGTCAATTTTCTTGTATATTTCACTAAAGAAACAAGCACCATTAAATAATGGTTGAAAGTTGTGAATAGCGGCATTCTGTACCAGTGTAACAGTGTACCAAACATTAAACAACGGTTGTAATAAAGGTCAAATCAACTGATTAATCATGAATTACATATTTTCTATATAGTTGTGATGTTTCCTCTGATTGGTTTATTCCCTATTAAGTAAATGATAATAGTTTTAATGTACAGTGCAAAAACAAAATCTGAAGCAATCAAACTGTCGTGGTTCAGTAAAACGTTAAATCAAACATTGCACAAGATCTATACTTGTTTATATTTGCTGTAACTTTCTTTTGCAATTTTAACTAGTAAGTATAATGTTATTACAACTATTAGTTACTTGTATGTACATACTTACTATTAGAAACATTGTTAATATTTATATACATTATGATTTGTCAGGTGAAGATAATTTTGTTAATTCATTGTATCACGTTATGAGAACCAAATATGTCTTTAAGTAGCTAAAATATAATATTTTGAATCTTGAATTTCTGTGATTATTTAAAGAGCAAATATGTAAGTAGAGGTAAAACGTGTGGTTGAAAAACAAGTTTGCAACTAAAATAAGTGCTTACAAATGGATATAGAAGTAGACGATGATGGTGTGAGACGTGTATCCCTCTATTAAAATGATGTCTTATTATTGTCAGGGCAAGTAAAGAAAATGTTGGTACATGTTTTGCAAACTTTTCTTTCGATGAATACCAATGAATTGACAATACAACTGGTTCGTTGGTTAAATAACATCAAATGAAACATTGTTATATTAGCACCGGTATCATCCAAAGTCAAAAGAATGCAGCTGTCAGGTAAGTAAGCAGTAATTATTTACTGCATTATGGGATTGTTGTTGAAACAATATACATGCAAGTGGAAGACGTGTTCAACCTCACGACGACGAAATCGTAATACGAAATGACCATGATTAAGTAACCGTGCTGTATTCATTCGTGCAAATACGAGTGCAATCCGTGGTTATAAAGGAAACACGCAAACTTTAATTTGACGTTAAAGTGTAAGCAAGAAAAGGGTAAAACAAACACGACTCTTCCCAATATAATTATGTACATTATTTTAACAATTATCTTTTGCCAATATGAATATTGAAATTTACGAGTTTTTACTTCAGTTGCCGTCTTGGGGCCCTTTTCATAGATATAGTCCCTAGAACACAACCGAGTGGGCAAACTATTTCTTTAAAATGAAATGTCATGACTTTCAATAAATAAAACATCGTCCTGCGATTATCATATGCACATTTATCTACTAAATTGTATATTTGTGTTCTGATTGTTCAGACCGGTTTCTAAGCCAAAGGTCAGCGTCACCAATAAAATATGACAGTGAATAATTTAGTTATTGTGTACAGATATAATTTATTTGATATATAAACATTTTATTATCAGAGACAATAAAGAGTTGGTACAGAAAATAATGTGTCTACTATTCGATTTCAGACAAGTTAAGGTCTAAAATCACCATACACATGTATATAATTATAAGCTACACGTTTGTGTAATTTACTCTGTATTTTACGTAATGGTTTTACTAAGTTAGATAAATAGTTTACAATCGCTTCGTAATTTTAATGTGATTTTGAGGGTTAATGTATCGTGTATTTAAATAATACTGATTATACTTCACATGTTGTTACCAGGTGATTAAGAGAATTCTGAAGACCTGTGATCGACATGTGAAAACACAAAGTTGCTGTTAAATGTTGCATGAAATTAAGGTTTATAATAAAATGGTAGTAGGAAGCAGACAACCTTGTTCGTCGTATGTATTCGCTTGTAAATACAGATTACATGTCCCTTCGAATTTATTAAAAGCAAAAAGAACGAAATAACGTTGCCAGACTGAAAAGGACATATAATTTGCATTTTGCAGTACCGGCATCTGGCAAATAGGTAATGTTCAGCAAAGATGATATAATAATGACCATGGTAATAAATAATTGTTGAACCAGCAGTCCAGAAATACGTAAATAAAAATAAAACATTTTACCAATAAAAATACAACAAACCGCATTTAAATCTGTAAAATAATAACGATTTTGGTGACCTTTAACGTAAAATTATCTGTATGCGACGGCTGGCCATGCTTCTGGAGTAAATCAGCGTGCACATTTAATTTAGTGTATATTCCGTTCATACCAAGCGTTTTTGAAGATAGACATGGTAAATTGCTTTTCGTAAAAACGAAACTGTTTTCAGTCGAATAAACGTAATTAGCCTTCTTTAGAACTTATTCCAATTTAAGATGTATTTAATTATATGCTATGGACTGCGGCTTTAATAATTGTGTACATATATTATTGCTTTAATTTCTAAAATCAACTCAAAATAATTTTGAAATTAGTAGTTTGTGTACGCGCCTTTGGTCAGTTTTATATAAAGGTATACATTATTATACTGTATGTGTATTAGCTTCTGTTTAAAACGGGGTATATATATGAGTTTTCTATTTCAAATTTGTAACCGGATTTGAGATGTTCTTAAATATTGCCATTTTATCACCTATGTATATATAATTTTATCCGTAATATCAAGAAGAAAAACAATTGGATACATAAAACACGAGAAACGGATCAAATTTACATTATCTGTTTTATTTTCAGAATGAACGTTTTGCAAAGAAACTATTTTGCATTTTCAGGCGGTAAAATTCATTAGTTCAACAAATAGAGCACTATATTTCGCGAACAGTCAATACTGATGTTTGAGATAAGAAAATGACGTTGTCGCCAAATTAAAACGCATTGGACATAGCATGAATAATGTAAGCTAATTTAATAGCTTTCAGAATTTAACACATTGAGTCATTGACAGTACTGCCCTGTAGCCAGTATTTAGCGCAGATTAAAAAATATCAATGAATACTGCCTATAGGTATAATCTGCCGAGTTTGCCTCTGTTTCTGTTACGTTTTAATTGTAACGTATGATAGATGACTTATGTTGTTTTATGTTTGAACTTGACTGGACAAAGATCAGTGAGCTTATGACATGGCGATTCGATCGTCGTGGGTGCGTCCATGCGTACAACTTTATTCAAAGCACTTCCTTTGTAACCACTTTGCCGACTTTGAAGACACTTCACATAAATGTCCATTCGGTTGAACGCTGCTAACTTTTCCCAAATGGTTTCTGCCGTTAAACAAGATAACCGCCAGAGCTAAAAATAAAAGTCCTTAAAAGTTATTTCCTCCTCAACCAGTTGCTACGTTTTCAAATACTTTCACAGAAATGTTCATTGGAAGGTTTTCTGGTAATCTGCCAAAGTTGCTCAATTTGTTCCATTCAGTTGATAACTGTGCCGTTAATCTAAATATCGATGACAACCATAGAACACTTTTTAAATGGCATTGATTGTATTTAACAGAAATTTGATGGACGCGTTTGCTTTATCTTTCTATTATTATGGGTACAATTGTATTTTATCTGTCTACATCTGATTAATCAAACTTTAGTCGATTAAGTAACAAACACGACAGACAGTGGCACGATAGAGAGATCATTGTTGATGACATAGATATTGATGCTGCCTTTAGCTGGCTAGACGAAATAGAGATAAGTCATCAGCTTTATATCTTGAATAAGATGAAAGATCTCAATCGGGGCAAATTACAAGCAACTGATAGTGGATCGAGCACGGGAACGGCAGGTTTAATTTAGATTTAATTGAAGGTTCATAGAGATGTCGTTATAATATAAACAATACATATTTAGACACGATTTTCTCCCATCATTAAGCCTGCTTTGACGAGACTACACCCCGAGGGATAAAGTTAGCTGTATTTCCACACTATGGAATACAGCAAACACGCGCAGTATAATGACGTCATCATGTTATTTGTAGTGATATCATTTTATGTAGCTCGTGTTATTTAGCGTGTTTCATTTGTTTATTTTTAAAATCAAGACAGAAAATGATGGGATAAATAGAATACCAGGTAAGTGTTGAATAATGATAAGTGTATTTGCTTGGCTCGAAAACACGAACCGCTCGCCAAGGCTCCTGTGTCAGATTTTCTAAGCCTCAGTAAATTAACTTATCTGTATTTAATGCTAACCTAGTATTCTTTATAGGCCTCTATACCAACCGTTTTTCAGCATTAAAATACGGATAGAATAAATGTTGTTTTTTAATTATCATAAATGTGAAACAATTAATAATTTTGATTCCTAGTATTGAAAATATTTTACGCACATGCAATCAGTTAGAAGATGTAAACAAAATGGACAGAGTGCATTTTGCGTTGCGTTTGAATGTCATTATCATGTGACTAAAGCCACATGCATGAGTTGGGACTACTTTCCGAACAAACTACATAGTTGAATGGAACGTAGCCGGGTGCAAGAGATTGACACACGATCTCCTGACATGTATACTATTGACTACATACATGAAGCACTCGTAAATCCATGTAAAAGGAAAATTAAAAATTTCGAAATGAGGAAAACACGGAAACAAAATGGCGATTAACTATTGAAATTCCAGATCGGTTGAACGCCGCCCTGGTAGTAATATTAAAAACAGGTGAACGATTTGGGGTTAATGTGTACTCTAAAAACATTTACTATACATTTACACGTAAAACTGTATCAGGCTAACCTTTTACAATTGTATATATTTTCTAATTTAAATCATTTACGCGTATTGGGGACACACTTAGCGGTTGTGTAAAGGTAGTCGTTTGAAAAGAGTGTTCGCAAAAACGGAGAAATACACAAATATTGATTACACACGTTCGAATTTTTTTACACTATCGGCCATTTTTACCGGGAGGTCGCGCGTTACCTTAGTGAGAAACCTGTCGTTAAACTAGAGGTCGGTCGTCTCTCCTAACCAGTGTGAGACTCACTCATCGTTTTCATATTAAACATTTTGTTCCGAATTTCGTTAAAAGTATTCAATATAAAATGACGTTTTGTTACTCAACTGATGAAATTTATGCCTGAAACAATTATTATTGAAGAGATTGTAACGCTTTTTAACACAATTGGGCATTTTAAAAGCTTAAATTTGAAAAAAGATACCAGACTCTAACATGGATGAATTTCGACGCTTATATGGCGAAACATTCAAGGGTTCAAGAAAGGTGTACACCAAAGCTATTCCACTCCTTATTTGAAGGAAAATGCTTATAAAACTGTATAAATTGCTATAAAGGGAAAAATAATAAGCCGTTCAATTCGTAAACAACCAAGCAATTGCGTATAAAGTATTCAATACCTTTTTTATTCGTAACAGCACAGTTACACAATTTATATCGTGGGTAAATGAATAATTGTATATCATCCTGCGCATAATGATAAAGTCGAATCTAGAAGATAAATACATCAACCTTGAAAACATTTTGTTTAAAAACATTGAACAATCAGCAAACATCCGCCATTGTTGGTACCAGTTAGTGTTTTCCTCACTATGTCAGTTAGTAACTTACTGTCATTCTGTCTGTCTGTCATTTTGTCTGTCCGATTTTCTGGTTATGCAGGACGCGGACATGATTCATGAAATTTAATTCTAGGAGATGGCTGCATTAGAGAAGGTCTGCGCATTGCGAGTGCTTTTGAGTCATATTTGCTTTTTGTTTGTCTGTTTTGTTACTTATGAAGTATAACTGACTATTAGTAAATACCGAAGACGCATTCGACATTGTTAGATTTTGGGAATATATTTCCTAGCTTGGTTTGACAACCTTATCATTTGGGCCATGTCAAAAGAGGCCACAAAAGCGCAATATCAGAAAAAAATTACTTATGATAATAATGTTGGCATATTGCAATTGTAAATAAATACAATGTATGTAAAAAGGGAACAATGTTCGAACATCATAAAAAAACATTATATAATTTAGGGATGAACTAATGGAGACAATAAAGTAGTATATGATAATAGTATTGCATTTGGCTGGCCATACTTTGGATGTAGTAATTACCAGAGAAACGGACACAACGGTGTCTGATACATACATTTCCGATCCCAGACCTCCAGACAATAGCGGGAAGGTCTCACGTGACCATTTTGTAGTTGTTTTTACCGCACGCGCTGCATAGCCTGCACCAGTAAGAAAGACTGTCAATTTCTGAAAATTAAAATCAATTGATATTAACGAATTCAAAAAAGACATTATATCATATGATATATTAAAAGATGCGCTCAAAACCTCAGATGTTGATAAACGTGCTGATGCTTACACCCGTGGACTTTCTTCACTTCTTGACAAGCACGCTCCTCTCAAATCCAAAACTATAGTTTCTTGTCCGTGGTACAATGAAGATCTTCATACTGCAAATATAGAAATAATGAAACTCCAGATACATCATCAGGAGAGTAACCCTTATTACCATCCGTTGGTCCTTTATTTGAGGCAAGTGACCAATTGCCACTACAATACAGGACATTACATACAACACAACACACAACATAAAAATGATTAAAACTGGGGTCACCGCCTTGGAACGGTCAATGCAAAGCATTGGGGATTTAAACCAGTTTAAAGGCATGCCAAACCTCACACTTAAGCTAGAAATAAACACTTAAAAGGGAAAATACACAATTGACAACCTAGAAATCACACAACAGACATAAATGCACCAAAAATGATTAAAGCTGGGGTCACCGCCTTGGAACGGTCAATACACAAACACAATGGGGGCTTAAACCGGTTTAAAGGCATACCGAACCTCACACTTAGCCAAGAATTAATCACAAAACACGCACTTGTAAATAAACTTTAACCTCATAAAATTGCAATTCAAAACATCTTAAACGAAAACTTGAACGTAAATGGCGTCTGCATAAATCGACGATAGATCATGAAATATACAGAAACCAATGCTCTACAGTGCATAAATTGTTAAGACATTCAAAAGTGCGGTATTACACCGAGAAAGTGGAGCACTGTGGTCGTGACCATAAAGGTTTGTTTAAAACAACTAAACATTTGATGTGTGAAGCAAATGAAGTAGTTTTACCAAATAACAAATCTGCTAAGATGCTGGCACAGGATTCCAGTGATGTTTTCATCAACAAAAATCGAGGGATAAGAACTGAAATTGCTTGCAGTACTCAGTCATACCAACATGTCGACAGCGATGAACTCGAAACATCTTTCAATGAAGAGCAACTAACTGAGTTCTTACCATCCTCTGAAGAAGAGATTAAAATGATAATTCAACGATCGCATAGCAAATCGTGTGAACTCGATCCACTTCCAACAGGGTTGTTAGAAGATTGTCTAGACGAACTGCTTCCAATATTGGCAAGACTGGTTAACGCGTCACTTGAAAATGCATATGTACCTACTACATTTAAAAGTTCTCGAATAAGACCACTGTTAAACAAAACTAGGCATTGATCAAAATGTGCTTAAAAACTACAGACCAGTATCAAACTTTCCATTCATCTCAAAGGTTCTTGAGGAAGTTGTTGATTCTCTGCTAGAACAACACCTAACATTACATAATCTCCATGAAGAGCATCAGTCAGCATATAGAAAATTTCACTCTACAGAAACCGCTCTACTACGTGTGCAAAATGATATTCTTCAATCACTAGATCAGAATGAAGCTACTGTCCTTATTATGCTCGAATTATCAGAAGCATTCGAAACCATTGACCACACCACTCTTTTACACAGACTCGAACACCTTTTTGCAATTGCAGGCAAGCCAATCCAGTGGATGAGGTCCTACCTGAGCGACCGTTACCAGACTGTCTGCATCGATGGTGAGCTCTCAAAACCTGTACTGATGAATTATGGTGTTCCACAAGGTTCAGTACTCGGTCCGAAAAACTACATAATGTACACTAAACCTGTGGGTGCCATCTGCAGAAAGCATCAACTGGAACATAATTTCTATGCACATGACTCGCAACTGTACATGGCGTTCAAACAGAAGGATCACTCGTCACGGGATCGTACCTTAGAACGTATAGAACAGTGCTTGATGGATATTATAAAGTTGAAAATCTTACAGTCAATCTCGGTGCAATTGCTGGATTCACATGTAGACATGGAGCAGCATGTTAACTCAGTCTCCAAATCGTGTTACATGCAGATCCAATAAATAAGCCAAATAAGACAATATTTGACTGCTGATGCCACCAAATCTCTTATTAACTCGTTAGTAACACCAAAACTTAACCACTGTAATTCACTACTGTATGGCACCTCTAAGATCATTCTCAACAAATTGCAAACTTTTCAAAACACTGCCGCTCGTCTTATCACCAAGACATCACGTCACTGTCATATCACCCCTGTGCTGAAGAAACTTTACTGGCTACCCGTACAACAAAGGGTAGAGTATAAGATTCTGACTCATGTCTACAATAATTGCATGGACAATCCCCTGCCTACATCAGGAGCATGTTAGAAATATTTACTCCACAAAGACAGATCAGATCTCAGGATGACTCTGTTCTCCTAGTAGTGCCAAGAACTAGGACTGTTACGTACGGTGATCGATGTTTCATTGCTGCTGCTCCAAAGCTCTGGGACGCATCGCCCGCAGAACTCAGAGACTGTAAAACACTTAACATCTTTCAAGAAAGCGCTGAAAACGCATTATTTTATTAGCATTTATTCAGATCGAAGATTATCATTAACTCTGTACATGTCAATTAGTATAGGTATACCTGTCTCAATCGAGCAAAAAAATTAGTTTTAAACGTAGGCATTATCATCATATTACTTTTTTAAAATATTTGACCATAAGTTCTTAACCTCAGCTGCATGCCTCTGTGTTATTATATATTCACCACGGTTTTGTAACCATGTATACGTTTTAGTTTTTACCACTAGTGAGTTACCTTAGGTGCATGGCTTTTTATCAAAGTATTGCGTTAGTACTACCACCGTTTTGTTCTTAAATACAAATTTAAGTCAGTGTATTTATTTATGGTTTTATTTTTTTTATTTTATTTTTATTTTACCCATGTTATTTGAACTGTATTCATTTTTGTATTGTATATGTTATTTTAAAATCTCAATTGTGATTGTAAAGCACTTATGAATGTGCTATTTCATGATAAAAGTGCTATACAAATGTGGTTCAATAATAATAATAATATTTTTTTTTTTTGTACACCCACCTGATCCTAAAATATTGTGACGTTCTAAAACTTTCTAAATGTAAAATATTCGTATTATATTATCATATGAACAATATAGGGTATTTGACAATTTTACTTAGTAAATTAATTTTGAAAAGTCTTAGATAGATTTTTGTCCAATGCCATATTAGCATTCACGCCTAATTGTAGATTGATTTAATACTTGATATGACAGGTGTAGCGTTTTAGAGGAAGGTGGTGTACACACATTTTAACTTCTGTATTTGAGAGCAGGTTTCCGCTTTAAAACAATAGCCTTGTCTCTCGCTATCAAATGTTATATGGTTTCAAAAACAGTAAACCAAACAATAACTATTATATGTTGTCTAAGTAGGATATATGTCTAGTATTCGTATCTCGCAACGTTCGCCTCTAACGTTGATATCCAACGGCTACTCGTTAGTTATCTTATACATATACATGGGAATATATTGACACATCTAGCGAAGTATAGTGATTAATTGATTGTGCTATCTCCAGTTTTGAATCTTCATATCGAGGTTTGAGCGTAAAACCTTTGTATCTGCTTAACATTCCTAAATCAATTACAATATTTTTACGCTCAACACTAGAGCGATAGTGTTTTTATCTTGCGCATATTAATACTATTACTTTGTGTTTATTTTGTCGTGCTAACTACGTTTATTGACGTCTTCTATACGTTAGGATAACATTAAAATACATAACACATTCGATTAGAGAAAAAATATATTAAGAGTCGCATTCATAAGAATGTCAGTCTGTTATTTACCACGCAACCTGTATAATGTTTGTGCCTCAGCTGCTACTTTAACAAGGTAGGTCCCTTTTTTTCTCTGTTAACAAGTCATTGGATTATACCCAGTTATGAATCTTCTTAGATTACCTAAGATAACGTACGTCTTATGCAGTTTACCAGTTATTAATCATTTATACATTGTCCATATTGTGTAAGAAAGTCATTTCCGTTTGATGGCGTTCCATGCATATGCTTTCACAGATTAACATCCATGTGTTTAAATAAAACATTCTCGCAAAGTATGAATTATGACAATTAATGCGTTGGTTTTATAAACGAGATTTCACTTATCCACAATTTCTGAATTGTATGGTACACAATACTTATCGATACTATACTTACGTATGTGTCTACTCAATTTTGTAATAATATCTAATGCACGTAAAATATTTGACTGAAATACACCAATATAGAAAATAAGAGGGCCAAGATGGCCTAATATCGTTCACCTGCTTCAGTAGCATAACCAAAATACCATGTGTTAACGCATAATGATCTACATACAAACTTCATCAGGGCAACCAATATGAGAAATAGCGAAGCGTGTATAGTGTTAACATTGCTTTACATGCACATAGACGGTCTGATTATGTTATTTGACCTAATGACCTAATTTTGGCCGCATGTGTATTGACATTTGTACCATCATATATTACTGCACCTGATCAAGATTTAACCTGATATGATAAAAAGTGATTCATAGAGTAAATGAGTAACATAGTTTAATCAAGTGATCGGGCTTTTTACTAGAAATGGCAATGACTATTTAAACAAAGAAAACTATTCGATTATTATTCAGGTAATAGAATATTCATTTGTTAATTAATTAAATTTTAATAAGCATATTCAATATAGTAAATTTGTCAATGATAGAAAATAGATGCCCATATCTTCTCTAGATGCCCATATCTTCTCTAGTACACATGGTAGGTGTCAAAATCGGCATATGACCACATTGTAGAAGACAGTTTTGTGTTACTGCTGTTTAATCCTATTCCTCGACCGTGGTCTCTTAGCTAGTAGTAGTAGATTAAAGCATCTAGTGGGTGTTAATGTTTCTAATATACATGTAGCGTTATGTAGATGTATTTGCCGCTGTTTTCTCACCGTACGCGTGTAATGACTATATTCCACACAATTGAGTCTTTTAACATTTTCATAATTTTACAAATACTGCATCCGACGATCGAATATTCGAATACTTTATCAATCGAATAGTCGAATATATAGAGTGTATACAGTACAAACGTTCCTTAAAAGTCGGTAAATTACAGATTTTGTGACCTCGTTTTTCACTGCCGAGGACTGGTTTTACCAGAACATAGATTTTATGGTAGACAATTATAAGTTCAATTTTCAACCATATCTAAAAACACTGGTGTTGTGTAAACAAAGTCTGTTTTGCATTATTTGGCCTAATAACCTAGTTTTGTAACGCAGATGATACATTTGTCAGCAAGACCTGATCTGATGAAAACCTAATGATTTACAATATGGTTTAACTTTATTTGACTTAGTGACGTAGTTTATCACAAAATATGATCCATATTTGAACTGAATCCAGGGTTTCATCGCCGCTATCACTTTCTTTATTAGCACGTAATAATAAAGATGCAAGAGAGTGAATGCCATTTATTTGGAAACAATACAGGCTATCATGTGTTTTGAACTAGCGACCTAGGTTTTGATCGCCTGTGAGCCATTTTTTACTGGAACATAGAGTTACAGCGACTTTCTTATGAAATAAAAATCACGTGATGCAAGACAAAGACGTCCGTTTTAAGCCAATCTTTACCAAACTTTCATTGAGTGTGATTGATTATAAGACATTAGAATAAACAAGAAAATGGCTACAATCGGGCCATTAATACCGGAGTGTGGGAAAACAAATATTCAGAAAACGGATTATAAGCAGGGTAAAAATGCATTTCTAGCCAGTCTTGACAAAATACATAGTTAGTTTATACTTAAAAGATCTCTGTCATAGTTAGAGAATAAGGGCCAGACTGGACAAAAAGATAAAAGTTTTTTCCCACTGTTGATGGACAAAATGGAAAATAGTAACTATATTCAAGACCATACTGTATCCTGCCTAGGCTTTGTAGCTCCACTGGAGACAACACTCCAGCGTCATCGCAAGTTGAGGGCACATCACGGGAAGTCGCCCTTACCGTGATAAGCTCATCCGATTTGCGTTGGAAACAAGTGCCGGAGGTCACTTCCCACGGTTTGATAGGTCATCGTATCTTACAGGACAGCTACCGCCCGCCTCAAGCCCCCAGACAGTCAGGTGCTGTGCCTGCCTGCTCCACTGGGTACGTGGAGCTCAGAGAATCATCTAGACAAGTGGGCCACAAATTTTGCACCAGGCAAGACTCAAACAAGATAGAAGACTCCAGCTCTTGGATTTGCCAGCTGGATTGTCAAGACTGTGTGTCCCGGATTTACTGCTGACCTGAGGCAAATTGATGACGCACGCTGACCTGCCGTCATCAACAGGGAACTCTCCAGGCGGAACGTAGACATTTCTCGTCTAGCTGACAGGGAAGCCACCTTCTTTTGGCACGGAAAGTCCTCGGACGAACCAAGGCAGCACGGCGTTGGCTTTGCTGTAAAGAGCACGCTCGTCACTTTCATTAAGCTCCTGTTGTCACACAGAAAAGATCCCTCTCAACAGCTGTGTACAAGGCAGCCACTGCAGCCTACGGGAAGAAGGAGCGATTGTCGACTGGTATGAGGCCCACTGGGAGGATATTGAGCCCGTGACTGTGGCTTAGAGGAAGGCCATCCTGGCTTACAAGGCGTCGGCAAATCCTAGAAGCCCTAAGGACCGGCTGGAACATCACCTATACTTACTGGCTGAGCCTCTGCAGCAGTATACAGACAGATGCTGATACCGTGGATGCTCGAGGCATGTACAAAAGGGTCAGGAAAGCGACCGGCCCCATAAGCTCCCATTAGAAGTCGATGACGGGCGAAGTCATCACCGACTAGGGTAAGCTGCTGCAGCGCTGGGTCGAGCACTACCTTGAGCTGTACGCAGCCCGCAATATCATCACAGGCACTGCACTGGACGAAATACCAGACTTGCCAGTTATGGAGGAGCTAACACTTCACCTTCGTGGGAAGAGCTGAGAAAGCCATCGATTGACTCGCTTGCTGGAACCCCTAGGAGTGACGCCATCCCTTGAAAAGCCTCAGCCATGACGTACAGAAAGCCGAGAATGCCAGAAAGAAAGACCTTGCTACGAAGAGAGCCAGGAGGAAGGACAAACATCAGCATCCTCAACAGGCAACGCTATTTACATGCAGCAAGTGCAAAAGAGACGGTCACTCAAGAATCGGACTGCACAGCCATTCACGAAGGTGCAGATAGAATATCACCCACACCGGAAGCTACGCCATCGTCTCTCGAAGACGGACGGATGCCGACGACAATGACGACTTCATTTTCTGTGCAACATTGAACAAAGGTGTTCATGAATATAATACCATATTTGATAATAGGCCAGAACTGATGAAGTAAGGCAGTTTATTTTCACATTCTTTTTAATAAAATACTAAATTTAGACTTTATGCAATGCCTCATTTTACATCCAGTCTTGCCCGAACGTACTCAGTTTGTATGACCGTAAGATCTCAGGCGTAGTCGAATAAAGATTGGAACAGAACCAATCTTGACGGTCAGTATATTTTTCCCTGGATACCCGGTCTCCAATTACCCGCGGGTAATATACAAGTACTCTGTGGAACAATCACAACAACCCAACGAGCATGCATGGTCTTAATATTTATCATGCAAACTGGGTGATGGTATTGATAACGAACTAGATCACGGTTTTACATTGAAATGACAGTGCCAGATAAAGATTTAAATGTGCGTATTAGGCTTAAGTTGGATTTTCTTCAATTGCAAACCTGGAACGAATTATCAACGCATGTAGCATTGGTGGCTTGAAAAACTCCATCGGCATGGTTTATAACCACTGGACATAAAATTATCAAAGAAAGGACCAAACTTGGCTTTTGCACAGCCGTGGGCATTTTCTTTGCGAACTTCATTATTTCCACTTTCCATCGAAAACCGCCACAAAACAGACAAGACCTAGAAAACAAGTTCTATAACATACGGTCGTGAGAATGATCTGAGCACTATAATCGCACCACCATTGTCCGGTCCATAAAATACATTTTAAACATATGCAGTCTTCACATTCCATATATATTCAGGTACCTCAAAAGAAAGTCATAAACACGGATAAACCAAGACCTAACTCTTAAGTAAATTCCGTGTGTTTGACCAAGGGCATTTTGTTATGATAAGTAAATTTAAGCCAATGATTTAAAGACATATGACTGTTATTTAAGTAGAGGAATGATTAAGGACCATTGTAGAACCCGTACTTAAAAGCCTTTTTCAAAGCGTTCTCAACAGTAAGGTCTGCATTTTTGCCAGTACTTAGTTGATCGCTTTAGGCAATCGTGGCCCTCTCTTGTTGAATGTTGAGAAGGTTTTGGAAAGTAAAACATTGGCTTAAGCAGCTACGAATAAACTGGACGTTTAATAGATGGTGTTTCATCTGTGTTGGCCGCAAATGTCGATCTGATATCACGGTTCATTTTCACCCAATGTATTTAAAATAAAATGTTACCGCTGTTCATTCTACATTTGTACATGACCGGCGCAGATATTACTATAGACAACGAACACAATTTTGTTTTGTAAAACAACGCAAATAATATAGTCTGAAGCTGATGTTGTTGATTCAGTTTTTATCAATACATTTGACAAAATTTGTAAAACCGAATCAATTCACTGTAAACAATGATATTAAATAGCCGTATACTGTGTTCTTTGTCTATAGAATAATATGCGAGTGTAATGTTAAAACTAAATAAATAATGTTCGCATTATTGTTATTTATTGGCAAATAAACACTAGTGTGTCTTTCTGACGCGCAGCTATTTAACCACAAAGATACTACTACGCATCAGAACTCTGAACCGCTGTTTATATATATTCACTATGTTCTTAATTTATTTGCATTTACTGAAACTCTAAACTTTGTTAGCTACAATGTAATTTTTTATCGAAAGGGAAATCAACTTCATAAGTATTACTTGCTAATTTCTTTTTTCTCTAAAGTAGCATTCGAAACAACAACTAAATTATTTTTAGTCATCAAGTAAATATATAATATGTTAATGGTGCTGAAATTTGAATGTATTGACACTAGTATTAAAGTGATTTTGTATAAAACACTTTATGAGGGGGCGTGCATTTCTAATAGGTTTGCAGATATACAGTGTGTTTGCTAAACATTTACAATCAAACCTCACACAATTTAGAGCCGGGAAATGACTGTCAGCGACAAACTTATCAAAGACGATTAAGAGGTCAACCTTGATCAGATGGACCTTGTTGCTGCCTTTGACCGGTTAGATCACAGAGGAATATCTCATCAACTTCACTCCTTGGAGGAGAAGAAAGACCTCATTCGATATACAATACAAACGACTTGTGGGTCTAGCGTCGGAACGGCATCATCTCAGGCAACTATGGTAATGCGTGACGTAGTTAGCGAGACCTAAATACTCCCTTCACACAATTAAATCACAACCACTATGAAGAGATTACTATATGCCAAACACTGCACTATCGATGTTCAATTTTGCAGTCAGACTCAGACCTACAATATGTATAATCAAAAGATAAAAAAATTAAAGAGTCGCATAAGAGCCGTGTACGAGGAGCTGTTGAAAGCTTTTTCAATATGAATAATTACGTGGACTGTACTTTATTATTTCAATTTTGTTTATATGCTGTAGTGTAATCCTTTCAGAATGCTGTTTAGTTATCTTTAGAAAGGCGGTTATAGATTTGTTGTCCTCAATGTAAGACAAAACTGCTTGCCGCTGAACGTATTGCTATATTAATGTAACAAAGCAATAACATGAACGTTTTGTAAACCGTTCTCCCGCGCATCATGCATTGAAAATTTATGTAAATTAATCCTAACAAACAAAGTACAAACCTAATTACAATAAGAATAAGGAAACTCCGGAAGTATCACGAGCAGATAAACCCATATGAAAATCCGCTGGTCCTTTTGTTTAAGGTAAGTGACCTATTGCCTTTACAATACAAAACAAAACACATAATACCAGTAATTTCGTGAAAAAAATCGTTGGCAGATACTTTGTTTGAATTAGGTGTTTTTAAAGGAAACCCAAAATACTATTGATACAAAATGTTCTTCAATGTATTTACATCAAGAAACGTGATGAGCTATATTTTGCGAAAGCGCTATCAAAGAGAAGTTTCGTAAAAAAATGTATGTTACTCTTTCTTTCCAGAAGAAACATACGGGCTAAAGCTTTAAAAATATGCATATAATTTGAGAATTAATTTGACAATTTCCTGCGTCAATTGACTAAATGCAGCATACTTTTTAAAAATTCATTTTTTGCAATATATATATATTCAATCTGTAAATGATTCAGTCCCGGAAAGAAACAGACAGCGACAAATCAGTTGTTGACGATGAAGAGGTCCGTGTTGACGAAATGGACTTGGATGCTGCTTTTGACTGGTTAGAGGAGAGAGGGATAAGCCATCAGCTTTATTCATTAGAAGAAATGAGGGACCTTATTCAGCGTACAATACGAGCGAACGCCTATTAAATGCAATACCGGGACAGGAATACCTCAGACAATTATGGTAATGAATATTTGAAGATCTACATAGCAAACATCCAATCCCCAATTTCAGAAAATAAGTACTAGATCTATAAACACTATATTATAGATATGTCAAACAGAACACAAATGTGCACAATTTTGACCGTTAAAACTTCCATCAGTTCTATCAAAATTAATGTATATTTTATATATTAAGTTGTTTTGTTGTTTAATTGTATTGTAGTATTTTTGTAATGAACATAACATAAACATTCATTAGTTGCATATGTTTATCTCTTGTTCTAAATAAATGCAGTCCAAGTCGGATCTGCAAGAATTATTATCAAAAGGTAAAAACTTATGGGTCGAAATTGGAACAATATACCAGCAACTGTTAAACACTTTTGAAACGCATCGGTATTGGACTGACCTATACTCATACCTGTCCACGTGGTGCGGATGCAATATTGTAAGGAAGCTGACCAAACAAAAACATCATCTTCAACACACGGATTGTCCCATTGTTGTAGCAGGTGAATAAACTATTTCTCAATTGAAATAGCAGTTCGTGTGCATTAAAATCATTCTATATCAAAACCTCAATGATGAACTATACTATAAAAACGTTAACGAAAAGCACCATCATGTATTGCAGACATGTACTTCCAAAAGTGAATAATTATATAATATAAAGAAATGTATATAAATATATAACAACTATAAGCATTCTTTTTATACTTTGTATACGGTATTGTTACTCTTGACATGCCAGTCAATGTAAGCAGCTAACATTGCTAGTTTGACGGGTGATTCTGGCTAGTTGTTACTCAATTGGATCTAGTATTAAGTATAAGTTCTACACATTTACAGGAGAGACTAGTGCTGAAAAGAGCTGTTTCCTTAACCTCCTTCTTGGGGAGGATGTATTTCCATCGCGTCTACTCTGTTCAACAGCGACAATCTGCGTTGTCCATCCCATACCACCAGGGAAAGACCCGTATTACGTGGTTGAGGGAGAAAATATCAAACATATGGGAAGTAAGAAGAAACTTATAAAAGAACTGGAGACAAAATTGACTTCCCGTTTCGAAGCTAATGAGCATAAACAAGTCGATATTTACTGGGAGGTGCCTTTGCTAGGATTAAATGTAGGTATACAAATTATCCAAGTTCGCTGTTCATTTCTTGTGGCAAACCATAAAATGTTAGGATACAATTAACATAAACGGTTTACCAAAATAGTATTGATAAGTTAAAGATGTGCTTTCTGCAGACATGGCAAAAGACCGTAGACCCGTGGGACGTTGCCGGCTAAAATGACAAAAGGCCGGCGGTGAAATCCAAGATCGCCGGACTTACTGTGCGTTTTGTTTCTAAAGTTTGTAACGTTCTTGCAGTTTTTACAGGAAAGTTATATCACGGTTACCGGTTCCTGTATTGACCGGACATTATTGGATCATTTTCGGCAATATTCGTAAGTATATGACACATATAATACGTGAAACGAAAGCAAATTTTCGGATATAATCGGACGACCTAGGCAAAGAGTAGCATTTGACAGAATCTAAATTTAACATTGTTAGCTATTGACGCTTCATGCAAAGGCAACATACCACCCAAAATAACTGGTACACGGTGGATGCCTCATTTGAAGCGTGGTTTTGACTGCCTCTTTCAAATATTCAAAGCATTCGAGCTTCACTTGTCTACAGCATCTCACACCAGTCCCAAGAGTAAAGTACTCATGAAGATTATGTTGCGCAAAACACTTTTCTGCTTCATTCTACTAATCAGGGTGTTCAATGATTTGTTAATATTTTACCTTATCATATTGTAAAAAAAATGCATATTTTAATGCTACATTTATCAATTTGGTTAGTTAACTGTAAATGATAATAAAAACACATTTTTTTATTTTTTTTAAATTATTTGTTATAAATTGTATGATATGCTGTCAAAATCAAAACACAAGTTTAAGTTTTAAAATGTTGCACTTATATGCAGGACCTCCTTCAGCGTATGATGGAGTTGTCGCTGCAGCTGCAGGCTCCGGTTATCACACTCGCTGACTCCATGTTTTGGATGAAATGCACAGCTGATGAGATTGAATAGCTGAAAACAAGATAATTTTTAGAGTCTTATACTCAATATAAAATTGAGTGCAAACAAATAAACATATAATCATATTTATTTTGGCATCCAACAACGAACTGTAAAGTAACCAAAAATGGAACTATGAATTTTAGGAAAGCGGAGATTTGAAGCAATGGCTTGCAACTGGTATATATAATGACATGACTCTAAATGGCAGCACTCCAAAAATGGTATACTAGTCTTATCTTGTTACTGAGCTGGCTGCTGCTGTGCGTCGGAGGTTCAGTACTGAAACCGATGTCCAGTCTGTGCTAAATTGCAAAAAAAATCTCTGGCTTGAGTAATTGGCCTAAATCAGAAAACAGTACAAACTTTGCAGGTTAATAAAAAACTTGGTTGGAGCTAGTTGGAGCCATACTCAATTTACTGTTACAGTTTCGCACAATTTCCAGCGTGTTTCCAGCCGTTATATTTTTAACAAATTCTGTCTAATCTACTGTTTGTTTACATTGTGCATGTAAATTTGTGACCTAATTTAATGTAAGACATTGTCATTTATAATTGGATTTTAATGTATTTCAAACTTTATATTACAGAGAATATGAAGAATTTCCTTCCGATTGTGCACGCTTATGTTGTGATTTTCCTTTTGTTTATGACTTTAATTAATGTAACAGTAACACAGTGACACAGACAGTAATATCAATAACTGGCTTTTTATTGAATTTGAAACTTATCATTACAGTGAATAAATCTTGATTATTTAGAAAATGCTATATTATTCCACTATAGTATGTATAAAATAAATACTACAACCTGCAATTTTTTCAGAGTTTGGGGATCGTGAGATAAAGCAGTTTGCTGGCCACTTTGAGCAGACCCTGCTGAGAGCTGATGAGGACTTAAGCCTGGATCGGGCCATCACTTAGTGGCACATTCTTAAGATATCTGCCCTAAAAAGGTACATAAGTTATACTGGTGTTCGCTATAAGTCTTTGAATGTAAATCCTACAATTTTATGAAAAAATCGTAAGTTTAGAACCAGAAGGTACGAACTGCTTTTGAAATCATTAGCAGTTGGTACCTTCTGGTTTTAAACCCATGAAATGTAAATAGCCTAAGCAACTGGAAGTTGGTATATGCATATTTAATATTGAAATGTGCAATAATTGCTGATATCACTTATCATATAAAACTGTTAATTTTAGACGATTTAACCAAAATGAGCAGACATTCATCACGGCCAGCTGCGGGATTTGTTCTTCATCATAAACCTGATGTTGAGTCTACCCCCATCATCGGTTGCCTGCGAGGCCACCTTCTTCTGCATGAAGCAAGAAGCAAGAAGAACCCGACTGCACGAGTCCACCCTCATCAGTTTGCGCACAGATCGACTACAATCTGCTGACATTGAGGACTTCTATCCACAGCCAGCTGTTGACTTGTGGCTAAGTTATTTCTGACTGAAGAAATCCCCTACTTAATTTTCACTATTAAAATTAATATAAATATTAACATAAATAATTAATACATAATATTAATGTAAAATATCAAGTTTATTAGAAAATATATAACTAAACACCGTAAAACTCATATCAGTTTTCTATCTAATCATAATTTTATGTAAAACATTACAAAATGTCTGCACTCACCTGCTGCTAAGCCTCGTAAGCTGAACTACACACGGAAAGCCACAACATAAGTTATTGACCTGATGCAGACTGAAGAGAATTATGCCGAGGTTGAACTTGAAGTACTGGATGTTGTGGGCGTTGTTGGTGATGACTGCTGCGATCTTGACGTTGAGGCGGATGGAGATGACATGTGATTACCACAGCGCGGAGGAAAACATGTTTAAGATCTTGTCTTACCTGGAAAATGACACTGATAACTAGCATAGATTCATCATAGGATGTGGAAAACATACAGTGAAGAATAAATAATTATTTTCAATGTTGTGTTTGTTAATACATACACTAAATAACAGTACGTATTTGCTCAATAAACAATAAAAACAATGATTTTTAATACACACAAAAATTGGAGCCGGTGAAATTTACAACGGACCTGTAAATGTTTCCCTCTCATAGGACAGCCAGGCCTGTAAATTGTGACGGTCTTTCGCCATGTCTGCTGTCTAGTCGTGCCATAAAAGCAGAAAAGAAGCTTAAATGATTCTGTCGGAAATAAATATGTCACTGTCTGAATTCAATTAGTATTGATTCTGTGCGAAAGTATCACAGATCATTTTTCTATCTGATATTGTTTCACAATTATTACATCTTAAGGAATAGGATGTCTAACAGTTTTTATCATAGTTTCAGTGATATCTTTATTTAACCCAAATATTTAATACCCAATTTATTAAAGAGACGCGTAGTGTTTGTGGATACTCCTGGAGTCGGTGAGAACGAACAAATGAACGCCAAACTTTTTGAGTACCTGCCCAACACAGCTGCCTTCATTTATGTGCTGAACAGTGAAAACGCCGGGGGCATCCAAGAAGACAAGGTATTTCTTTACAGGTGTTCACATGTATTTGCTGTTTAGTTTTTTTTATTTCATGTTCATATCAAAATATCACAACATAATCTTACAGACAAAAAAACAATTAATTCCTCTATGTATACGTCTACACTTTCAGCTGGTAAAATTGTTTAATAAGATACTAGAATACGACAATTCAAGTGGCTTATTTAGTTTCGACCCAACTTGCATAATCTTCGTGTGCAACAAGTGGGATGTAATAGAGGACAGGTTAAAGGAAGGAGAGAAAGGGCTTGAACAGAAGGTTTGGGAAGATATATCATCAAAGCTAAGGAAATATTTGCCAGGATATGAATGGGACAAACATGTATACAAAATGAGTGCAAAAAAGGTATTTCAAATCATCCATCAGTGTCGTAATCCGATTATAGACCTAGTTTAAAATTTTACTACACTCATTTTAATTAATAAAAACATAACTTATATGAGTTATTCATTTTTTATTTATTAGCCGCATGTTGTTAGAAACTGTATGTGTCATTTGTAGAAAAGCATTAACTTGGACGATTTATTTCATTGGTGCGTAAGTACGAGCATATTTATTGGGATTGTTCTGCTATACGGTCTCATATGTGTATGCACCTTGTTCAATGTGTGTTACTATAAGTAGCTGAACACTCTTGCTCAAAGCAATATATTCCATTGCAAGCGTGTTTATGATTTGTGGTTGCTATGCTTTATATGTGATATGTTTCTGTTCAGGCAAAAAGATATATGGATTCCGGAATTGGTGACACAACACAATTTGCAGAACTTAAAAAAGGTCTCAAAGACTTGGTAATGCAATGTCAAACAAGCAAATCTGAAATGCATTGCAGGTAATATTATGAACGGGGTTTGGTCAAAATTACAAAATATTCGCCTCGTTAAACATTTCTTATGTTTGTATATTTAATGTGAATTGGTGTGACGTATCATAGGCGAATTGTTTTCATGTATGATAGTTTTTACATGTGTTTATTATATATTTTCATTCTGAACTTCATTTCACATAATTTACAGTAAAAGTGTAAAACAATATTAAATTGTTATTAAAACGTTTTGTCAAATTTCATGAACATACAGTAGTTTTTTTTACAGTAGATGTGTTTGTTTTTGTTAAATAAACCTCTAATTACTAATATCTACATTTTAACAACAAAATAATTAAATCTCGATGATGTGCCGAGAGCGTTGTGGTTGTCGGTGCCAAACAGAAATTTATGTTGTCAACTTAGTAATTTCTCCTATACTTATTAACAAATATGAATGTCGAAATGTAATAGTTAAGTAAATCAGTTAAGCTGCATTGCTATAAAAAAATAAAGATATTCATTTGCAGGTGGTTAGTTTTATTTGTTCAACAAATAGAGAGGTATATTTCGGCGAAACTCCGACACGCTTATGCTTCGGTTGAGGAAAAAGCGCAATTGTACGAAAATGTTAGCACCAAACTGAAACACATTGAAAACGCAGAGAAAAGGTAACACATTACGTGCTTTGTAATAACTAGTCAAAGAAGTAGCAATAAACAACATTTAAACTCTCGCGGTATTTGAAACTTATCTGAGAATAAATACCAATAAATTAATATAGATCTACAAAATAATGTGTCGTTTATCAATTGTGATATTGCAGTTTACAAGTTCACAGGTTTTCTTCAAAGATCAGCTAATTCATAACAGTACAATGTGATCAATAATAACAAAGGAAAACATAACAATAAATGAAGAGGCTATATAGTATACATCAATTCGAAGTTTATAAGCTAGAGATTACTAAAATATTATACAACGAATAACGAAATAAACACATTCAAGCAGTATTGAACATATGTTATCAATCTGAACAGTTTCAATATTTATTTTATGAACAGAATGATATTTTTTTCTGTACTTTATATGATCATGTGCACCAATGGACATTACAGGTTCAAATTTCAAGATATTTGGTCGCGTATAGTAGTTTTTGTTAATAAATCGTTTAATTATATACCAATATTTTTTCTGCTATCAATGTATACTGTATTCAACATTCAAATACGGGTAAAAGTATTCAATACTAGCGTTTTCTTTTTCCGTATTATACTAGTAGCCGGACTATTTTTTATGGCAAAACGACACTCAGCCGAATTCGGCAATTATCAATGCATATTTACAACTTCAATAGTGTGGGTAGATCTAGATCTCTAGTTTGGCACATACTTTTATCAAATGAATAAAACGTAAATAAAATCACTACGGTTGGTTATTTTTCCTATAGGCACCCGGCACAGCATTTCTTCCAATATATCCGGAATCAAACAAACCACACAAGTTTACTGCTGTTTTATCTCAATAAACCTGTATTATTCAAATTCACCGTCGTTAAACAACAGGCAAAAGAGATTAACAGACATCGATGGCCATTTATTGTGTATTTAATCCAACACAAATGAAAATGACACAAAAATATCCACTGAACACAGCGTCACATAATTATCCATTCGGAGCTAATGTTTGACATAATAATATAATGGCGTCATCATTAAACAACTCATTTCCTAGAAGAACATTGTGACATAAAATAGTTCGTGAAGTTCGTGAAGTGTTGGTGTTTTATAGAATAATATGCTGGAAAAGGTATATAATAAATGAATTATTACACTAATGTGGTGTTACAACAACTTGTACCAGCCTCGTTCTTTGGTCCAGTAGCATAGCAATCGAGGCTGCGCGCCTCTCTTTGACTCGACTGATACAAGTTACTAGATCGCCAAACTAACATAATAAATTATTATATATGTCTTATCTCTTGGAGAACATAGCACGAATTACATAAAGTACACAAACGTTGTTTAGCTTCAATTGCAAATATATGATATTCATTCATGTATACATCTATAGGTTAAAGATAAACTTATGATGAAATGTAAGGAATTTATCTCTGCTATGGGACGTGCTATTCATGAACACCTTCGCACGCAAGGTGTACAAGAACGTCTTAATGTGAGGATTCAAGTAATACAAAATACCATTCCATCACCCGATGCGTACAATTTCCAGTCCGAGGCAAAACGGATCATAATGGAAATTGTTGTCAACGAAATACATGACTTTGAAATATCCGGGAGATACTCCACACGAACTTTAGAATATGTGATGTCCGAAATATATAAAGCGAGAATTCGAAGATCTAGATGAAAACTGTCGTGATGCTGAAGTTGATATTTATAGCTCTGGTAAATATAATGCTATAACATGACATGACATGACATGAAAATATCATTTATTACAATTATATTATATAATATAGAACATATTATAATATATTAGAATACATTTTTTTATTATACTATATTGCTGTGTTTTGTGACGTGATGTCGTCTAGTGTAATATCATAATTTTGATTTCTTTCAGTTTCAGAGGCTGGATAAATTCAGTGTAAACAGTTTGAATGAGACATTGCAATTGAATTTAATGCATTTGTTTTTGGTTTTGAGTTTCTCCCCGTTCATTTTAACGCGTTCATTTTTTAATTATATTGATAAATTAAGCCCAAAGCGAAGGTTGTTGGAAGAAGTTATGCAACAATGCTGCAGTGAAGATTCCATACACGAGCATATAACTCAATGGTATATTATGTCGATAGAAAGGAAAATACAAGAGGAGTGTGATTTCAAAACAGAGTCCCGAATGCAGGCGTGTAAGAACCTGCTAGAGTCTATTGTGAACGATAGACAACGGCCAATTGCAAGTTGTAGTGCGAATCATTTGTGAAAAAGTTGACAAGGTTCAGCAAAAGATTCACAATTTGAAAGGGTAAAAAGAACGTTCGTACATTTTTGTCGTTTATCTTGTGAAAACAAACCTTACATACATCGACGTAGAACATGGTAGTTGATATTTGTATTAGAGTTTGTTTGTTAAATATATACTTGTTATGCTGTGTGAGTAACACAAGAGGAAGTAATTGAATTGAATTGCGTGTACCTTTTATACCCATTCGTTCAACTGCTTGTATCAAAACCGAAAACCGGGCTTAATGCATGTGCGTAAAGTCTCGGCCCGGATTAGCTTGTGCAGTCCGCACAGGCTAATCCGGGACGACACTTTCCGCTTTTATGGTATTTTCTGTTTCAAGGAAGTATCTTCTAAACATAAATCAACTGTAGGCAGAAAGTGCCGTCCGGGATTAGCATGTGCGGACTGCACAGGCTAATCCGGGACGACACTTTACGCCCATGCATTAAGTCCGGTTTTTCCACGACGCGCTTTATTTTATTCTCATCTGGATTGAGGATTTAAAATACGCCAGATGTCGTTAAGTCTTGTATTATACTATTTAGGATTTTACTTAATTGTGATGTGTTGGTATGTTTCCCGTCTTTTTGTTTAGTGAAAGATTGAGTACGGTGTTGAAAATAACTCCAATAATTATAAGTTTATGTGTGTTGAGAAGTATTCATTTTTATAAAAGTTCATGGAAGGAATCATGGTCAGTGTTGGGTCAGCTGTGCAAATACATCATACTCGTCCAAATATATCACCGTATTGTACAGAACGCTTTTAAATAATCATTAATATTGTATATAAGCGATGAGACACTGACTGAAATATAGAAGGATATGGAAAACAGGAAGAAAAAATAACAGTTTATAAACTCTATTAATGTGCGTGTGCGTGTACATGCGTGTGTAGGGTGTAGAAGGGTATATGTTTTGTGTCTGTTAGCGTGTTGGGTTTGAGGCATGTTATAGCTTGCTAGTATTTGTAATATATTTGATCAAATGTGGTGTGTTTTTTCATTTTGATATTTACGGTATGTATTCATGTTGTTATATACTATTATTGTTGTCATAAATGCGCATTTAAATGCATACGCTCGTACTTTTTCATCAAATTTCACGTCAAAAGTGTTCATTTAAACACGACATTTAGGTAATAGTGTTTATATGTAATTAGATTTACAATGGTAACATTAACGAACTCTCTAAATTTAGTATTTTTAATAAGACATATATTCTTCCTCCAAATATAACAGGACATTTCTTGCACTTGGATCAAACAATGAAATTATCAGAGTAACCATTTTGAGCTGCCTCAAAGTCTCCTAAAATGGCTAAGGCACCCACGAAGGCAAAGATGCCAAACAAGCAGCTTCCTAATGTCTTACGCACTTTAACTCAAAGGGTTTTTTTCAGGACCATTCAGCTTCTTTTTAAAAGAATTGTTGTTGACAGTTGTCGTAATAGCATGTGTAGATTAACAAGTTTAACAAAACATTTTTACAATTTGTGATTTTCAATAACTAAGGATGATTTCACAGTAGTTTTGTTTTCAACATATACCGCGCAGTTATATATTTTATTTCTAAATATGTAAACTATACATTTATAAAAATAACTGCGTAAATTAAGTTAACAGCATTTCTTCGGCAACATTCATCATGAGTTAACTAAATAGTCAGGTTTATAATTCCAATATGCGGTTATCTAATACATTAATGATTGCAATTTCAAGTTTTATAAAAGCAACAAGTGTTCTTGTTATTTTTAACAAGATATGTATCATTCTCAAAATGTAGCGCGTACTAGCAGTCGTTAAAGAAAATGTTAAAGCCGCTGTCCAGGAATATGTTAATAAAAAATAAAACTTTGCAGAAATCGTTTCTATTGGACATCTTGCCGATTAAAATACAAATAAAGCATTGAAATCGGTTCAATAATAACCGTTTTGTTATTTCTAACGTCTGTTTTCTGTATGCGATAACTGGTGATGCCTCTGGAGTAAATCAGTATATACATGATTGTATATACCGTTCATAAGAATTATAACCAAATTACGTTGTTTTGAATTAAATTCCATGGGCAGCGGCTTTAAAGACATTGGTTGTCCTAGTTTCCCGTCAAAGGGATGTTAATTCCATGCATGATTTGTGCATGTAGAAATCCCGTTATTGTGGTCAGTGAAGTGTTTCAAGTTTGGTGGTCGTCTCATAAATCTATACTAGTACCTAAAATTGAACACAAAGATTGGTACAGCAAATGGAGAAAAAATAGGTCATTATAAACACATTGGCGTGGTTTTTCCATGAACATTTACTTATTGATGGACAAAAACTTACCAAGTGATTTTAGTTTGTAAATTAATGAATTTATTATATATTGTAAACTTCTAATAATGTTCAACTTGTTTCATAGACGGCCTTTAAAATGACTTGTCCATTTGATGACAGTTAATATTACCGTTAGAAGTACAGTTATTCATGGAAAGCATGAAACATGAGAAAATCAACAAAGTGTTTTTAACAATAGAGTGACATTTGTCTTTAAGCCCCAGTCACACTGCGACTAAGAAACGTATAAGCCAGGGCTACAAATATCTTGAGTGTGCTTATGTTGCTGCGTAGTTTTTGAAAGGCGTGAGAGCATCTGTTTCACAAGTTGCAAATCTCCAGTTCTTGGTTTTTATGAAAGCAAGACTTCATTAACTAGCATGATGGCATAACAATAACAATAATGATAATAACATTAATAATTACCGGTAATATACTTTTAACTTACCCGATGTCAAAGAGATATTAATCGATGCAATTCAATTCAAATATAAATTAAAGTATATCTTATCTAGTTTATCGCCTGATTTCGTGTGTACGAGGTTCAAGGTACAGGGTTGTGTACATGGATAGGGCGAAGGCTTGAGTTGTGTGATTTAGAGTAATTAATATTAATTAATTCGTGATAACTGTACCGTTATATCTAATAATTCAAGTATTGAATCTGGTGTCAATAGTTAAGCCGGGTAGCTTGAAAATATGTTTTTATTTTATTTCATTCAACGTATATGTGTTTGGTCGGCATAATCACTATATTAACAGCTCGTCGTACGTTACAATATTGTTTACATATGATAAATAAAATATAATGGGAAAAATGTTTGAGCATCCTGAAAACAAAATTATTATATAATTTAGACCATGTTTGTTTTATTTTCGTGTTAACATCATGATGTCAGAACGGATTAATTAACCTAGCACTCATGAACTCTGTTGGCATATATTATGTGACTGAATTCTGTCTTATACTCGGTTTTGTTCGAACACGTGTTTCACATGTTTATTTGTATCTTAAATATATTTTAGTGAAAAACGCTAACATCGATTGTACTCGATCCAGTACGGAAACTAATATCTTCATCGCAATTAATGTCTTCTTTATTCGTGCATGCAAGGTTAGTGTCAGGTTAATGTGTCAGAGCTATACAAACGAGACATAATACCGGTAACGACTATTGTTAGAGCGCGGGCTAATATATTTACTTCTATTGGTTTCTACGTCGTGAGTTGGAGACTTTCGCGATATTCCCAATTTCCTTAATTTTTATCGAAATTCTCATAATGTAGTATAGTAAGTAGTATTAATATTTTATTTAATTTAGCCGCATCAGCCGCATTTGCATTGCACATTTCTATAGTATATAATCATTTGCATTGCACATTTCTATAGTATATAATCATTTGCATTGCTATAGTACATTTTTTCATTGTATACTTTCATTTGGAGTTAATGGATTTGCATTAAAAGCGTTATGCAAAGGGTACATGGATTTGCAATTGGTCTCATTATTTGACGAACACAATGAACTGACCCAGACAATTTAGTATTATGTTCCGTAGAAAGGTTTGCTTTTCCTTGAAATATATAGCGATCTTAAGGTAAAACGCGGTTTAGTTTGGAAACGATCATATATGTATATTATCTAAATTTTACAATAATCACATATGGAAAATATATGGTGATTGACATGTGTTCTTGCGGTTATGAAAAACGCCCCAAAAACGTATCACATCACTAATAAAACATACAATTTTAACATTTATAAAACAAATATGTAAAAAACACAGTAAACTTCATATATTGGGAGAAAAAGATGTCATACACTACTTTGTTGCAACATAACAATATATACTTTAACATGACTTTAAAGTTTATACTTATATTATTTTCTGCTAGACATGTTGGTTATTTACGCAACAAAAATCGCAATGGCAGTCCTTTATCTAAGACAGTGTAGCCCAGACATAATATGCAAACATGCTAATTATTATGTTATAATAATGTTTGGATAATAATTTATAATATGAAAAATACAAGCATACATTTTACAATTGAATTACATATTAAGCACATGAATTGTACAATAATATCAGTAAAGGAGACACATAATCATATGTGTAATTTTGTTACGATAGAATATAGCAATTCTAAGATTGATTTGCCATTTAAAGGTTAATACATTGAATATTGTTTTCATACACACATTTCAAGTATTTTTATATGTAAACGTCATTTCCATACAATTCATATTATCCACTCGTCTTGGAATCAGCACTCACTGTGGAGACTGACGGTTTGACTCAAACACCGTCAACAAATCTGTAGCCACTTCTTCTGCGGAGGGTCGTACGTCTGGGTTTCCTTCCCAGCATCTCTTTACCAACTCCGTAAGGTCTCCCTGCATGGCGTATTTTTCGCTGCATTGGGGACGCGATCCGCCTTTGATGGCATCCAGCAGTGTCGGGACGTCATATACATCGTAGGTTTTCTCGGAATATGCGTGTCTGTTACAAGAACAGAGATACATAGAAACAGTCTCAAATGTATGTTTTATATTCCTATAAAGATAGATAAATCGCTTGATTAATGACGTCAACTTATTTCACACTTCACAGCCCAAGTGTAACAAAATCTCAACCAATATTTCTAAGGCGTAAAAAAACATGTTTGTTTCAGGTTACATGCCCAAAAAATAGGGTAGGTAGGTATAGGGATTTATTTTTTGTTTTTGTTATTTTATTTGGTAAATGGTCAACTTAAAGTTTTTAACACTGAATGAATATTCAATACATATCGGTAATATTGTTAAACACTGTTTTGAAGTGGATGCTATCAAAACTAAACACTTATTTATAAAAAAAAAACATTTAAAAAAGTATATAAAACAAAAATTATATGACAAACCCAATAAAATATTCTAGGGTCGGGGCATTTGTTTAGGGTAGGTCGGGAAACCTAAATCAAACACATTTTTACGCCTTACTCAATAAAAGTTCTTCGATTTTTTATAAGTGTGTTACCACCACCTACCTTCCGTACCAAAGTTCCCAGAGCACGATACCAAGGCTATATATGTCTGTCTTCTTCGTGTGCGGTTTGCAGGCGAGTATTTCTGGCGACATGTGTGTGCGAGTCCCGGTGTATGTGCCTGAGATGTCCACCTCATGTTTGGCAAATCCAAAGTCGCACACCTTCACCACTCCTTTGCTCATCTGAAATGAATGTCCGTAAATATTACATTTAATAAAATGCAAGTGTAACTGAGTGTTATGTTCTGTTTTTTTTATTTGATAGAACACCAAAATAGTTTTAATGCCATATTTAGCATTAATTTGCAAATAGGTTGTTCAAATGGTGGACATGTTTAAGTTCCGAGTAAAAATAGCTGATTTAGGAGATACCCATTATAAAATTTAAAAAAAACAACACATAAATAATGCTACATAAATAATACGATTATACGATTATATAGTGGCATTGTTTACAGATTTTAAACGGTATATTTGGCCTTACCAAGACGTTTGATAGTTTAAGATCCCTGTGAGCAAAGTTACTGGCGTGGATATGGGCCAGTCCCTTGCATATGCCAACACCAGCATTCATGTAGAAATGTTGGACTTCAGTTGGTCGATGCTTTATGTCGTAGCTCCTAAAGTTATGGAATTCAAGAATGTGATTCACCAAGCTGTATTACTCAGGATAAGACATTAAAGAAACTGTAAGTTCAATAGGTTGTCAGTTTATCGCATGTGAATAAATAAATCAGAGGAATACAAAGATAAAAGCGAACTTTTTGTTAAAGACTTAAAACTATATAAACCCGCATTGCTGATCGCGATTTTTGAAGATGTAGTCGTCTAATGACTGGTCACATTTCTCGAACATGAACATGAGCCTGTGTTTGCTCATTGTTTCAAGGACTCCGCCCTCAGTGGTGGCCGGCAGTTTGTCAGAATAGCAAACACCGATGAACTCCACGATGTTTTCGTGGCGTTCGAGTTTTCTGTAATGCCCAAACATAGCAGAGATTAGAAAATTTTAAATATCTTGAAACTCAGCAGTAAAGAAGTTCCTACTTAAAAGTCAAAGACAAACATTATTTGTCTCTCCGGAAGTATATTGATCGCAAAACCACTATGACAACGGATAACAATACACAAAGTCATTGATAAAGGTATTGACTAAGCACGTGTCCATTTTGAATTGATTTAGCATTTTAGCGTTTTATATCTATTAACGCGTCAATGTTTATAGTAAGTAAAGGAAACCTCAGGCATTCCAATTCTGTCAGTTGTGAGTATAAATCTCCTGTTTGCAGGGTAAGGATCTTCAGAGCCACTTCTCTACCATTTCCGGTCGCCGGATACAGCGCCGAGTGCACGGTGGAAAAACTTCCCATTCCAATTTCACGGATTCGCCGAATCTGCGTTACATCGATCAAGTCCTTGGTGAGGAATTTTAATTCGTATAGCTTAAGTTGTCCAATTATGTCCTGGAGCGTGGTTTTAATTGGCTTAAATTCTTGGGTAATTGTCTCGGAGGACCGTCTGTCCTTTTGTATTTGTTCTACCTGCTGAATATCTGCCTTGATCTGTGCTGGTATAGTTTTTTCACAGAGATCCTTTATTTTCCTCTCAAACAATGACATGTATGTTTCTGAAATAAACGTGTCAATGATCGCTTCCTGGAAGAAATCTTCGATGACTTGCACTGTCCATATTGTCATGTATTTCGCTTTGTCTTTCACATATTTCTTTCTTTGCTGTTTGGCCTGGACGGTCTGTTTGATAAGCATGCCCACACCAACCGGAAGGAACAGCAAGGAGGCCGCTGTAACCACAGGGATCCACAGGGGAGCGGCAACAATCAATATCACCTTTTCACTCGTGGTAAATACAGAGGTCCGAACTTCAACGCCAGGTTTTCCTAGATCTGGAAATGCGATCACGCCGAAATGAGTTTGACCCTACATCTTTGTTAAACACATACCATACACATTATTGTTTCCTTCATATATGTTATCGCTGCAACAAATCAAATTCTTAATGTTTCAATCATTTGTTCAATACCTCAGACGGACATATACGTACATAAAAGAAATTTGAATAAATTGAATAGGAATAGGAGAAAAAAATCTACATCTTTTATCTTGAACTGCATGCAAAAGTAATACATGTGTCAATTGAAACGTTATATACGTAAACGTAAAGCCGGATTTGATTTCTGTACCTGTACAGAAGTCATGAAATTCTCCTGTACCAGTCATGAAATGCTGAACATAATAAAACACAATGAAATATAACAATTGTATTCCTTTAAGAAGCATGATCCTTTTTGTAACAAATACAACATTGCAAATCATACCTGGTAGTTTGGCTGTAGTTATGGCATCACCTTCGATTAGGTTCTCAATGTAATTACACTCTTCTGTCAGTAACTGGCATTCGCGTTTAAATTCATGTGTAAGCTCATCCTGCACGGTTTTTGCTATCTGGTTGCCAGCGATCACTTTCTGATTTCATCCATTATCCGAGCTTGTATCATGCGCTCGCCTTTAAGTTTCGTAGCATCAAAATCGTCTGCTTCAATTCCCGGTGCCTGTGCATCTGTCCAGAGTTTAAGCCTTGCTTGTACCTCAGGATTTTGTAAATAAGTGAAGAGAGAATGCACAAGATTTCGACATCTAACTTGCGCACATAAAAACAAGTAACACTCTAGCAGCATCAGCAGGGGAGCCCTCTTATTGGCAACACAAGGTCCTTTTTTTTAACGCAAATCACCAATTGCCAAAAAAAAACAAAGCGCAAGACAAAAACACGTATAAAATACATAAAGTGTCATATGAATAATTGCTGGTGATAAACCAGAGGCGTTATCATTTGGACCCAATAATGCGATGGTTTAAACATATTTGAAACAAATAAACGTACAATGCCTGCGTCGTCCCTCAGCCTCGCCAGTCGAGTGTTCACTTCATCGAAAAGGCGTTTCTTCTCTACTTCCGTTATACGGGCACGATTCATACGGGCAGCCACGTACTTTCATATTTGCTCAAGGAAATTTTCTATCCACCTGAACATTTAGTTCGGGTGTTATTGTAATTGTTCATGTACGACCAGGATCGACAAACAAAATAAGCATGATATCAAAATTTCAAATGAACACGTGCATGCATATTATATGACTTAACAATTAAATGTAAGGGATCATGAAACTTAATGTTAATTGCCAATATTTTGTGAGCAATTCTAAGTATTTAAATAGTTTCTTCAATCAATTAATTTAAATTTCCAAGTGAAAGTGTATTAACAAACTGGCGCAAATTACAGAACGTGTGCATCATTCTTAACAAGTGTCTGACCACATGCTTGGGCCTTTGATCATGCAACAAACATAAATAAATCGAGTATGTATTTCTAATGATTACAATAAAACAAAACATTACCAGCAACACAAGGACGATATTATTGGTATTGTCCCTTGCGCCAAGTAAAAGATCTGATGTTTTTAAAAACTGATATAGCAATATTGAACTTTAGTCGAGTCAATCAGAGCAATTCAATGATTGTTGAGTCCTTTTCAAAGTGTAATCAAAACCAAAAGTGTGTGTCATAAATATTCTATGTTCTACAACGTTTCCAACGAAATACCCTTTATCATACAGCATATTAAATACCCATGTCCATGTAAACCATGTCGTGGAACCGTACGAAATATTTGTCAATACAACATAATATCCAAATAAACCTGTAGTGTCTGTTGGCGTTGCCTGTCAAGCTTGCCAAAATCAGCTTCTGCAGTCCTCCCATTAACGCTGCATACCGGTCTGAGTAGCCGATACACGACGTGATGTACCTGCTAGCCTACAAATACAGAGTAATGTATTTGCAGTTTGAAAATATACAATCTAATGTAACCGCTAGAATGAACTTCATGTTCTTGACACAGTGCATCAAACGATAACATGTATCGAATAACGTAACGTATTACATACAGCACGCAATCTTTCTGCTAGCCTAAACATACGACAAATATATCCGCTAGTCTAAAATATACTATGCAATGTATCTATAAACCTAAAAAATAAACCGATATGCATCTTCAAGCCTAAATGTGCTATCTTTTGTAGCGCTAGTCTTAAATATACTACGAAATATATGTAACAACCAAAACAATACGACACGATGTATCTGTAATCCTTAATATTCGACAAAGTGCATCATTAGCTTTTAATACTCGTATATTCTACGAAACGTATACAACTGCCTTAACTGTACGATGCAATGTATCTGTATGCCTAAATACATGATTTTGAAAATCCGATATCCGCAAGCATACGACTAATTGTATATACATACCTATGCAGTTTACATTTACGACAAATATACTGTTTACCCTATGGTATTGTACAATGACAAATACCTCAGTTGTGCTCATTTTGTACATATATCTGTCCCAGGAGAAGCCTGGCAGGTGTTTCGGCAGCTTGGCCACCGTGTCCTGCCAGACCTGTCTCTTAGAGCCGGGCTGGTTGCGTTCCCGCTCCTCCACTATGTCCCACTTGTTGCACACGAACATGGTGCAACTGGGGTCAAAACTGAACAGGCTACCCTTTGCATCCTCCAGCTTAAGACGATTGAAGATTGTCACTAGCTGTGAAAGAGATACAATGAACTTACAAAAGCTGAATACACGTTGTATAACTGAACCATCTTGATGCACAGAACACGTAACTAACTAGTATCGTAGTACAATGTGTCGTATATATACTATTCATTTCTTAACAGCGTGACACATGCATAGAGAATTTGATACACTAAATTGGAATGTCTGAGAGTTTTAGAAGGTTGGTGTATTGGGGATGTCACATACATGTATATATTACACATACCCATAGATGAAAGCAGCAGCCTTCGGGAGATACTCAAACAGTTTCTCAGATAGCATTTTACATTCACCGACGCCTGGAGTGTCCACGATTGTCACATGTGACTACAATGAATCAATAACTTACTATTTAAATTAGAATAAGCTGGAATTAGTAGCTTCATTGTAAATGATGTATTTAGTTTAGACAAAATTCACATACGTCATGCACATGCGTCAGCATTAGGTTTGACCAATGAGATCATACGTGAATTGCATTCATCTATCAATATTGTTTGTTTGTTTGTTTAGATTGGTCGCCGTATTAAACAGTATTTGAGTCATATAACGGCGGTCAGTTAACCTACTCACAATTTTCCTGGCAAGCCTAGACGATCTAAGCGGTTTACCTGTACAAAATGCACATACTATGACAGTAACTGAAACTCAAGTTGCATCTGCAATAATCAATCTTTCTATTTATGAGATCGTTAAGAGTACCAGTAATTTTAACAATGTATCAACTCTTTCAGGCCTTAGCATTTTAAACTAGCAATTATTTCTCCAACTCATGTATGCAGCCGTAAAGTGGCTCTGCATGGCCAATATCACGTACGCGCTTGAAAAGGCTTCTGAATGCAGTGTTTTATAATGTACATGCCGGTGAAAATTATTCGATGCGATGAGTTTAAAAGATTCGTGAATAGTAGTAATAGAAGGACATTCATAACGGTGTTTCATCA
The DNA here is from genome assembly GCA_027627225.1 of Congeria kusceri. Classification (NCBI taxonomy): domain Eukaryota; kingdom Metazoa; phylum Mollusca; class Bivalvia; order Myida; family Dreissenidae; genus Congeria; species Congeria kusceri. The sequence continues at coordinate 5,520,151 of CM051032.1, read as the reverse complement.
AGTATCAAAATCACATTGATGTTTTCAGTCAGACCTTGGCATCTTTGTCATAAAAACTGTAGCTGCATCGATTGTATCGAGACGATGGTAACAGAAGACAATTATAATCAAACATCAATTATCAATATACTGGGCGAGTGCATAAATCCTGACACTTCTGGAACTTTTTCCCAGTTTGTGAGTGCATTTGGCATCACAATCTCAATAAATTTTGTGATAAGAAGTTTGGGTTATTTCTGAAAAGATACATACTGCTGTGACTTGCTGTTTTGTGGGCGTTGTCAAGGTAAACGATCCTTTTAATCAAGAGCTTTTCAATACAGATTACGATAATAAAAAAAACACACTTTTCTTCAGGTGTCCAATTGTTTACGTTCTGTCTGGATTTAGTCACTTGCAAAATATATGTGTAAGGTAACAAACAAACATAAACCGGTCCATCACAAACAAATTAAAGTTTAATATTATAAAATAAAGTACGATGTTTTACAATTAACTAATAAAACATTGAAATACTTATCATACGGTATTACACTAAGCACAATGACAAAAATAAAAACCGTACGTTGTTTCCGAGCAACGGTAACTGCCAATAGATGTCCACACATTTGTATTAAGTCCCTGCATCTCGGCGGGTCACCTCTTGTTTGAGCCTCTCCGGGGCTTCTAAATCGTTCTCCCTGATCGTCTGCCTGTGTTTCAAACCGTCTGCCTTCTGTACCACGTAGTAGCGTTCCGCGTCTGACGGAAGTGGATGCACGCGACAGATGGTTGACGTCGCGCACAGAAGTGAATATGGAAGCACGTCCGTCCCGAGCAGCAAATTCAGAAAGCTGCTTTTGCCCGCACTTGTTTCACCTGCATACAATGTGTAGTATGAAGGTCGCTAAAAGAGCTAGAACTAAAACAGGCATCAACAAAGTTACAGACGTGGCTAAAGCTATATGTTCTTCAGTTGCAATATCAAAACCCTGGACGATATTTTAGTCGGGTGCCTATTACCGGTACAAATAGTGATTACACAAAGCACTAACCAATGCTTGAACACTTACAAAAATGCATACATTTAATCACAACGACGACCATGAAACAAGTGTAAAACTGTATTTGAAAGTCGTCAAATCTTGTTTATCCGACACCCACTCCGACCCTCCCCCCCCCAGCTCCCCTCCCCCCTAAAAAAAACTGAAAGAAGGAAAACATGCACTAAACTAATATTTGTTACGAAGTGAGTACAACATTACTTACTGTGTCATGATAAGATGTCAACCTAGCATTTAAACATTAGAAAGGAAAGGAAATTTTCAATGATTGTTTTCAATACAAACCATGAATGATTTCCTTTGACATTACAAAATACCACTTTAATTTGATTATAGGCTCGTAGCTTGTTAGTCAGATCTCTTAAAACTATACCAGAAACGTTTACTAGATAAACATCTGTCTCATTCGATCTTTTCAACATGTGCATTTACGGGAAAAAACTTACCGATTGATGTACGTTTTGTTTTGATGCACGTGCTTTTTTTTTTTTCCTCAATGATAATTCTCTTAATAAGCAGCCTCATTTCGTCCAGTGAGTCTAGTTCGTGATCGATGTTACGCTCGTCAAGCCAGTCAAACGCTTCGTCGATTTTCATTTTGTCTACAAAGTCGGTTAAACTACCGTCATCTTGCGAGGCTTCACTATCACACTCAGAGTGCAGGAAATCTTCTTCAATGCATTGACCATCTCTGGAATATTTTTGTCCTGCTTTAGGTTTGATGCAGAAACGCTGTCAATTTCAGGTTGGAATGAAACACTTTGAGAATCGTATGCCTTTTCTGACTCCTCATTGTTTTGTCTGGAAAGACAAGAGTCGCTGTCTTGTTGCTTAATATAAAAATTACTATCACCAGGGACCTCCATGACGTCTAGACTTGGACCATGTTCTTTAGCTGAGTCTGAAACTGCACTGCCGTGTGAAATCGCAACTTTGTCATCGTTTTCATTTTTAGTTGTAGCATCAGGGATTTCAACATCTGTGTCTTTATACTCTGCCTTACTAGATACATTAGTATCATGAACGACCTCCATGACGTCTAGACGTATGTTATTTTCTACAGTTATGTCTGAAATGAATATCTGTATTACATATAGTCTGTGTTAATATAGTCATATAGAGATATGAAATAGTTGCATCTAAACTAACGTAAAGTACAAAAAGGGGCACAATTCTGCCAAATTGCAGGTCACAAAGTTAACATGTGGACACATAGACTGGTGACTGACATAATGAGATCAAAATTGCTCATCATGACCCTCTGTGACAGATGAACTGAAAACCGTTATGTGTTAGTAAACATAGTGGCATAGGCGTAGTTCTTAATCAATTGTTTTACCATTTAGAGATTATTTGTCTTACTTCACACTGTCAGGCATTGGAAAAAAGTTAATATATAACATCATATACCAACAACAATCATATGTGCAATACAATAACATTGTCATAGTGGTTAATTGTTTGCGCTAAATCCAAACGATTACAAAAGCTAATACTACTGTATAAGCTATGATCACTTTAAGCACAGGTGAGCTAAAATATGGAAGGTAGATTTTACTATGAAAAAAATACTTCCACATGGATAACTGACAGTTGTAAGTGATGAAGTCAGTATCTCTCAACAATACATGAAATTTTCTGACATTAATTTTGTAATATAAATAAAAGAATTTACATGTATAAAAATGATAACTTTAAAACACTAGTAATTCTTCAAAAATTGAGTAACAATTAACAAGATAAAACATAGTTACACTGTGGCCATGACTTGTACAGTGAGAACGAATGAGAAAACAATATGTCAATTGTGCACATCTGCCACTAAATAATCACGTTAAAGATATTCAGTTATCACTGTGCATCAATAAACTTGTGATAGTTGCATAAATATGAAATTAACAATGAGATCAAAGGCCGATTGAAAAATATGCACTGTCAACTCTGATTATACAACTGTTTATAGCAGTATACATTCACAAGATACTGAAAGAACTATACTTTCATAAATCCGTACGATTCTTTCAAAGCCCTAAACATAGCAGTTGACACCATGTCAGGGTTTGTAACTCGCGGCAACCAGAGCTGAAGAGCACACGTTGAGGGAGATGGAAGTCGGCCTTCATCACTGTAAAAGTCCATATGAATCAATTTTGAAAATCCACATAGTGGGATATGGTCTGCCCCCGTCACAAAAACTAGAACTTCAGAAAATGTGACTTCAAAATCTCCATCTAAAAGTAGATAAAATGATTGACACAAAACATTAGATAATTCTAAAGAAAACTCTAATATTGCAGGACTTCACAATTTAATCTGTGGTATATTCTCGGGTGTATAGTAAATAAATACACGTGTTCAGAACACTTCATCAAATGTATTTTGTTTATTTCATTTTGATATTCAGATTATCACCACTTCTAATACAACATTATTGTGTATTTGATGTTGGGGCAAGGTTAACTGATGTCTGAATGCATGTATATGAGAACTTTTCCAGACCAAGACGGAGATTTTGGTACAAAAAATAGGGCCATTTGGATTTATTATAATGGCAAAGAAAGATGTTCTGGGTCTAAAATAGGGAGATTTGTTAAAACCTAAATATCTAGCAACATACATGTATACTTGGAATATCTTTACACAAATCTTGATCTGTCTCCAGTATGGTTCTATTGTACTGATACAGAGTAATGACAGGTAACTACAGATAATTACAGATAATTGCAAATGACAACACTCCGCTAACGATGGCATGAGTCAAACAAAAGCTGTTTGCAATCAGATATGCCCCCACTAAGTGGATCTTTCAAATATTCAGTTCAAGTGAACTGTTACAGTCTTTTAGATATAGAGATTACAATCTGTTAAACAAGGTCAATTCTAGTTAAATTAAGGGGCCATAACTCTGCAGTTCCTTAGGTGATTTGGTTGATTATCGACGTTGTTTGAGATATAATGCCCATAAACATGTTCATTATGTTTGGTAAAAATCAGATGCAAACTGGGCTAGAGCGAAAAAAAAGCTAAAAAGGTAAATTGTAAATAATTCAAGGGCCACTCAGACTGCCAAATGTTAGCAAACCAAAATACCCCATCACCTTCGAATGGGGGCATACTATTCATGACAAACATAGTATAGTCCCATTTTGTGTCCTTCTACCTTGAGCCCATGACTGACAGATGAACCAATGAAAACAAACAAGAGAGCCTTTTGGCCCAAATGGCTCACCTGAGTACGATGAAGACCTGACTGTTGTGACAGGCTTGAACAAAAGTTGGAAATGTAAGCCATAATGTCCTGGATACCCTGGTATCCAACTTTTCGCATGCCATTTCTGAGAAATACTTTTAGTTCTGAAAGACAATGGGGACGGCTGTGCCAAGATGCTTCTTCTATTAATATATTCAAATTTGCTTTAGATCTTATGGTTATAGACGAATAAAGATGCAATAACTCCAGTGTTTGTGGCCTGATCTGTTCCGGCATTCGTTGCTTCTGCTGGAATCTTATGGTCATACAAAACCTTTCAAAGTTTCATCAATATTGGATGAAAAAGAATATTTTTATACAGTAAAATGCTTTGTTTCACAAACAAGGGGCCATCCTGGCACATAGTTGTCTTCTTAGATATTATGGTCACACACAAACTGTGGAACTCTGGTCAAGATTGGAAGAAAAATAAAGTCCCTATCAAGGAAAAATTAGACAAGGGGCCATTACTTCGGTCTTTGTGGTCCAATTTTCCAATATTGGATAAAAAGCAAAGTCTTCATCGTGAGCACGAGCAAATTGTTGATGGCATACGGATTATCGCCAAAGCAGGAGAGATATCCTATACAAATATCTCAACGAGCACTTCAAGCTCAGCTGAGATTAAAAAACAAAGCCAAGCAAACCAATGAATAGACACCGTCAAATCTATGTACCTCCGCCTTTTTCGGGGAATAAAAATGACACAAGCTATGTTATTTTTGCAGTAGCACAATTACCTTCAATTGACTGAAGAAAGGATTCAAACCCAAACATGGAGACGTCTTCCAGGGCTCTGTTATTTGACCCTGGCTCGCTGTGATTCATTTTGAATAGTCTCAACATATCTTCCCCTTGTTGACATCGTTCATCCCACTCCTGAACTCGGAGATTTCGCCTGATATTCTAGAGAACAGTAGTTTTGTGTAAAAATAAATAAGCCACATGCCCTTTCTTTCCGCCTTCTTAGTTTACAAAACTATTGTGACACATAACATCTGATGCAAAGAGTTTCTGGCTTTCAAGAACATATTTCCGTATTTGTGTGTGCCTTTATGTGTGATTATGACCATGTACTGGATTAACTTTTTAATATCGGGTTAAAATACAAACAGTCAGTATTTGGTATCAGTGGAGAGTAATTCAGAATTATGATTGCAAAAAGAACCAATGAAACGGTGCTATTGTAAATATAAAATACATACATAAAAAAACATCAAATCGCGGATATCAGTGAAACTGACGGATGCTCCACAGTGAGCTTTGTCAAGTTATGGGAATGAAATGGTAAGGTCTAGGATGATCATCTGCTGTCAGTGGTTGCTGACTAGAATAGTACAATGTTTACAATTTGCAGCAGGTATCAAAGGTCCAAATATTGAAGCACAACATTATGAGTATATGCCATTATAATCTTTTCAAAAAGGTGCAAGTGATTTCCCTTAGTGGTTGTTTAGATATAGCCTGGACAAGAATGACCAACTACATTGCTGAGAAATGGCTTAAGCAAGAATTGTGCACTACATTCTAATTGTAGCAATAGTCAAATGCCCATAACACCCAGAAAAAATCATTGATGGGGAACTGTGCACATCGCCTCTTTGTAATGAAGCTTCCTATGAGATTTCTTTAATTCCGGCCAGTTGTTGCTGAGAAACAGCCCTGACAAGTATTGTACACTATATAGTAATAGAAGCAATCTTTAAGCCCATAACTCCAAGAAATATCACTGAAGCCGTGCATCCTGGTGCAGTGCAAACCTCTTTGCAATGTAGCTTCCCATGAAGTTTAATTGAATTATGGCGAGTTATTTTGGTGAAATAACTCAGACAAGAATTGTGCACTATGTACTAATTTCAGAAATTTAAAGTCTTATTATTCCTAGAACAATCTTTGAAGCAGAATGTCCTGGTACAGTGCACACCATCGCTTGGTAATGAAGCGTTTCATAAAGTCAATACATTCAAGCCATTAGTTCCTGAGAAATATATTGGACAAAAAAATGGGATGGAAGAACGGACAGAAGAACAAACTGAAGTACGGACAGACAAGACGGCGACTATATGCTCCCAGAAATCTTTCAAGAAGCATAATAAATACATCATTGAAGTATGATATACAAATTTTATTCCATATCAAATTGTAAGCAATACAAATTATTGTCCAAGACTCAACTAAACGCTATATCTTGTATGTAATAGTCAAGAACACATACCCTGTAGTATATGTCAAGTTTCTTTACCATTTCAATTAAGGTTTCCTTGTCCTCTCTAGCCATCTGATATACATTTGTGATTCCCATGTCAAACAGTTGGTTACCGTAAGTGGCAAGGAACGAGTCCTCCTTACAGCGGTCGTCAGCATTTCTCAACTAAACTAAAGCAAATATATGATATTATTGCAATACACTACCACAGTTCATCAGTGTCAAGGTCAAAGGTTTGAACCTTATGATTTTATGTCTGCTCTATTTCTCATAAACTCATGAAAGGATTAGCATATCACTTAGGTGATATGCTCCCGTCCCGAAGTCTATATGCAGAACCCACAAGCAAACCATGTTGACTGAAGGTCAAGGTCAATTTTGTCAAATGTGTGAACATTTGGTATGACCCTTTAATGACAGCTGCTTGAATGCAGGCGACACAAGTGGTCAGAAGGAAACATCTCTAGCTATTGCATTGTTATTGTATTGTAATTGGGTTTGTAGACTACTAGTGAAGTTTAACAGTTAATACTTTAGTTATAAAGCCAAAAGTTTGTTTGATCCAATACAAACTAGAAAAGCTGGAGTCTTCTCCAGACAACTTATTGTTCTCTTAGTTACAAGGCAACATCGCTTTAACAAAAATCTGGCGTCATATGAATATCTTTATTCGAGTAATATGTGTAAAGGTCATTAGTTTGAAAAGGAGCAATTTGGTTTATTTGATTGCTAGAAGTGAACTCAATCTTATGACATAATATCCCTACCTGTTGTATCATGGAATTGGTGTCGTCTGGCAGTAAGTATTCTACTTCCCTCAAATGGGGTCTTGTTCCTACCATTAGGTCGTACAGATCAGAAGAAAGAAAATAAATGGAGACCTGGACCATCTTGTGCCAGGGATAATGCTACTAATCTCCCTATTTGACGGTAATGTCCCTTTTCTAACAACGATAAGTTATGTGTGAAGATTTTTCCAGTTTCAGGTCCGTCGAAAAACCTAGACTTTGGCAGGGCCTTCATTACCAATATATATGCAAGAAAAATAAAAAAAAGAATCAATGCTCATTAAGAGCAAGAGTATAGAATATTGCTATGCATTACAGAATCCTTGTTCTTGTCTACGGAATGGTTACTACTTCAATACTTCGCATGCAATAGTTTTAGCTGTACATTGCGTTTCCTTCCTACATATTTACTACAATTCTCTTACACCTGAATACTATCAACGCGGTTTAATGGTGTTTACCATATTCACAACATATGCAGGGAGTTTGACAACTGTAGGTCAAATAGTTTTCAAGATCAATGGACCTAAACAAAAAAACAAAAATAAAGCTGAAAAAGGGCCACAATTCAATCAAAATCCATTAAAACGTTTAGGTTTTTTCATACAGTCATCTGCATTTTAAACAGTTGTCAAGAAAGTGGACTTTTAGGAAATACTTAGTTGAGAAGGGGCTAGAATTTAATGGAAATCCATAGGGACGGGACGTTACTTGGCGGGACTAAGTGGTTCCTATATTACCCCCCCCACCACCACCACCACCACCACCAACTGGTTATAACACAATATAAATAATAATAAAAAAGATGTCTGCAATTTGCCACTGTTAGGAGAATTTAATTGATTACAAGTTTTGTTAGGATTTAAAACATCAAAATCAGGATCAACGAATGGTATAAAGAATGATCCATCAGAATATGTAATGGAACTATAGATATGTATGCTAAATGCTTGAACAGGACTTATTTTGAGTGTGGGTACTGTTTGAAATTTCGGAGGCCTATGATAAATAGCATACACAAACTTAACGTAAACAGTGTAAGCTAAAGGGGCGTTACTCAGCAAAAATAGTGATGAAGGTTATGGAACCTGACCCATAAGCGTTGTATTATAAGCGTGGCTAAGTATTTTTAAGCTCCAATGACCTGTTACTAATAGTTTCTGAGATATATACTAAAATGCAAAAACTACTTAATGTGGTACCTAACGAGCTAATTCCTTAAACGGACAGGTTAAATATAATATGATTTCCTATGGGGCATCACATAATATAAGTATGATTTGTATCTGAACCTTCAACCACACTGTCCATAGACAAACAAGCTACCATTTGCTTTACAAGTTTTACCCTCACCCCCACCTCCGTTCTATTTATTATAAAAAGTTAAGTTACAAATACAAATCTAAAATTTACCTAACAAACTCTCTCCGTGGTCCCCCTTGATCCTCCCCTATCTCTCCAGAAAATTTGACATACATTCTGGACTTGAAATGGAACGCTTTTCTGTCAGAACTTTTTAATGCCGTATCCAAAATATTGCTTCGCAGGACGAGCATTTTCGTTACGGTATCTACAGTTACTGTCTCTTGCTGGAACCGCTTTAGTATGTCCTTTATGTCACTTTGAGCCACATGATTGGTTCTAAATACAAACATATTTCTGTAAATATAACTTATACTTTAATATAAAATGTAGAACGACACAATGACTTGCTCAGACATGTATCATATAATTTCGTAATCGATTTTGATATTGTTAAAATACATAAAAGCAACAGCATATTTTAGACTAAACTCTTAATCTCACTAGCTTTATTGTCTGTCTTAATATGTGCTGAAGCTGGTACATAACCTTCACCAAGACCATTAAGTTTGATTATATTGTTAGTTTCGAAACGTTGATCCTCCACGTGAAACTGCATGCAAAACAGGCTTATTTACATAAGGAGTATCGTGGCGACGTGGATTTAATCCGACAATAAATCATTAAAATTCTGCACGCTGCACGGTGTTTTTCGTAAAACACGGCACACTTTGGGTAGTCTCTTAGTGCTAAAAATGTAACCACAAAGCGGAACTCAAATTTCATGTATTGTGCAGAAACGTTGAAAAGATTTTCGCTAATGATGCATTATTGTATGTAATGTTCATTTCTAACTCAATAATACAAGCAATGACTAGAAATAGACACAATCTTCAATTAAACCTCACTTTTGTCTACAATGATCAATTCCTATTACCCGAGCAAGGGATATTTTGACTGTCAAAAACATTGCAACCTTTTTGACACGTGACCAAGCGAAAGTGACTTTCAGGTCATGTGACCGCGCTTACATTTTGAATGACATATAAGGGCAAGAATCTGCGCCAGTTTTATTTAGCCACATCATGATCCCATGCTTTTTCATTCCATGTTTTGTGAATTGTTATGTGTTGTGCAACTCATATGCCTCTGTGTAGGCCTTGAGAATTAAAAAAAATCTTGAAATCTTGAAATGAAAAAATTGCCTCCCTTGTTGTGCCGACATATAGTCGTGACGTCACTTTTCAATGTGTAAACAAGCGATTCTCTTTCAAAGTTAACTGTCAGAAAAATAGTTTGCAAGCATTTCTGAAGATGAAAGAAGATTAAGGCAGTATTCTATTTCGATGGGCAGAATTAAGCATGAGTTTACCATTTTAAAACTAAATTTTGTTCCTTATAAAATAAATATCAAATGGCAGCGCTTTCGCCTCGGGTGACATTCTGCTCTCGGGTTGACAATATCAATGTCACACTCTCTGCCCTATGATAATTATATAGTGTTCATTGGGGAACCAACGTTGTGTCTGTTGCCATTGCTTCTGTCTCTAAAGTTATTCAAATGATATCTCAGTCTACATTACCCTCAAGATTAACTGCCCTTTGCATGTGACAACTTAACTTCATTGCATAACAACTACATATACCATAGTGCCTTTTTTAGAAATTTTTAATGTACAATAAAACTTACAGGCAACTTACCTAATCACAGGTTCAAAGTTTTTAGAAGGATCAAGACTTTCCAATAAAGTTATTGGCAGTTCCTCGATCTCACTGTCCAATACTTCCCAAACATCTCGTTGATGTTCAGTTCCACTGAAAAATACAAACCATTTATTTGATAAATATTAACTTACATGACCTAACTTAACAGCATATTCACCTTAGTTATTCCACACAAAACCTGCTGGTGAAGAGAAACAAGAAAAAAAATTAGGAAGTACTGAGGCTATACAAAATTTTTAATCCTGGTGCACAACAACTCATTAAGACAAACATTTTGTTAAATTTTAGTAAATCAAGATTGTTTCGTGGCTGGATCAATCAGAAAATTGTTCCTGTATTTATTGGCCTGGCTTTAAACCAGACCTCACAATATTAATTATGGAAAATCTTGAAAATAATTTAGAGCTTGATGACCAATGTCTGCCATATTCAAATACATATATAATAATAACTGTGCATGTTTTTATTGAAATTATGCAATGTTTTTAAGTAGACCTATATAATTAATACATGTCACTGGTCTTACCATAAATACATCTAAGTTCTGATACATAAATAGGTCTTAACATCAAGGAGTTACATTTAGCTACAATCTGCCATTTTTCTTACAAACATGGTTGCGCACATGTGTCGTGAGGAGCTATTTGTTGCAGATTCTGTTGTGGGACGATGACGCAAACTTAGACGGTGTCTTGGATGAAATGTCACATAAACACAAAATAATTTAAATGTAGAACCTGTCATAGTACTGACCATTAATTAAGGTATTTCAATTCACTTGATTAATTTGTCCAGTTACTGTGTACAGGAATTGAGTATGCCTTTTTTAAAGATTCTAATTCACTGAAAGTTTTTGATTTGCTAGCAGACCTCAATTTATTTGGTCAGCGTCTTCAAGTCGAGATAAATGCACTTTCCCATTTCAATGTAGTATTCTTATAAACTTTTTAGTTGATAGTGTATACCTGTCTGAAATTTGTTATTGAACATAAGTAGGTTTTCAACTTCTGTGATCTAAGCAATAGCCATCCCGTCACACTTTCTGTAGACTTGCTTCATAAAACAGGTTACAATCAACACCTCAGACATGGTTAAATGGAATGTACACAAAACCAATTTATAATGAGTACATGGAATATGGCATAGCAATGAGTAATGTTTAGGAGCTCACTAACAGTTCCACTAGTTTTCCATACCACATCTGAAGTTGGAGATTTCTTTATTAAACAAATTACTATATAGCAATATGATCTATGTTTCTAAAGATATGATACTTCTTGATCTGAAGTTGTTGGTTCGTGGCTGGTGCTGGTACTGTTTTGAGTTCTTTCTACAGCTGACATATCTGCATTGGCTGTAGAGTTTAAAACAGTTCTGCTCCTGGATTCAAGTGGAAAACGGGGACTAGGCAACTCATCTTCAGAAGATTCAGGACAGTCCGTCTGAAATACCAGAGGAAATTTTGAGTCTCCACTCATATTTGCTAATTATAAACAAGAGCATCAAGGTGATCATTCATTGATCACCTGCTAAATCAGCAAATGTTGCTTTATCTATCTGAAACCATGTGATTCTCCTGACAAAGAAAATTCTTTGAAATTCTGGAACTATACCATTAAAATCTGATCAATTTTATCTAAAATGCTAAACATAATTCATATGTTTAGAGTACTCTTTTATGACTTAGTTAGAAAAATATATATGCATGAATGCATTATATCCCAACAAAGACACCAGTAAATGCAATGACCTTGACCTTGGACATCTTCAACCAGATGCCGAAGGGCGTCAACCACTCTTCATGAGCAATCAACATACTAAGTCACAAGACCAGATTATTAGTCATTGCAAAGTTACAGGTACAGCTTCAATTTGATGTTGAACGTTACAGTAACCTTGACCATATCCAACACAGTTCTACATGCAAAGAGGTTTCATCGATATCGAGTCATTATATAAACTTAAATACCAGTATTATATTTGCCATATTGACAGTTTATTTAGTTAGTTTGTTCATTTTGGTAATGTGTTTCACTTACTGGCCCATAGGCATAAGTGGGGGGTTCACAACTTGTCAATAACAAGCATCCTATTAATCAGTCTTTGAAAGTAGCCTGTAAGTGTTACTTGCCAGGTGGGCAGGTACATATTGAAAATGGAGCTAACCCAACAATCGATGAACTGGCCCATTGTTTAGGTTTCACAATCATTTGCCTGACGGGTAAGTAAACATTGACAAAATAACACATTACAATTTCATGGCCCAGTGCTAATTTAGAAGACTGTATTATTCCATAACTTTATGTCACAAGTCCCATCCTCTGTACGTCGGTAAGACAATTTGCAGATGATAAACAAATTTTCATATAAAACACGTCGTCCGCAATTGACAGGTAGGTACATATTTTGATTTTAGTCAGTATATATACATAATTGCGGTACACATGTATCAAGTAATGTCCAACGCCATTATTTATTAAGTGTGTTGCCAGAAATCCACGTTTCTCTAAGACGAAATATATTAATTGCTTGGGGAAAATACAGACTTGCGACGTATTTATTTATTTTCGGGGGTGATTCATTGCAAGTTACATTCTGGATACTGTTTAAAGTTCAAAATCACAGTGAACTGGATTTTCGACCTATAGACACAAAGATCATTATATGAAGTTATAACTTGTAATACATATTAAGCTGTAGGTACAATTAAAAACTTCAAGACAAAATTGTTCTTTGAAAACTAAGGCTAAACACTTGGCGTAGTGTTGTCTTCAAAAATGCACGTGTTTGTCAAAATCTCTGAAAATTAAACTTATACTGGGTATATAACCTTTGACCTCATTTCATCAGCTTGTTCTGTCGTGGATGATTTTGCAGACATTGTACCCAAATATAACCTAAATGTTTTAAAATTAGTTTCTTTATAAGGATCATCAACACTTTTTACTTCTGGAATGACATCCCCCTTGAAGTCTTTCATTTCACAATGGAAGTCGCTTAGGTTTCCAAGCTTTGAAGTTCCCTCTGGGAAAAAGTAGCTGTTGCTATGAGTAAAAGTTCACCAACTTTTACAGTTGTATCAACTTGTAAATGTCTTGTTCCACCACCATTCATAGCACGCACTTGCTTGTACCTTCCTGCAGATGTTAAGTTCAGCCACCCCAAATCTATTTTGCGAGTCATTTTAGCGCATTTTTGTTTCCTTGTTGTAACCTTCTTATTCCTAGCTGATGAGATGTTGTGATTGCTGAAAAGGCATTACCAGTCAATACTAATAAAACAGCTGAAATACTGGAAACCAACGAAGTTGTTCATATGGACTGTTTTGATAATTCATAACAGAAGGAACTTCTGCGATGGACATGGCTAAAAACGATATTAATAATGACCGTTAGCATAAGCAGACAGTGTGTTACTCTATGAGACCACTTGTATGTCAATAGTAAATTTTGTTAATATCAGAGACCATAAATATTACTGAGGTGAGCTAAAAAATAAACCCTTTTTATAACACTTATTTAAAGATAGCACCTAGCGGTATACAGTTTTTAGGCAAAACAGACTACATAACAATGATCTTGCACTTAAAGCAACAATGTTGCAAGGCCTTTCTACAATGGGGTCTACATACACCAAGGTCCACAAAGAACTAACCGTCATATAACAGGTCTTTTATCTTCAGAATTAAAGGCTGGTAAATGATTTCATTTAAAATTTCAAAAAACGTGTTCAAACGTTTAATAATAAAAATGCCGATATAATACTGATGAACACAATGAGCAACAATGTGAAATCTATACAGTAACTGTTGTGCCTCAGCTGGGGAATATTACATGAATAACAGTAAGAATGCATTAAATGATTCATAGCTGTGTGAGCAATATCAGCATACTTAGCAAACATAGTACGAAATTGCGTCTTGCTGTAGCAATTGGTCTGGTTCATACTAGAACTTTCAAACTGAAAACATTCAAAAGATCAAAATGACTGTAATTTTATTTACCTGAGGTGGCTCCAGAGGTTGTTCCAGAGACAGACGCCTGTTTTAGTTTGCACTTTGCAAATGCCATAATGGCAACTCTATCCCAATATGCCTCAATGTATTTGGCTAAATCCTCATTGGTCATGAGCACCAAGGCATTACTATCAATCTGTAACAACAAAATAATGTAGTAAAGTAAACTATACATATCCCTGAAGGTGGCAATACCCCCACACACCGCCCCATATGACACTGAGTATGAAGATCTGGGCCTTACGGTTTCAGGAAAAGTTATTTTGCTAATTAAGTCTATATAAACCTTGTGAACCCCAGGGCGCGACTTCTTTATACCCAATGGAGGCGGTCTTTGCGGCATAATTTTAAAACTCTTTGTATAGAGGACCACTATACCAAATATGGGTCTATTGGCCTTGCGATTTCAGAGAAGATTTGTTAAGTCCACTTGCCATGTAAGTCTATAGAAACCCCAGGGTGTGGCTGTGAACAATCTTTGTAGAGGACCACTATACGATGTTAAATACTTATATGAAAGCTCTCAGTCTTGCAATTTCAGGAGAATGAATTTTAAAGTCATTTCATGCCTCATGCTTACTATGAATCCTCTTATACTTGCGGTTTCAGGACAGAAGATTTTTAAAGTCATTTTGCTATTTAAGTGTATATAAACCATGTGACCCTTGAGCATGGCTTCTGTTCACCCAAGGGGAAGAATTTTAACAATCTTTGTACAGTACCACTATACGATGTTACATACCAAAACTGAAACCTCTGGGTCTTGTGGTTCTAGAGGAGAAATTTTTTAAAGTCATTTTGCTATTTAAGTCTATATAAACCTTGTGACCCCCGGGACATGGCCATTTTTTACCCCCAGAAAAACCTGGAATACAATATTTTTTTAATTGAATAACTGATTGCTGCTTGTGGACATTTTAGTTAATCTATGCAATGAACGTTTTCGTGGACAATTAAACACATGTCCACACCGCAACATGATTGTTGGTACTCATGATACATAATTTCTGTTGTATTTCAAGTGTAAAAACAATTGTGAAATTTGGTCCAATTAAATCAACATGCACTTAAATGTTTGATGTTGTCATATGATATATACAATGTAATCTGAAGATACACAGTTCTAAATTTCATATCTGTTGAAATAATACCCATTTCTACATTAAAAAAAGCAATTTGGCAAATCTATCTTTTAACAACTAAATACATTAAACTAATAGTACAGTGAACTTTAATACATTATGAGGTCAAAGCACTACTGAAATCTTTGGAAAAATCGAGGTTATAATGTTTGCTAAAATAATTATGTACTTTTCCACAATGTTTTGTCAGCAGACTGCTTATATTCTACTTATTTTACTCCTACTTTTTCACCCAAACCAGGCTTCACCAAACCCAGGCTGTCAATCCACCCAACACCACAGCATACCATACCATACCACCACTTTTTTGCAAATTGGGAAAGAAAGAAACGGACACAATTTATTTCCTGTTATTTCATGATTTAGTTCTAATAAAGTTTGCTGTATTATAAAGTCAAGTATACTGCCCATCTAAAGCCCATGTTGTTGTGTTACTAGTAATATAAGATTTACATTCAACTGAGAACACTGAACATCGTCATGTGAGCGCAAAAAGAGAATAACTGACATATTCTTAGAAAAAAATATTTTTTGCATAGTTTCATTCAGTATTAAAAATGCCTTACTCATCCGAATTTTATTTTCTTAAGTATTGTTAAAGAATATGTAATTTTCATAAAATTGGAGAACCTCAATATATGCAATACATTTTCATTTTCTGTAGTGCAAATTCATGTTTAGTGCACTTCCACTGTTTTGCACTGATAAAAAGATATAATTTGCATGTAACATTTTATACAAAAACAATTGAACTGCTTTTGACTTATTATTTTATCAAGGGTGAAACCCGACAAAAGTTTATGCTTTTTAAGATTAATTTCTTATACGGATTTTTCATATGACTATTTCTGTAAGTTACTGTCGCAAACTGGTCGTATTAATTTATGTATGTTCATGTTTAAATGTTGATGCTGAATCTGATCCGTTAATTTGCCAGTGTGAATGTTTGCGTTTAATATTTACTTTGCTTCGCTCTCCGTTAATACTAAATGTCAGGCAAATGTCAATTATTTCACACCTCAATGTCCAGTATTTAGACTAAGAGTGTTGATTTGATAACAGCAAACAATAAACCAGTGTTTTCTTTGCATCCAATGCGGTGAATAAAATATAGATTAAATCGTACAGTCCGAACAATCAGAAAGAAGCATGAAAGTTCGCTACAGCTACACATGCATAGTGTTCATAAAGAAGGCCATCTCTGATTAGGAACTAGTTCGTTTTATATTTTATAATGTTTGTTTATTGTTTTTTCTAGACACATGTGCATTGTAATGTCTTATAAAAACATCGACATTTCTTTTCAATCAAATTTAATGAAGCTGTAATAAAATGCTCAAGTATTAAGAAAAATCATCGAAAAAGGTTACTCGACATCTATCTAAGTTAAACCGGTCCCAAAAGGCAAAACACTGTTTAATAATATACTATAAACTACAATAAATATCAATGCAATCCAAACTTGGAAACACTCTAGCCATAGTTAATGATACAAAACATTTCTTGCCTTATGTTGACATTGTTATGTCCTATATCTCTTCTAAAATAGCCATTTATATTAAACTGACACGTTTGTTTTCGCCAACAATTGCTTACATGTATACGCCATTGTTTTATTGCTGCTTGCTCCAAGTGGACTACGAAAGGCAAACGGTCTCACTCAGAAGCCAGTAATCAGACCAGTCATATCGGGTGTACTCATCAAATTAATGCAATCAGTTTGCCAATCAGTTCCGTTTGATCATGAATCTACAGGCTTACCTTTTCAGCTTCCATCGTTTTTTTTTTTTTAGAGGGAACACCTCTTCTCCTGATGAAATTTTTCAAATCGTCCTCCATGCTTTGCAAATGTTATCTTTTGGTAAAGGTGTGTAACTGTTCCTATAACATGCCGAACATCTCCATTGGTTGATTAACTCGTTCCCTCGACTTTGTATTTCGTTCTCTCGAGTTAGTATCTCGTTCCCTCGAGATAGTATCTTATTTCCCTCGACTTAGTATCTCGTTCCCTCAACTTAGTATCTCGTTCTCTCGACTAAGTATCTCGTGGGAACGAGATAAAAAAAGAGTAGTGCATGTCATCTCTGTGCCACTGTACTTATCCGATGCAATTGCGTAATGCATTGATGATAAAGATCTACATGCAGAGACAACTAACATGTCACACTTCGTCTCCATTGTTTGCGTTTCAAATTAAAGTTTATCTCACATTTTAAAATGTTGTTGTCTCCGTTGTTGTTCCTTGCCTATCACCCTATGAAATTTCGCCACCTTATTGAACCCGACAGAACAGGATTAAAAGCATTAAAACTGTTTCGAATTAATAAATAGGTTTAAATTAAAGAGTGAAATAATATAGCGCAGCATTCAATTTTAAATTATGAACAATTGTAAGGTGGTACATTTAAGAGCTAATCGTGTGCGTGGTTTTTTTCTGAAACATCCGCGAATAAGCTGCTACGAGAATATCATTTTGTTAGTTTACGACGATTCCGACAGAAATGACGAAATAATCTTGTTAATACAACACCAACTATAGCATTTAATGAGGAGTTACATCATCTTTAGTTATTGTAATATTGTGTTAACGGTAATTAAAAAGATATTTAATTTTGGTTTGTTATATTATATTTCAAGATTATAACGAAGCATGTTCAAGCACCGTATACTATTTAACACACAACAAGAATATCTGCAACGAAAATAGCTTTAAAGTTAATTACAAATGTGTATGAAAGTTAAATAACACGTTGCTGTCAAACATGGGAATTACGCTCAAACTTTCTGTGATGATACCTTATTTTCGTAATATTAGTTGCCAGAAGAATGTTAGCTTACTTATTAAAATCATTTTGCTAAAAACGGCTTGATTTATTAATTTTATTTAATAATACAAATTAAATACAGGATGAAGGCATAGGTTTTTTAGATACTAAAATAGCTATGTTTGTGTTTTATTGCATAATAACCGTTAAACGTACTGTGTAGTTTGTTTGTAAATCTTCTAAGAGTAGACAATATTGTTAAAAATCAGAATTATAATTCAATTAAATTGATAAATAAAGAACGTGATATATAATTATATACGTATGTTGATATTTGTGAATTCATTTTTAAGACATTAACAAAATTTTAAGATTGAAATCAAATATATTGTATGTTTTCCGGTAAAAATGAATACGCGTATCCCGCCTCGTAATTAATAAAAGTCGCCGGAAGTGAACAGGGGAGATCAATCGTGATTACCAAGGGAAGTAACCTAGTTTTGGGAAAGGCCTATACACTTTCTGGATTTGCACTTGTTTATCGTAGGATACCGATTACACGGTGTATTGATATGACTTCTAGAACCTATGTTTCTAAAAAGACCAATGTATGATGTACGAAGCAAACTAATTTTAACACTAGGTTTAGAATCAAGTAACTGTCTATAATCGTTGGGTTATTGAAAATGACTGATTACTTATTATAAGGCATCATGTCCAACAACGGTCTGTAAATATTCCGCATCTCTTGCAGAACTCACGATTGATGAACATACAAGTTAGCGTCATATATACAGAACATATATAAGAATCTAAGTAAAAGAAATGTCTTAAACAAGGTTTCCATAAAACAATAAGAATTGATTCTACCGCTGGCAGCCTCTGAAGACTGAAACTTTGACAACATTGAAGATATGTTCGGGGATATGTTCGGGGATACGAACTACTTCATCCACACAACACAAATCAAACTGTTGTAGTATTTAAATATAAACAAAGCGAAATTCCAGTTACGACAGCAGGAGAAAACTCTTATTAGCAGCCCAAGGTCCCAATTACAATTACATGGCATTTATATAGCGCAAAAAAAATATTCTATTGCGATTCACATTTACATTTGATAAATAAAAATAATACATATTACGCATGACAATATTATACTACATGATATATACACACGATAGAACCTAAACATTCAATATTCAAACAGGATTCAAGAACTTAGATTCAGACATATGGATATCAATATTGTTTTATATCACTACAGATGTTTTGTTTTTAAAATAGCACACTCAGAGCATACTCATTATTCGTGACACTGACTATACAAATGTGTTTTCAGTTTTGATCTAAAGCTGGCTTCTGACTGAATATTTTTCAGAAAGCTAGGTAGATCATTCCACCATTTAGGATCAACGACAGTCAAAGATCTGTCTGCTAATTGTGTTCGCCGTCTAGGGATTTTGAAGCTAGTATCAACTTGTGATCGCAGCCTGTACCGCCCTCGAGTTGGAACAAACATTTGCCTCAGATACACTGGAGCTGTACCATTGATGACACGGAACACAATAACTAGGACTTTGAACATAAATCTAGTTTTAAGTGGAAGCCAGTGTAATTCTTTCAGAAGTTCAGAACTTGACTGTTCATAAGAAGCATTCATTACTACTCTAGCGGCATGATTTTGGACTCGCTTTAGTATGTTGATTTGGTAGATTGGAATTTCAGTAAAATGACCGTAACAGAAATCAATATGGGAATGAACCAATCCATGCACTAATGATTCAGTTGACTTTTGTGTGAGATGTTTACGTATAGCTCTAATGTTTCGTAGCTGTACATGAGCTAGCTGACACTTTTTTTGAATGTGATGGTCAAAGTTGAGTGTATTGGTCATGATAACACCCTGGTCTCTAACATAATCGACGCATTTTACGTCGCAACCACCAACATTTACACTTGAAATGTTCAATTTCGCTAACTGTTGTTTAGATCCATATATAATTATTTCAGTTTAAGATTGATTCATTTTCAGTTTGAAGGTTGTCATCCATTTAATGACTTCATTCAGGCAACTTTCAAGTTGTTGAGAAACAGTTGCCTCGTTTTGAGAATTTCCCGCTTGAATTTGGAATGCAATCTTGTGGTCATCCGCATATCCATAGAGATCGGCTGGATATTTCTGCACCACTCGGTTGAGAGCCGATATCTACAGGGTGAAGAGCACCGGTCCGGCGCAAGAACCCTGAGGTACACCGAACCTCAAAGGCTCAGTGTCAGATGCTGACTGTTCGACTAAAACTTTCATGGTTCTGTTTGTTAGATAAGATTCAATCCTTTTCAAGGGGGTGTTATGAATACCAAAGTAATCTTGAAGGATTTGAATCAGTATTGGGATATGAATGGTATCGAACGCTGCACTCAAGTCGACCATTACCACGATTGTAACTTGACTTTTATCTATAGTCTCCAAAATATCATTATACATTTTGACCATTGCTGTTTCAACCCCGTGGTATTTTCTATAGGCACTTTGGTAAGCTGGGAGGAGATTATTAGCATCAATATGCTTACTGATTTGGTTTAGTGCAGCTTTTTCAAGAATTTCGGAGAGGCAAGTTAAATTTGACACCGGACGATAATTCTGCAGTTCCAGCGGGAGACCTTTCTTATTCAACAAAGGTTTAATCACGGCACTTTTCCACTCCTCAGGAAACACACCAGATAGCAGTAATTGATTTACAATTTTTGTCACAACGAGAGCCAGTTGTGAAAAATGTTCCTTTAATGTATGGCAAGTGACCAGTGGCCAAAAAACTACACAATACATCACCAAAAAGCATAACAAACACATAAAACACAAATGAATAAAACTGGGGTCACCGCTTTGGAACGGTCAATGCAAAGCAACATATACAAATAGAGGCAAATGAAACATGTCAACAACAGAATTCACTTCCAACAAAAAGGAATCAAACAATATATCAACTCCAGCATCGAATCACTCATTCGGGGGCATTCGAAATGCTGTGTAAATAATAACTTAAAGCCCTCATGACTCTACGCGTGTGATAACTGACATTAAGATATGTTTATATATGCCTACCCAAAACTGTCATAATATGTGGTGACAATAATTCATATTATAGTACGTGTACACGTTTCGTGTATGTGTTGATCAACTTAAAAGAGGGACTGTAAGAGTTTTATAGATGTATGTCGGGTCTCTTTTCGTTTGCCACTAACATACTGATAAAAAACAATAAATAGCACCAAATGCAATTTATTTGATAATCATACAGTGTGTTCTTGGTTGCTTTGATCCGATAAACTAACTCATTCTGTTTAGGCGGAGTGTTTGTTGCACTCTGTTGAAGACCATAACTGTAAAAAGATATGCACCGAAAAAAATGACTGGCACCTGGTACAAAAATGCATTTTACAATATCAACAGTATATTAACTTTGATTACGTTTCTATAGCATATGGATGCATCAGTAGATTTCAAATATCTGGATAAGATATTCGGTTTGTATTCGTTAGAGCGCATCGCAGTGGCCGACATATGCAACTTCCCAGGTCATGCAGAATTATGTTCGCCTTGTATATATTTATACTGTTTACTTGGAGAGAATAGTTGATTAATACAAAAGTTTATTTAATGCGTAATGGTCATATCATTAAGGATAACATAACGACACTCTTAAAATAGAACACTGTACGGAATATGTTATGATAAAATACAAAACATGTACGTATTTATTAGTTTCAGAATACTCACACGTATGAACAAACATAACTAGAGTTAACACAAATCCAAAATAAACTAATCATATTTCTTCTAAATGTGCCTTTTATGTTTAACCCGATTTCAACAGACGGTTGAAGACAGGATGAATTTAAAGCTATATCTTCAGTCAAATGCGCTACTATTAGAATTCGGTTATATTAAATATTCACTATACTTAGACAATAGTAGTATTTTTAAATCATGTGTTATAACTGTATGTACTTTTGGTTCGGTTCAGTAAAGCCTGTATTTGCTATGCTTTGTATAACTCATTAGCTCGTATATGTTTATTTAAATCAGCACAGATTTAGTGATCATACATACATCTTTACCGTCTAGTATCGAGATAGATACTAGATATGATGGATCATATTTGTTCACTTGTTTTTTGTTGCATATTCCATGCTGCCACTATGCCTTTAATTGCTTCGTTAATGTAAATCAAAATATTCATACATTTAATGCTTAAAGGAAATTTGTTCACTGATTTTTTTTAACCTCCGGATCACTCGACTAAACAGACCTGTATAATTGTATAGATTCACTATTTTTAACGTAAGAGTATGGAAATAAGTATTGTGTTCGTCCTGTTTTTGTGTTGACAAAATACGTTATGTCGGTATATTTTCCTAGATTGCATTAAATGTTTGCGATATTTATAGATTTATTCAAATTAAAACACCCAATTTATAACATGTGACAAATGCAAATATAAGAGCATTGGTATAACTAACACGTGGGTTATAAATCAAAAGCAATAACACCGAAGTTTACTCAGTGAGCAACCGAATATGCTTCAGGAACAACTATTTCAAAGTAAAATATCATTTGTTTGATTCAATTAATGTGAGGTTAAGTAGTTTTACTGAAAGTGTGTAGTAACCTGGGATAGCTTTGGTCAAATCTTAGTGGACACTATTATCTAAAAGTAACTGCATTTAATGTTTAAAAAGCGACTTAACACGTAATCGAAATACAAAGTGAGAAAGACCGAAATTCGAACAGGTTTTTAATATGTTTAATAAAAAAATAAATAATTACAAACAAACAGTAAACTACACGATTTAATATTTTTCGTCCAATTATTTGTTATTCCAGGTTTTGTTACCTTGTTTTGGTATTTACTTCTAGCCCATTAAAGCCCGAAAGCTTGCAAAACCTGCTGGCTCGGAATATGAACCCAGGCAGGTTATTAAGCAGCTTAGAACGGTACATCGTTATCGTCACTGCATAATTTCAGGTTAAGGAACCGAGTTTGCGCTCACACGTGAAAAAGAAAAGAAGTTTGAAGATAAAGGTATTCAAATTAAAACAAACAACAAAAACGTGTATCAACAAATTCCATAGTAGCAGATATTTTGTAAAAATAAAAATGGATATGCATTGGATCATTATAAAAAATTATAAATTGAGATTTGATTGAATACATTCATTTTCATTTATTTAGTTTCACTTAAAATTAAAAACAAATACTATGGAATTTCAATCGTCCATGTGTAAATGTTTGCATTTGAGTAAGAAAGTGTTGGTATATAAAATTATAATCAAATGTAATAATATTTGTTTTGCCATAACTTCTTTAATATCATGAATACAGAACAAATAACACAAACATTAAAAATAATGTACCTTTTTAAGTAGATAGAGAGCTGTGGATATGCCGAGGGCGAGGAATTATTTGAGATTCACGAGAGGCAGACTTAAACTTGCACTGGGGGAGAATCTTGATGACTACAGGAAGATTAACCCCACGATGTTTGGGGTTCATTCTGCTCCTGACTCAATCTCCATGTACAAAGCGTCTGCTTCAAAGCGACCGGCAGGATTTTTAAATGATCCGTTTTATCGTGCGCCGCGCACGAGAGAATGTTTTTTTCGGGCAGTGGTTTTTGAGACAGCGCCTTTGGAACGCTTAAGACCATGGCGGTGGGGGCCAATTTACCCTACGGGAAACGCTACACGAATCACTCGGCTAGCAAGCATCAAGTGCAAAAACTCCGTGGCCATGATTTCCCCCCTACGGAAATTATGGCAATAACTGGCCATAAAATGTCCAATCAATTTTGAATTATTTTTCCATTACAAAAAAACTACTTCAAAGATGTTCAAACATACTGTAAACATCAACGAATGCACGGTCAGAGAACAACTTCAAAAATACAAGCACAACATGCACAGCAACATTAACCTCATAAACAAATGCTGTAACATTTCTTGAACCACATTTGTATATTCCAAATTGTGCGCTTCCACTTCACCACTTCCATTGTAAACACCGATTTCATTTATTTACTGTAAAGCATTTCACAACACAGTTTTATGGGGCAATGTTCATCATTTAAAATTTAAACGTTATAGTCTCCTCAAGCACATAAATCACAGATATAAAAAAAATTGATTATTTATCTCTCACTTGCAAATGTGTGTAAATGTACGCCATGACTGTAATGATCAAGAGTGGCAAAACACACGTGGCATAATATTGTTATTGACTGATAGATTGTTAATGATTGGAATGATTGTTGCCTTGTTTTATATATTTAAAGACATAAATTACGTGTTAGAAAGGTTGTTTGATCAACGAAAACTCGATTTACATCATGTACTGTTTTCTTATAGTCAAAGTGCACGGGGAATGATATATACATGTTTAAAAAAAAGTATTGATAGCAACGATGTCAACTATGGAAAAATAAACTTGTCAAAAAATCCAATTTAATGCAGAATTGTGCACTAATTCGTTAAAACAATGACAACATCGCACTACCCTTTTATTTACTCAACACTGACATAATATTCTTTAT
Source organism: Congeria kusceri (assembly GCA_027627225.1). Taxonomy (NCBI): domain Eukaryota; kingdom Metazoa; phylum Mollusca; class Bivalvia; order Myida; family Dreissenidae; genus Congeria; species Congeria kusceri. Next base: position 5,495,321 of record CM051032.1, on the reverse strand, counting down.
CTATGCATAAGGTATCGTTCATAAAAAAACATGTATATTTGCGCACCTGAGCCTCAGAAAGTCAATGATGTCACAGAATATAAGTATAAACGCAACACATTAAGTGGTTGAGTATGTCTGGCACCTAACCGATGCCAAACGTTTTAATGGTCAAAATAAGAAACCAAAATATACATATAGACTTGTACACAATTGTCTACATGAAAAACGTGTGACATGAAGTTGGGCGAACCACAGTCCAAACCAATACTCTAAATAAAAACAAAATAAACATCGGCCAGTACACACATTTACACCATAACAACACACACCTGACATGACAAAGATAAAACAAAAAGATATCAAATTGCAATTGAGCTAAGGTGTGGAGGGGAGACTAGTGGAAATAATCGTGGAATTTTTGTACAATCAAAAACGATGTATTTGGCTTCTTTGTTGATCAGAAAGAGAGGCTTGATCTGGTAAAACAGTGCCGAATAGTGGATCGGTTATACGAGTAGAGGTTACACATGGACAATATTTAAACTCTGACAGATACTGCCAGCAAAATCTCACCCATTTGACATCATTGTATTATGTACACAAATATTATAACAGTGTGATCAATATAAATCACTTTATCGTACAAATAAAGTATAATTTTGCGAAATTCTCACACATTCAATGCATACATGATTTGTTATACTCTCTCTGGCATCACCGGCCGTAGAGAAAATGTTTAATACAAACATAAACAATACAAAATACAAATGCATATACATTAAATATTTAATATACGATATTATGAGAGCTTTGTAAACAACAACGTCAATAAAAACAAATGACATTAAAGGTAAACCATTTGTTATAGTTTGCTTTGTAAAACTACGTGTGCAAAGTATGAATATAAATAAAGTTATAAAACATTACTATGACACTTATAGTTTTAGTGTATATAGTTTAAATGCTTTACATGCTTTAAATGCAAAATTACAAACAACATAAATTATAGCTTGGTATTCGAATCCGTACACCTGCAAAATTTTAATCTAAGCTACAAATGTGCATAGTGTTATTAGCAACATGTCATTAAAGTTGAGCATGTTTATGAATAATACAACAGGTCTGATTTGCTAAATATTAATTTTTGCTTGCTCGGGGTAATCTTAGTGCGTAATTGTTATTTTCATATCAATTCCAAGCTTTTAAAGGGTAACACTTATTTTGTTCTACATAATTCATATATTGGAAAAACGCATTTTCTATTCCGTTTTGTTTTGCCTGTAGTCAAAACATCAGGACCTTTTTTTCATATTTTGCAATTTGTAGATATATGGAACAATTCCCTATATTGCGGGTAAAACACTATTACAGATTTAAAATCCTTTCCAATCCATGTCCGCACCCCGTTCCCGATGCATGCACTGTTACTACGATGCCAATGAAAATGCATGTACCAGAGTTTTGTACGGTGTATGTTGTAACTTAGACATCGCATTTACAATCATTAACACTCAAACTGCATTTATGTAGAGGCTAGATAATTATATGAGAACATTTTGCTTGATGCATTAAACTTATGAATGAATCAAAAATTTATTGTGAGTAAAATTGTCACTATGCTGTTCTAAGCAGACTATCTGGCAATATGAATGAACATATTTATTTGTCACTTCATTTCCAGCTTGTCAAGATATATATTTTTGAAAATAAGCATTATCGTTAAAAGTGATCCAATGTCGTCTTTTAGTTGACCGAATTCGTGGCGAATCTGTTCAGTAGATCGAGTATCGGTTACAATGGCTTGAAGGAGCGTTTTCTTTGATTGTATCTTTGCCGGAATATCGATGGCGAACACCGAATGAATGCGACTTTCCAGTCGTGACATATATCGACCACGAACCATTTTTTCTATCTCACATTCATTGAAATTTTCTTTCAAAGTTTCTTCAAGCCAAATATCAACATATTTAGCTGGATTTTTGTATAATTTCTTTAGTTGGTTCTCGTCATATAGAGCAACACCAAGTGCAATTGGAATAGCAAACACCGCTGCAACCAATCCCAACGGTACCCACAAAGGCGATGTCAGTCCGAGGGTAACTTTCAATCCGATCGGCACAGGTTCGTCATTATTCACGCTGGTGCTTGTAGACTCTGGAACTGTAACACAATGTATGTATATTTGTCAGCATATGAATATAACTATGTTGTTTACGAAATGACCAAAATCACATGTTATACGAAATTACCACACACAAATATTGTGTTAGAACTGTTACAATGTTTATTACAGTCTTCACCATCATTCGATACAGAGTTTCCCGTCATCAGGAAACACACTTTCTTAACCCCACTAAGTAACATGCTGCAATTGTTCAAGTTTTCAAAAAAAAAATACATACGTATGACGTATAGCTTATAAAAGTAAGTTAGAAGATATTAAAATACAAAAAAGTGACACTCAAGTTTCATTAGCAGGAGAGAACTCTTCTAGTTTAAGCAGCACAAGGCATTAACGCCAAGTTACAATATCGTGTTTGCTGAAAATTAATACAATGTTGCATAATGTTTTACTAGTGTTTCGCACTTATTATATCTAGCGAATTCCCTTGTCGCTAGTCTGACTAGTCGTCTCGCTGGTCACTTTTATTCAATATTATGAGACTTCTTGAAAATATAGAAAATGTAAATACTAATTAACCAACCTGAGTATGATCTTGAATTATTGCCGTTAATATCATGTTGCACTTTCTCCAGTTTGTCTTCTAACAAGCCAAATGCATTTTTAAACTCAGATGCTATCATATCTTGGGCTTCTGTAACATCGTTTGTAAATCGTTCCAGAGATTGGTATACGGTATTATAAATTTTAAGCTTTACATCAGCTTCGATTTTATCGTAACTATTCCTTTCAGAAAGTTTTTGTCGCAATATTTGTTCTCTAACATGAAGTTTGTCCCCTTGAATAAACTTATGAAACGTCGATGTGATTTTTCTGCACTGATCTTTAGTTCGGCCTAGGAGATCTTTCCTTACCTTCAAAACCAAAGCAACTAAATAAAACACATGCACATAACAAATTACTCGAATACAAACAAAGTGAAACACTAGTGGTATCAGCAGGAGAGAGCTCTTGTAAGCAACACATTCGAAGCATCATTTGACACAGTATTAAAATTGTACACATATATGGATGAGGCCAGAACCATCACAAAAACAATATTGCGTTGAAAATTATTGTTTATACATACAATTAAAAAAATCACAGTAAATTTGACGCAAATCGTACTAAACGAAACTATAAGAGTGATACTGCATTTCAGACATGTTGCTTCTTCATATTCATTTCCGCTTAATAATGTACACGAAATACTGACATTTAATTTTTCAGTTTCCTTTCTGTCAACAGAAATATCATATTTCTGTGTGGAAGTAACATTAAGTTCGTTAAAATTGAAGTAATGAAAAGAACTACAAATAAATAGACTGGTTACTTTGAGCTTCCGTAACGTAATACAGTTAATATTAGATCGAATGCACAGATACAAATACTATATAATTTAACCTCATTACAGTAGACAAGACAAAATCTTTATTGCTCTCAAAATTATAAATAGTGTTGAGTCTAGATTGCAGTGTAAATACAAATGTGTTGTTGAATTGAATACAAATACAATAGACGTAATAAATACCTGTTCCGGATCCGTCCGCAGGAATCTAAGTTGCTCCGAAACTTCTTGCTCAAGCTTCTTTTTTGATTGGTAATCCAAACTGGCCTGACGGATTCGGGTGTCAGCATATGTCGAAAGATGTGTTAAAAAAGCATCCAACCACCTGTAGAAGTCATCGACGGATGTATTATATGATTATTTCCTAAAGATTTGCTTAAATTATCCGTTAATTCAAAAGCGAATAATTGAAAATTGTACTTTTAGCACGGCCAAAACACTAAATTCACACATTGTTGTGTAGCATAAAGGCGCTTTAGCTGTTAAGATTAATAAAGCATTAGTAAACATGCATGTAATTACCAGAAATGTCTTTTAACATGACCAAACACACTAGCTTTCAACAGTTTCCCAAGTCCATGTATCAATATTTGGTGATATTCACTGTATCCCATCTTGTTATCTATATAACGCCGTGCCTGAAGACAATTTAAAAAAAAGCATATGCATATGAGTTCAAGTTCTACTCCGTGTTACAACAATGATAGTTGTTAGTTTGGTTATACAAGTATATAGCACCAGTATTTATTTATTATCCCAAATATTCTACATGCTTCATGCGTATTTATTACCGATCGAATTACAAATACAGTAATTAACGGATAGACTTGAGTATTACAAAACACCTTGGTAACTCTTCCACGTGTACTCAGAAATGGATATTGATGAATATTGATTGATATTGATAATAATGCGTTGCATTGACCGTTTCAAAGCGGTTTCCAGTTTTATGTATAGCTGTGTTGTGTGTGGTAATTACGTGTTTTCGTATCGTGTTGTGATGTATTCACTCTGTTCATAATAGTGTCTCTAATGGTCTTTATATAAAATATCATCAAGGGAGTGTGGATTTCCTAGAAACAATATGCATGTGTCGGTAATTTAAATGTATTCTAGTATCACTTAGGCTTCATTCCGTTTGGTCTTCAGAAAAAACAAACATTTTAATTCATAAAAATATAAATCAATTTGATATGCTATGTATGATGTAGTGTATTTGTTCTACCCTTTTAATAATTATATGTTATTTCTGAAAGATACACTGCAGTTTTAATTGAGCGTTTTTATGAAATATATAATACAACTTGATGAACAATAATCCATTGTATTTTGTTCTGGTGCGCGTATTTGACTCCATCTTGGTTTATTTCATACGCATCATAAATCAACATCGTTGTTAATTTACAGATGAACAACTCCAAATCGAAAATTATTTCTTAAATACATATGAATAAATTATGCCTGTAAAAATATAATTAATTTTAAAAATATTATACTATGGAACATCTTGACATTTAAAACACTTAGAATTTTTATCATTTACGTTTTTATAAATTATGAAAATTGTGTTGATTATATAGAATAAACATTTAATATTCGGATCTTAAATCTATTTACCTGCTTGGTGCTCATTTTGAACATATTTTGCTCCCATGAGAACTTTTCTCTTCTGATGTACATGTTTAGCCTTTTAAGTGTGTCATCCCAGACCTGTTGTTCCGTGGTAGATGAATGGCGACCCCTTTCGTCCACAATGTCCCATTTATTGCAAACAAATATGATGCAGCTTGGATCAATTCTGAATAGATCATCTCTCTCATCTTCTTCGTTCATCTTAAGAAATATCTTCCCCAGCTATAAAAGAAATTATACATTTCATGATTTGCCATTTGGCTGCACCACTCGTGGAACTATGTCTGATATGACCACTCTTGCACAAAAGGTAAATATTTAAAATTTTGAAGTAATGTAGCGGAGAATACCATTGATTGATTTGAAGATTATTTCACTGCGGGTTTTACGGAACTTATTCAACAAAATAATATCATCCGTAGGGCAGACGTTATATTTTGTAAGCAGCAACAGACACCAGACAAAATATAAACTTACAGACAACAGACAAAATATAAATGTCAGTAAAACACCATTTATCGACGACACCGCACACAGTTAGGTTTCTTTTTTCCACCATAATAATTTGGGAATCACTATTGTATCAGAACAGAAAATGGCATTTAAGAGTAGCTCTCGGTAGTTGAAGCTCAACCGCACAAGATCATGCATTGTTTCTTGATAGCAATAATGACATACAAATGATTATATCAATACAAAAAAAATCGTGTTGTTATAGAAAACTAGAAAACATAGAGTGATTTTATTGACCTGACACTCACTAATCTCCAATAGCGCTCGACTGTTCTATTGGTATCGTTTGACATGTATCTAGCTCGAAATCACATTTTATAGTCACATAACAAAAGAACCCATCAACAAGCGTCAATAAATATAGCGCGGCGGATAGTGTTTTAATCTGACTGTGAATCATACCAAAATCATACCAAAATCTTTCTTTTTATTTTGTAATCATTTTTTTACTTAAACATTACTTATTCTCATGTCATTTTTTTCTTTTTTAGTTTATTCCTGTAAATCTACATAAAAGTGCAATCACAAAGACTCTGTTTGGCACTCAGCCTCGCTGCAGCTTGCCTTTAAAATAATCGAGTTGAAGACTTCCTTTTTTGTCAAGTTGAAATTTATGACAATTTACTAAATGCATAAGCTGTGTCAGAAATCAACCACGAGTATTTTTCAGCTTTGGAAACACAGGGCAATTGTGCAAATCTCGCGCCACTCATTTCTCTAAACATTAAATGTGACTTTTTTGTAATTCGAACCCAAAACATCACGTTTACTAACTTTGCGTTCTTACCTCTGCACTACAGAATCAACTGTAACAGTTAATAGCTTAAATGGACTTGATCACAGATTTACGAATTGACAATTTTTTGTCAACAGTGTATACAAGGAAGCAAAATAACACTACGGACCTAGACATTTACTGTCAAAACCGTTTCGTTTATGAGTAATCATCAGTTGAAATTGATAAAATTATAAAGCGTTTATAACGCTAAACGATGGAATAATTTGGAGTGTTTCTGTTGTTTTCGTTGAAACTGTTGACAACATATAGAACACTTAAATAATGTAAGTAATGCACTGCGCAACATAGAAGTCGCAATGGCCGAGTGGTAGAGGTCGTTGCATTTTAATGTGAAGGTGCCGGGTTCGAACCCCTGTGGGACTAATTTTTTCTTTTCCTTTTTTTTCTAAATACTTTTCTTATTACTATACCTGAGCTGTTTAGTTCCGATGTTTAAATCTGTCAAATTAAGCCATTTAATGGCATACTTCAAATAATAAAAACATCTTTGAACAAGTCCATTTAAAATAGATTTACGAAAATAAACGGAATATTCATGAGTGCCAGGTCAATAAAGTCGCACTTTACCGACTAATGCTTTTGTCCAATAATAATAAAGCGCACACGTAAACATATATAACTTGTTATATAACTTTCACGTATTAAATTTAATATGATATTTTTTGAGTTCATTCTGGTTGGGTGTTTTAAAAATATGTGTTTTTTTTCATCAGTAACAGCAATTTCTCAATTACAATTTGGGATTGTTTTAAAATTAAAATTTTTAATAAGTTTATTTGTCCATTTGATTGCATATTGTGACTTTTTTGTTATCTTTCTAGCATATACATTAACTTTCTGTATAACTAGTGGTCATTCTTAAATATCTAATATAGTGAATGTATTCATTTTGCCGATAAACAATTTCAAGCATCCCAACTGCAGTGACGCAAAAACAACACCATATCATTATATGTAACATACTGTACAATGCACAATGCAAAACAACGTAACAAAACCTACAAAGGATAAGTTTTTCAATCTAAGATCGTATTTTATGTCATGAGTGGCGGAGTGAAAATATAAATTTTCTATGAGAACACAATTTCATATGTTTAGTGTTTACACTTTTTCAGACACAGGCTAAAGATACTTAGAGCGTAACTTTTCACTTGCTTTTCTCTAATCTGATCATAATAAGGAGCAATTTGGGTCATTGGTAGACTTAAGTTGCGACAGTTTTCTGACGACCGTGTATACAATAATATACATTTTACAACAAATGTATTAAATTTAGCTTTTTGTTACAATAATTCGTGTGTATGTTTAACATTTGCTTTCCTTAACTCGATTTATTCTAAGAAGATCTATATAAATCAATACAATAATTGATTTCAGAGGTTTGTTTTTTGTGTCGACTGTATATATATATTGTGTATCTAGTCATATGGTTCATGGTTATCTCCGGGACTACTTTATATAAACAATATAAACTTTACCTTATCTTCCTGTATACCGCCGGCGTTTGCACTGTTGATTATGTATATGAAAGCGGTTGCATTTGGGAGGTACGTAAATACTTTCTCCGACAGTGTCTCATTTTCACCCACTCCAGGTGTATCAACAATTGTCACGTGGTACTAATAATAAACATATACTTTCTTACTACTAATTATACTATCAAATATACAGGGTTTCAAAAACACGTTATTTTTATTAAAAGGTTGTTTGAAAAACAACCTTTTAATGCTTATGAATCTGTAAATAAGGGTTTCTCTCCTGGTGTTGTCTCTGTAGTTTCATTATTTTTATGAAAAGAAATTTGGCGAAAGTACCCAATGCGCATGTTAGTTGATATCAAAAGATTTTGCGGCATTATTTAAAGTTATGAATATATTATTAATTGTTCCTTCATCAATTAAATAGTCCATCCAATTGACAATTATGTCAAAATGAACACAGTATAAAATGTTTACATTATCGCCCAGAAGAGGTATCTGCCAATAGATGTCCACAAGGGCGGTACCATGCTCCCCGTCTCGACGTATAACTGTGTCTTTTAACTTTCTCAGCAACTCGGCTTCATTATCTTTGCAAACAGTATATTTCCCACCAGCCGAAGATACTTCAAAATATCGCTGTGAGCCAGGTGGTATTGGGTGGATACGACAGATAGTAGATGTTGAGGCTAAGTGCGCTGATGGCAAGACATCGCCTTCTAGCAATAAATTCAAGAAACTGGTCTTCCCCGCACTCGTCTCCCCTGAAATCGGCCTTTACCAATAATAATGTTCATTGTTCATTGTAGACACCAGTGCAAAATAGTTACAGACAATATACATACAGCAAGTCATATAGGGCAAGCCGGGCCACATGACTACAACGCTGAGTATTGTTTTACATATATACGTTTAATATTATTAAATTAAAACATTTTGCATTTTCACGTAAATACTCCATTCTGATCCGACAATCCGCCCATGTGACCTGTCATTCATACCCCGATGAACAGGCTGCGTATGCAAATTACCTCGTTATTATTCATGATCGTACTACTTTTTAATTGAATATTTCGAAATGACTACAGTTTTTTGCGCAAACGTTTACGATGTTTACTTGTTTTTTCAATATTTGCGAAATACCGTCTTTGTTTTGCGCGAACGTTTACGAAGTTTATTACAGTTCGTAAACATAACGGCCGATTCATCCTTGCCGGTGTTGCGGTCGATAAAGGATGAACGTATTTATTGGTAGTTTTGAATTTGCTTTAACAGAAAGTCCACTTCAAAAGATCCACAACTATATGAAATGCAGAAATGCAACTTAGGTGGTAATTTCCCCGACAGTTTAAAAACCAATAAAATGCAGAAAATTACTATTAAATTCTTAATTAAAAGGCGTTTCATAAGAAAGCATGAAATATATCTTCATAAACGTACATAAGACGACGTTATAAACTGTTGTGAATACAGCAGATACCACATAAAATGTCCGTGTTTCATTGACAATCGCGTGCGTTAATTCGGGATATTGATTTTCGGCCCGGGATATGGATTTTCGGCCCGGGGTATGGTATTTTTTGGCCCAACCCATACCAGGTCATGTGACTAGGTATGTGTTACTATAGTTACTCATGTAATAACATAACAGATAATCATAGCAAACTTAAGAAGCTTTTATTCTTTTTCTGAAAATTGTAAAGAGTTAATTTATATATCATGTCAATATGTTAAACACTAGCATAAATATCAAATACTATATATATTATTAATCCCGAGTTCATAATTTTCCAAATTCATTGCAGTAAAATGGTGTAAATGTGTTACAATCTGTCAAAAAACACAAAATTTATGAAACAATGAAAAGAGTTATAGGTCCATTCCAAGTTAACTTGTTAAATTGGTTTTTAGCTTGTCCGTTGAGTAGCATTTTGCTAAAAGGTTTTCTGCGCAGGTAATGAGACTATTTACTATGAACAAATGACCGTATCTACATAATAAGCGACTTTCAGCCTTCCGCATGAAATAGGTGCCTTTCGGCAACATCTTATGTACCGAGTTGTTCATCATTTTCGCCTGTCCCAAGGGTTTGCATGTACATTGAACACTGTGCTACAAAAAAACAATTCTGCTTCACATAGTTGCCTAGATAATAAAATATATACCTGTATACGTTATTATCTCTCTACTCGGAATAAGACTTCTTGGCATTAAAAAATAAACGTTGTTTATTAGTATGTCCCGAAATCTGACGTAGGATACGTTATGCAACTTCAATTGTAACAAAAATAAATATTATTAGTACGACGTAAAATCGCATGTCTACTATTGCTAGAAGATAGATAAACTTGGATATATGTCTTTCATAAAACTGTTTAATTTTTAGAGATGAATAACAATTGACGAATGCAAATGTTAAAAAAACAACATAAGCCTACGTTACATCAAAATCTAATTAATAAACCAAAGCTGTTAATAAATTCATATTTGATGTGTATTTTCAATTAACCATTAATTAGTTACTTAAATGTGAAATAACAAACTATTGCAAAGATCCCCAATAAAACTGAAATTCATTGTTAAAGAAACAAGACGAAAGATACGCAACAGTAAGATACTTTCTGTGAAATTCCCACTGTTTTGTCTATTTGATGATACACATATACAACTACGACACGTAGAAGGTTGAAAGTCGCTGATTTAGTAGATGTGGTCATTTCCTCATAGTAAATAGTCACAAAACACGTGCAGATAACTTTTTAGAAAATATAACTCAAGGGACATGCTAAAGAGCAATTTAACGTAGAATGGACCAATAAGAGTTATAAGTGTCATCAAGTCAGACGTACACTTTCACTTGCTTAGTCGGTAAACATGGACAAGGTTTAATATACAGGTATTTCATATCAATGACAAGTAATAAACGACGGTGAGTCTGTCGACTCTGTTCTTATAAATAATATTCTAATAAATTGGAATTATTACATGATTGTGGTGTTCCGGTGGGTTGTATCGCACAAGTTGATGATGTGACGTTGTATTCCACGAGCTCGCAGGGCAATTGGAATAGAATTTTACACAATCAACGGGTGCGATACAACCCACATGAACATCACATCCATGTAATATTGCATGTATTATATGCCTCCTGGCGATCAAAAACAAAATTGCAAACATGCAACGAAACAAATAATTTATTAATTCACAAATGATGTTGCACACGGGTATTTTTGCATACGATTGATTTCTCGTGTCGTAGTTAACGGCGTGTTTACGTCATTAGTAACGTCAAAATGGCTGCGTACGATAAATGTTTTAGCAAACCATTTGTTGGAAATAGTCGGCCATATGCAAGAACAATGAGCATGAAATTGATACTTAAGAATTTGTTGATTTCATAAAAAGTAAAAATAACAAAGAAAAAAAGAAAACCGACATCGGAGGTTAATCGGGTAAAAAAACGGCTTTAAAGAAAGGGTGAAGAGAGAAAACTGTTTGAAATTCCGGCGAACGAGACAAACATATTCAAATGTATTTGTTGTAGTAAGTACAGTTTGTTGTAAGTACAGTTTGTTGGTTTAATAAATCGATTCAACTAAATAAAATATGGCTTAATTGACGTGCCTTGACTTTATGTAATAAAAGGTTAAATCACAGATATGGTGCGCCTTGAGGCCGTATGGGCGCACCTTCGGAAGTACTGGCCCTTGGGCTAAAGGGTTAGCCGGATGTGTGTCAATACGACCTAAAGGCGCACCATAGCGTGTATTAATATATGTTTATTTCATAAATGTGGATTCCGGAAATTCTTTCTGGTCGCCTGTATTTTGTTCCGATAATATACCATTATTTTAGTCAGAATATCTATAGGCATATAATAAACCCAAAGATTCAATTAGCTGAAACATTAAGATCTTTAATCACAAAATATAGAACGATTGTTAATTTAAGCATTGCAAATCTACATGAGGGAGAAAACCAAAACAATTAAAGTACATTTACCTCTTCTTTTTGTGAACGCTGAACATCTGTATATATAAATTTATTTTTATTTCATCTTAGTAATGTATAAACACTAACCTGCAACAACAATTGTGCACTCCATTTGAAGCAATTTCTGTCTGTTATTGATAAGTTTCGACTGGACATCCCCATAATTTATTTCCAGTGACTGTTTTGCATCCGATGGCAAACGTTTGAGCTTATCAAGGAAAATATCGTATATGCCGGATAATTCTTCTTTCATCTGCTTGTCCATGGACAATGCATTGGCCATTGGTGCGTTGAGCTGATAAAATAAGACGAACGTTCATTGATGTTCTAAGTACCTATTACATCTAAGACTTTTTTGCATCAGTATTGCATTATTCGTACGTGCATATTAATTAAAAACGTGGTTTCTTACCGATTCAATGTACTTTGAACAATTATCTGGCTGTGTCTTCAAGATGCTGCGAATTAGGTGTTTCATTTCTTCTAGTGAATGCAAGGAGTGTTCAATGTTCTTTTCTTCTAACCAGTCAAATGCGGCGTCAATTTCCATATGATCGACATCAAGTTCATCCATCGCGCTGCTAACAAAAACAATCCGCATCAAAATACAATTTTGCATATTTTAGTGATTTTCAAATCTTACTGACTATACTAACTTCGGTTGAGAGATGTTCTTCGACTGCGATCGCACTGTGCCTCGAATAAGGTCTTTTATTTCTTCCAAGGATTTCGCATGGTGTCCAATGTTTCTTTCTTCTAGCCAGCATAGCGATGAATCAATATCCATTAGATCCACATCGCAATCATCCATTGTGCTGTTGCAAACGGGTTTAATAATACAACATAACGTATGAAGTTGACTGTTTACAATACTGTTATGTGATTTTCAGAATGTACTACATTTAGTGTCAATACAATAATTAAAGAAAATTGAGGAGCCTAATTGCTCTACCGCGATTGCCAATTTCTACTTTGCAAATATAACTATCATGATTTATACATCGCTTGTCATTATTCCAATGTAATGAATAGTCGGAAATAACCCGAATACTTATATGGCCTTGTTCATTTGCATTTAGCCATGTCTATCGATTTACCAATTCGTTTCGGTAGTTATAAATGATTACAGTATTTAACTACAAAGCAACCATTACAATAACCTCGACTCAATGTAATTGCATTCCTTTGAGTTCGTGATTGTATACAATGTCATATCTATTTTACATCTAAACCTGTATAACCGACTCCTGTTAAAGCATTTTGTAAGTTGGGGTTTACTATTTAATATAGATTGACTGTAACATTTGCTTCATCGAGCGATTGTTAGCTTTTTTCAATATTAGATATATATTCGTAAGAACTGGTATACAGTGCCATATGCTGGTAAAACGAGAGCGGAAACATGATCAGAAACCGCTACAAGATTTGTATTTTCACATCTTACAAAATTTAAACTTATGCATTAACATGGCAGTGATTTGTATTTTAACCAATTTATGATACGTTATTTTTTATGCTCTATTTTTTTTTATCGCAACTTGTCAGCGCCAAAATGATAGAAGCTGAAACATCCGAGAGATCTTATCAACAGTAAGATATCTGAGAAATTTCACAAAACCGAAATAACGTTAGCTTCTGCGGTGCGTTATCGAAACAGGCATAAATGAAAGGGACCGGTATATAAGCGAAACAACTCTCGAGATACAGATACAGATAGCGTGTCAGACGTTTGATCCGGAGGTCGTGGGCTCCAGCCCGGACAGAGGCATATGTTTATCTTTATAATGCTTCTTTTTACAGAGGATATATATAGCATCTGACACGAGTTGTGATTTCATACCATATTTTATTAAACGAGTTCAGGAATTTTAGTTAGTAAGCGAGCCTTTGGCTTTTTTATCACATGCTTTTAAACGAATTTTTTTTATTATACCAAAAGATGTTCATAAATCCTAAAAGTTGTGTACTGACGTGACGTCATTTCATGTTGACGACGTCATTTCAATAAAATAACGTCATGCCATTGGTCAGTCAAAGAATTTGTAGTCAATGAAAACGCTCAAAATGTAATCTTACACATGTGTAAGATAAAAATATTCGTAATGGGTGTATTACACGGAAAAAAGGTTATAGCATGTGATAAATGCGTTTTTGTTTAGACCAGATGACTTATTCATTGAAGTTAATGCATTCTAAGGCATTTCGTAGAAATACCAAATTCTTTAATTTGGTCTCCTTACGTAATAACGTTCATTTTATTTTGCAATTCCTCTGACATAATGTGAACTTTCATTATATTGTCATCATAGGTATTAATCAATAAAAAAAAAAAGAAAAAAAGGAAAGAAAAAAAACGCAATAATAAATGTATATATAGGTAAGCTAATTTATGGTTTCTGGTGGGGTAGATTTACGTCCATTTTAATCTGTCTTTAGTATCGTTTTAGTGATGTTAATTATAATCAAGTTCGTGACGGACAAAACGTTTGACGGACGAACGGACTGGCAGACGGATTTCACTTATTCTAACAAGTTAAAATGTAAAATAATATCTCGTTTTAGTTATGTTAACTTTCTGTAGCAGATGTTTCTCACACAAACCATCGAGATTAGTCAAAGCCCAATAACACACAAACAGTTCAATAAAATTTAAACCGTGTTACGGGCCTCAATGTCATAATTAAAGATTAACAAAAGAATGCGTAAAAGTTACTATCAAAACAAAACAACGGCCAATAAAAACGCACTGACCCGTGCAAGCAAGAAATACAAACGGATCCTGCGTTTCCACTACAAACAATATAAACACCGAACTCAAACCCAATTACGAGCCATGCGTAACACAGAACCGAAACAGTATTGGAACTACCTCAAATCACTAGCAATTCCAAATGATGAAATAAAACCAAGCATAGATTAATTTTAAACATATTTTTAAGAAACAAATACAGCAGAAGATCTAAACCCATTAGACGACAATTCACTAAATGCCATAATACCTAACATTATCGACAACAACATTCAACCTATCCTCAATTCTCCCTTCACAGCTGAAGAAATTGAAAAAATGATTAACAAGTGCAAACAGGGCAAAACATGTAGCCAATCCGACAATATTTACAACGAATATATTAAAGCCTCTAAACGTGTTATGTTACCTATTTATACCAAATTATTTAATATAATATTCGACAGTGGGATCATACAAGATTCCTGGTCCAAATGATACATTTTTCCTATATATAAAGGCAAAGGCCCACGAAAACTACAGACCATTTACAATTTTATCTTGTTCAGGTAAATTATTCACTTCCATTTTAAATGAGAGATTGACCAAATACAGCGAACAAAATTCCATAATAAAACAAAACCAAGCAGGTTTCCGTAAAAACTTTTCAACCACCGATAATAAATTCTGTTTGAATTTTCTTACTAACCATTTTAAACATCTAAAGCGTAAATTATTTGTCGGTTATGCTGATTTTACAAAATACGTTGATCTTATCCCTAGTGAGGAATTATTCCATAAACTAATTAATAACAATGTACATGGAAAGTTCATACGCATTGTTAAAAACATGTACGATAACATCAAGTCGTGCGTCCAATCCAATAATGAATATTCAGCATTCTTTGCTTGCAATTTGGGTGTACAACAGGGAGATAACCTCTCCCCTCTTTTGCTTTCATATTACCTCAATGACCTTTTAGAATACCAACAAAACAGTCACAACCAAGGAATTCAAATTCAGTATCAAGATGGTGAAACACAGCGCATACTTGCCCTAATTGCCCTACTTTTTGCAGACGGGACAACTTTACTAGCCGATTCTCCACAAAACTTCCAAAAGTGTCTAAATGATTTCAATAAAAATTGTAAACAATTCAAATTAACAGTAAACGTAGAGAAAACTAAGATAATACTATTCGGCACCAATACAAGTCCTTGGCAAAAATATTCATTTAATCTCGACGGCAAAGAATTAGAAATAGTGCTATAAATATCTTGGTACATATTTTAGCAACAATGGTAGCTTCTTAAATTCGAGAATCCACATTGAACAACAAGCTAACAAAGCATTGCATCTACTTTATAAATGCATTAATAACCTCGATCTTCCTCTAGACTTGCAACTATCCCTATTTGACAGTACAATCTTACCAATTCTAACCTATTCCTCCGAAGTAATTGGCTACGAAAACACAAACAATCTAGAGCAAGTAAACATATCTTTTTGAAAGAAAATAACACATTCACGGAAATCAACACCCAGTTCATTTCTTTACGCTGAGCTAGGCAGATATCCCCTAAAAATATTAAATAAAACTAACATGATCAAACATGGGTCTAAAATTGTCAGTGGCGACCATACAACTGAAGCAAAACCATAATTACCTATCATCATCCAATAAATCCAAATTATTAATCCACATTCGACTGAACACGTGTGCCTGCAGGTATTCCATTCATAAAGTAAACACTCCCAATGCTGGTCGACACGCGCTCTCGATTTCGGCATGTAGGTCAGGTCAACTGAGGGTCATCGATCTAAAACTAGCGTAAGCACCGGCCACACACCACTAAATCCTTAATTATTAAACTAAAATTTTTAGTGACGGCGACTACTTGACCGCATGTACAAGTTATCCCTTCTCATATTTTTATGTACACGTTCTGAACTAACTTTTATTTTGAGAGATTGTAAAATCACGGTTTTTTTCTATCATGCACATTTTAGAATTCGTTCAAATAACAGTTTCATCTGAAAGCCAACTACTACCTTAAACAATGTACTATTTTTTTTACAACGGGTGTCATATCTTGTTTTTTTTTGCTAATGTTTTTATCTAATTATCATTAAAATAAATACAACTAAACTAACATAAATGCAACTATGCCAGACAATAACCGCATATATGAAATAGACATTTACACAACGTGTTTCAAAAATATGCATTTCATTGTTAACACTTAATAATGACAATGTTAAAGCAGTTTTGAATTTTTTTGTCTTTTAACTAGACAAGAAAATCTATTTGTGTCAAAAACAAACGTTTTAAGTAACATTATGTGTTTAAATTACTATAATCACAATTGTATATTCCGCCACTGTCCCTGGACAGAAATATAATCAAATTTAACTTGATTTTTATACCAATTTATTTCTCTTCTTCTTGACAGTCAAATGCGGCATCAGTATCCATCTGATCAACATCACATTCTTCCATCGCGCTGTTGACAAAAAATACGGAATACATATTGTGTACGATTTTAATATAAATATATATGCAATAGACTTAAAGAAGTGGATACTTAAGAAAGGTTGTCTGCAATATTAATGCTTATAATATACGCTAGGAAAACAAGTATGCAGGAACCATTAATTTATACCTTGCCCGTTAAGTTATTGTATTATAATTAAACTTAAAGTTATGCACCGCCATATTATTTTATAGCTTATAAATGTGCTTATGACTACATGTTTGAACTTTAATTTTTCAAATGTATTTTACATAAGCACGATTTATCCATATATATTCAACGTTAAACCTGATGTAAACACATTGTAATAAGGTAAATAAATATCGAATCGGACCAATAGATCTGAAAACGGTTGGGTATCCATTTTGAATATTATATTCAGAATCGATACCATATTAGTCCGGTCTGTTTATATTTATATAACGAAAGAAACCTTTGCTGACCGGTAAATCCAAGCTGAATTGCCTAAATGTTTATATTTAAATGAACTCGTAGAAGAATCACCTTTTGAATGAAATAAATGTTTTTCACTTATTACAATAATAGTTTTGTTGATTAGTTTCTTTTCTATTGCAAATTTGCCATTCCCATCGATTTACTTCTACACGATATTCAAAACTCTTTTCGTGTCGTTGATCACTTAATTTTATAAAATTTCACAAAATTACAGTTAATTATAATAAACTCAGCTCAATTATTGTACGCTTTATTATGTTCGTTCAGTTGTTAATATTATAGTTATTATATTATTTCATCTGTGAAACCAAGTCATGAAAATGAAGTTCATGCGGTGATAATAAGAAGCGCCAAAAATTTCACATAGGCTGTAGTCTCGCGTTTGATATTCGAACTTGTGCTTATTTCCTTTTTAATACATTGATGAGCAAACAAAAGGTTTACCAGTTTTTGTGTGATGTTCACATACGTGCTCTATATACATTTTTCCTCAAGCTACCGTGCTTTATGATTAGTCTACATACCTTACTAAAATGATTGGTATGGGACATTAAATTAGCTATTATTAAACCAATCAACCCTGAGTACTACTCCATGTCTGCCACGATACCATGTGTATGTATTGTTAATCAATGTGACCTCCGTACCCTGTACTCTTTTCGATGTCTAGTGCGATACCAAACACTATTAGTTTTCTTAATACCTTAGGCGACACTGTAAACTAACCCAGCAATCATGTGTTAACCAGC
Organism: Congeria kusceri; assembly: GCA_027627225.1. Classification (NCBI taxonomy): domain Eukaryota; kingdom Metazoa; phylum Mollusca; class Bivalvia; order Myida; family Dreissenidae; genus Congeria; species Congeria kusceri. The sequence continues at coordinate 5,476,947 of CM051032.1, read as the reverse complement.
AATTATGTGAATCAGTCACTGTTCGAACCGTTTATACTGTTCAGACCTTGAACCTCGTACACCAGGTACGGAACCAAAGCCATGCTCTGGTATGATACCAAACGGTATAATAAGTACGAAGGAAGAGGATTGCAGTCTCAGAACACCCAAAGTCCAAGGTGTATCACCAATAATATACAGTAATTACCTTTCTATTCTAATACTTCGAAGACAGTAGCAGCACTGACTAAATTTATCAACACTAGCGCCTTTATACTACCCGCACATCCGATCAACTTTACTAATAAAACTACTCATGTTTAACGTTCACGGGTTTTAAGTGCATAACGAAGGCGACTATAAAACATTATTCTACATATATCAAATCTCTATGAATTACGAAATCCCAAAAATAGGAACATATGATTCGTGTATGCAGTACGAACAAGTATGCACAAATCGCAATGGTTGTTCTCGCATTTACATGCAATAATATTGAATATACAGGAATGTACTTTTCGTTAATCACATTCTATAAATAGAGATGTTCATAACATGATACATGAATAAGTTAAATACTTACAGCTGAAGTACTAATCACATGCAAACTAACCGGCTTCAAATTGTTCTGTTTGGGAACAAATCGTTGTCAAAACAAATTCCGTCCAGAGTAGATCTATTGATTTTGAAAACTTTGTAGTCAAATGTTTAATGGCTACATATCACTATTTCTTCTGCACGTGGAGTGTGCTCGTATTAAATGGGATCCGGCCTCTAAACGTTCTATATTAAGTTGTATTAACAACGTGGAACCAGTCTAGTTTTAATAATATCGTTTGACATGTTATCCTCGCAGCGGTTGCTCCCGCCTAGGCGGTTAGAAGTAACAACCGCGACCACCAGTCAAATCCTTTCAGACCTGGAATGATTTATGTTTAGAACAATTGACTATTGTGTTATTATGTTAACAAAACCATTGTTCCAAACTTATATACCAAGAGTTGAAATTTAAAACCCAAAAAGTGATCACTTAAATGTAAACATATTAACGCAATGGTTTTACGGTGACCACTTTGTTTTCTTCTAAGTGTCTACCATTTTAATTTACACCACGTGATTTGACTAAGGTCACGTGGAAGTTGTTGACGTCAGGGATTTGATAAAAGCTATTCTCGGAGCTAGTCAGATCGCTGTTTAAAAGTTGAGCTTGGCAATGTCTTAAAAAACTATTGTCTCGTTGTTATTAAAGTTTGTAATTTTTCTGCATAGTGGCAAACGAATTTATTTTTAATGCTAAAATGTAGTTAGTGTCGTGATAAAAAGAAACAAAACAGTATTAACTCTGCCTTGTGTATGGTATGCATAATTTGTCGTTTAACTAGACGAATTAATTTCATGTATATTTAACATATTCGTTTATTAATACACATACATGACTTATAACGGTGTTGTTAATGCTTATTTACACACGTAAAAGATCAAGATGCCATATTAAGCAACAGTTCATTACCAATGTATGGTCTTAGACCGTCGTGTTTTGTCCCTGCTCCGACTACCTACCCGAAACAAAAGCCGCGTTTCAATAGAGACACTTATGCAAAAATATAGTAATATGGGTACATGCGGTAGGATACGGATTTTTATTTTTTACATAAGTTAACACACTGTGTTTCGTTTATTAGCGATAAATCTATGTTGAGCTGAGGATGTCGTTGGAATAGTAGCATGTAGCCGAACTGCAATACTACATTATATTTTTGCACACTCCAATGCATATGGTTACGTGGCTATTGAGATCTGCAATCATTTGCATTTCATAGTGATTTGTCAAGTGAGTGCATGAGGTTCAATTTAAGCAAGGTATGTTTTCTTTCTTCTTTTATGAAAGCTCTAGATCGGGGTTTTGTCTCGTACGCTCAATTGATAATATATGTAAATATCATATAGATTTAATTGACACATAGATACAAATCATGATTGCAGTAAATTATATATTGTACAGAAAGAATCAAGTAAACAAACATGCTTAAACATGTTGCAGTCAGTACGTTGAAGGTATATTGTCCATGGCCGTTAAAACGATGTATGCAGAATTCAACGTTCAAATATAAAAAGCAATTCACTTCAAACCGGAGTTTAATTTAAACAGCCCATGTATGCTTAACTGTCATGAAAAGAAATTGAATTGCATACATTCTCATATTTAAACAGTGTTGAAGTACTTGTGTGTGCATATCATATTTCAGACTACGAATGGATTGCGATTAAAGTGGTTTAGTATTATTCTCGTCCCGAAGACTTCATTGGATTTAAAAACAGATATAAAACATTAAACAAATTGACCAATCTTGTCAACGTTACCATGTAAACTTAACCGATTCTGTTTGGTATTTCTCACTGAGTAATGCTGTTAACTCGATTATATTTTTGATTTAAATGATGTTATGTTCAGTTGTGAAACGTCATACATAATGTGATAGTCTATCTAAAAATAATGTACACATACGTGCGATATTTATCAGAGCTTCAATAGAGCAACATGGCAGAGAGCGGCGAACCTAGTAAAGACGAGATTGATGACATGGACATTGATTCTGCCTTTGACTGGCTGGAAGAAAGAGGGATAAATCATCAGCTTCACTCCTTAGAGGAGATGAAAGACCTTATTCGGAGAAAATTAAACTTTACTGCCTGCTCGGGGAAAGAATTATCTGTAGTAAGTGTAGTATTCACTTGACTGTTGAAATTTAACACTTCAGCATCTTGTAGTAATCCCCATAACTAAGTATTTTGACATCGTTTGACAGATGCATGCCCTTTCTTCAACTTGGAATTTCAAATAAATGCTGTTATTGAATAGTCCAGTACCTTCAGATCTACTTAATGCACTTAAATAAAATTTGGAATGTAAAGCTGTATTCAAATTATACATTACATACAAATACTGTCATAACTCTGTTATATATATTTACTGATTAAGACTAGAATAGCTAACAATTGACGTTATATACCTATGTCTATTTATCGTTTGGCCATGTGTTGTATCTCTTCGTAACTACTTATATTAATATACACGTCTATACTTCTAGGCATTTTATTAAAAGTGTTTCTTTCTCACTTTGACTTTCACAAATTCACCAACTGGAAATCTTCAAAGTCTAGCGCGCTTTTCTCTAACAGCTGTTGTATTTTAATGCCCCCTCAAAGTGTGAGGCATTAAGCATTGTACTTGTCCCTCCGTACGTCCGTCCGTACGTCTCGAAATTTTGTGGACTCAACTCCTCTTTAACGGCTTGGCGAATTTTGCTCACACTTCTAAAGCTGAACAACCATCATGTGTAGTTGAAGGTGAAGAAAGTAATTTTGGCTGTGACCAATTTTGGCAGAGTTATAGCCCTTTGACATGTTTTCCACAATATATACTTCATTAACCCCTTTGTGGACTCAACTCCTCTTAAACGCCTGGGCGGATAGCGCTCAAACTTTCAAAGATGAACAGCCTTAATGTATAGGTGATTGTAAAGGAAGGAATTTTGGCTGCGACCAATTTTGGCAGAATTATGGCCCTTTAACATTTTGTACACTATATATACTTAATTAAAGTTTGTGAACTCAACTCCTCTTTAACGGCTGGGCGGATTTCGCACAAACTTTCACAGCTGAACAATATGCAAGTGATATTAAGGTTAGGAATTTTGGCTGTGACCAATTTGGCAGAAATATTGCCCTTTGAAATTTTTTCCACTACGTATACTTAATGAACATTTGTTGACTCAACTCCTCTTTAACGGCTTGGTCGATTGCGCTCAGACTTTCACAGCTGAACAACCTTAATGAGTAGGTAATTGTAAAGGAAGGAATTTTGGCTGCGACCAATTTTGCCAGAATTATTTCCCTTTGATATTTTTCCACTATATGTACTTCTTGAAATTTTGTGGACTCAACTCCTCTTTAACGGCCGGGCGGATTTGGCTCAAACTTTCACAGCTGAACAACCTTAATGTGTAGGTGATCGTAAAGGAATGAATTTCGGCTGAAACCAACTTTGGCATAATTATGGCCCTTGTCTTTTTTCCACTTCAGAATGTATATGACAATACATTTGTGAAGGCAAAAGTTAGTGTTGGCGACACGCCCTTTGTCTGTGTCCAAACATGCGTCGTGGGGGCATCCATGTATGTGACACATCTAGTTGACTTCTCTATTCAACCATAAGCAAGTAATATACATGAAATTTGATCTTTGTCGCACTGCTTTTTCGTAACTTAATGGGGTAACGTTAACTGAATAGTTTGTTCCACTTCATTACATAAATGCACTAACATCAAATACGTTTAAAACGTTTTGGACGTACAGAAAATTATTGTTGCAGTCTGGGTCAGACCTGGATTACGTCTTAAAGAAAGATAATGAACTGAGGAATCAAATAGGAGCATTATACAAAGAACTCATAGACACTATACAAGAGCGGAATGGGACTGATTTACACAATTTCCTATCCACCTGGTGTGGGTGCGAAATAAAAGCTAGGCTCAACAAACACCAAGATGAGCTTACAAACATGGATTGTCCAATCGTCATAGCCGGTATGCAGTTCGATAACATATTTAGAATGTTTTTTTTAATCGCTGCAAATATGTTAACAGGTCATTTTACTCGCCAATCGTATTGTTCAATAGCTATAATATTTACTATAATGCATGGAAATGTTTATCTTACAAATTGAATCATAGCTAAAGTAAACTAATCACAGGAGAGACGAGTGCTGGAAAGAGCTGCTTTCTTAACCTACTTCTTGGAGATGATGTACTTCCATCCAGTCTGCTCTGCGCAAACTCGACGATCTGTGTTGTACTCCCCTTACCGCCAGGCGAAGACCCGTACTTCGAGGTTAATGGAGATAGGACAAAACAAAATGCAACCGGAAGTAAAAAGAACCTTTTTAAAAAAAAGAACCAAAAGAACCTTTGAAGGAACAATTGACTTCTCGTTCAGAAAACGATCGTTTTAAACAAGTTGATATTTACTGGCAAATGCCACTGGTAGGATTGAACGTACGTATGCAGTATTTATACTGATGTCTTATAATTAATCTGATGTTTTATAGCAGAAAACAAAGTAAAGGTATAATACAGATGAACGAAAATAGTTATGTCAGGACGTAACAAACGAGCTGCAATAAGGTAAAAAAAGTGCTTAAAAAAACAAATCAGAGGTGACTGTCTTTATTATATTTGTTGTCTTCTTGTTTTTAAACTATTATTTACAAACCATTTGTAGATTAAAACAGTCATGCTAAGTATTATTACATTAAGCGATATAAGCCGCCCAACTATGTGTATCTTCGTTTAAATTTGGAGCTGTTCAACTAAAATCCATTAAATTCCAAATACTCTGTTTCAGAGACACGTAGTGTTTGTGGATACGCCTGGGGTAGGTGAGAACGAGCACATGGACGCCAAAGTTTTCGAATATCTACCCAACGCAGCTGCCTTCATATATGTGATCAACAGTGCAAACGCCGGGGGAGTCCAAGAAGACAAGGTAGTTTGATATAATTCTTATGCTGAAACATTTTAGGCTTGGATTATTAAATTACATAAACTCCAAGCGATTTTATTAATTAAACGTCTTTTAATCGATGAACATTAATACAGTCATTCAGTGGCGGCTTTAAGGCATCCTCATTACTTTTAACGTTGAATATTAACAGTACAAGTACCGATGGCAGGGTAGCACCGTTCTAGATTTCTACATGTCTGTTCACGAAATGTGTGTACGCGTATATTTTCAGCTGGTTCAACTTTTTAAGAAGGTCTTTGAATTCGAGCAATCGCATAGCTTATTTAGTTTTGATCCAACTTCTACTATGTTTGTGTGCAACAAATGGGATGTGGTATTGGAAAGAGACAAAAGCGAACATGGGATTGAACAGAAAGTCATCGAAGATATATCTTCGAAGCTCCGAAAATACTTACCACAATGTTTATTGGACAAGTACTTGTACAAATTAAGCTCAACAGAGAGGTAAATATTTCGTTTTATTGAATAAATGCATTCCTTTGTTTAATTATGATCATGCATTTTACATTTTCAATAAACAGTTTACATTGTGTCGTGTATCTTTTCATTATATTTCGTGTTTTCTGTACATACATTGTTGGCTTTGATATTGGTTACATTTAGCTGAATTGTGAGCTTCCGTACTGCTGATGCAGTTTAGCTGCGTAAAGTTATAGATGTCTAATTTGCATACCTAATGTAACGTTGTTGTGTTTGATTTTTAAGGCATTCAGATATATAAAATATGGAATGGATGACACAAACACTTTGCTGAGCTGAAAAAAAGGCTCAAAGATTTGGTATTACAGAGTCAAACAAGTAAATCTAGGATGCATTTTAGGTAATATTCAAAGATAATATACGGTATTTGAACCAATTATTTAGTTAATTGCTTATTTGGAGTTTACATGTTAAAAATATTGTTATTGTGTGCTTATGGTAATGACAATGTTAGTTACATATACTATATCCAATTAACAAAGTTCAAATAATATCAACATTTAAAATACATTTTTAAACGTTATAAACCTATTATACCTGCAAATAACATGTAATGGGAAAAGTCTAAAGGACTATGACATGTGTACAGGTTTGAGTGCTATGGTACCTGCATATTCTGTTGATTGGTACCCGGTAGTTAAAATCGCATTTGGAAACGGGAAATTCCGAGTATTATTATAAATACATGGACCAAAATACATTCCCAATATATTCCGTTGTAACTGCAGTTATTGCTATAAAGGCGGACCAAATATATATCAATGCTTTGAAAGAAAATAAGTGTACTTGTGCCTTGAAGAAAGAATCAATCACATGCAACCAGGAAAATAGATTCTTGATTTTCTAAATAATAATGTATTTTCATGTTTTAATAGTGTGTGTATTATTCATGTTTATTTACAGCTGGCTAGTTTCGGCTGTTCAACAAATGGAAAAGTATGTATCGGCAAAACGCCGACACGCTAATGCTTCAGATGAGGAAAAGGCGCAGTTGCACGAACAAATATCGCAAAACTGAAACACATTGAAGGCAACGCAGAAAAGGTATACAATTCTTAGTTTAAATATTCTAATATCAATGGAAGTTTGATTTTGTATATGTTCACGTATACATATAATATGGAATGAATTTCAGACAAAGCAATGAATACCAAAATACAAGTGTTATTTACGTACAGGAGCGTAATAAGGCACACTTCTTGCAAGTACTTCAAATCGTATTTCTTGCATGAAATTGCATAGTTCTACAAAAATCTTATAAAATACATAAAAACCGAGACATAATGGGGTTGTGCAAAATATATACACTGTCCGACTGAGAGCCTTGAGTAAACAAATATAGAGATACAATTAGTGCTTTTTGCTATTAAACCTACATTTTGTTAGTGGTTAATTGTTAAAGATGAATTTTGTATAAACTTGTTTATTGTGCCTCTAGATTTAAATTTTTGCCTTGGCACGTATCTGGAGTGTTCGAAGTTTGCATATATAAATACAATTGACATAAACAAATGTATAATTGAGTGTTTCGAGTTCAATTTGACAAATTTACAACTTATGACAATCAAATGATATACGTGTTTTATAGGTGAAAGAAAAACTTTTGAAGCAGTGTAAAGAAATGAGCTGTGTTATGAGTAAGGCTGTACACACGCACCTAAAGGCAGACAGGGTGCAAGAACGCCTTAGGGCGAATGTTAAAGAACTCACACATTCAGTCAAAACGCCCGACGATGATGCTTTTAAGTACGAGGTAAAAAAACGCATAATGGAAGTCGTTGTCAAAGAAATTGAAGACTGGAAGCGAGCCGATGAAAATTGGAGTCTGTATGATACCGGTTTGATATCCATAATTGAAAAGGAATTCGAAGTTGTAGACATAGAATGTTCTGAAGCTGAAGCCTCTATTTACACAACGAATGGTACTATTATATTATATTATATTATATTATATTATATTGTATTGTATTGTATTGTATTGTATTGTATTGTATTGCATTGCATTGCATTGCATTGCATTGCATTGCATTGCATTGCATTGCATTGCATTGCATTGCATTGCATTGCATTGCATTGCATTGTATTGTATTGTATTGTATTGTATTGCATTGCATTGCACTGTACTGTACTGCACTGCACTGCACTGCATTGCACTCCACCCCACTCCACTCCACTCCACTCCACTCCACACCACTCCACTCCACTCCTCACCACTCCACTCCATTATATTACATTGTGTTAAATGTGATTTTGTTGTGTTTTGCTGTTTGGTAAATTAAGCGTTTGTTTTGCTATTAGCTTTTCAGACTACTCACTCCGCGACAAGGGGTGTAATGGACAGATTCAAGAAATTCGCTGTTTCGTGTTGGAAATCCCAACAGAAGTTGATAATCGACTCAATCAATTTAGTAGCAGAAGGATTTGAACAAATTAATGCAATAATAAATAGAGAACATTTGATGTGGACGTTGTTTAATCAAGTGTTGAAAGAATGCTTTAGCGAGAAATCTATAAACAAACATATTACAGAATGCTATTTTCTGTCGATAGAAGATAACATACTAGAGGAGTGCTATACTAAAATAGAGTCTAGATGAAAGGCATGTAAGAGTCTTCTAGATTCAGTTGTGTACGATAGACGACAGGCAAACGAAATTAAACGGGAATGTAATGAAATAGAAAAGGAGGTGCAGATCATTAATGAAAAGCTTGAAACCGTCGAGCAAGTGATAGCCAGTTTAAATGGATGACTTGAAAAATTACGAAGTGCGTTGTTATATATATAAAGAATTCAATATAAAACAAATCTGGAAACAAGTCGCATGGGTTAAAAAAATTGCATTTATTTGAAATATGCAGACCGATTTCGCCCAATCATCAGGGCATATCACACATAAATAATAACATCAAAATTGTCAAAGTAACGACGTAAATTAACAACGTCATTTCTATTATGACGTCAAATGTCACAAATATTATCAGAAATTTAACAACGGCTAAAATAAATTAATGAATTGTTGTTCTTTAGCTAACTTAGCTGAAACTGCGTCCGAATATAGTTTATAAAAAGGAAATATTTTAAATTTTGGTTTTAATTATGAACATTTATCAAGATGTTTGCTTAAAGGCATTTGTCTTGTTGAGGGGTCCCGCATTTGTTGTCTTGTATAGTACGCCGATTACGTTATTTATCATCTGTCGGTCCAATCTAATACAACCACTACAAACTAAGACGTAAGTAACATTTTTACATCAAATGACATTTGATTTTATTTTAAATATTTTGCCATTAAAGTCAAAAATATTTCCTTCTATAATGTAACTACACAGGCAGCATCTCGGATCATTACACTTTGTAACAGTAGGCTATTTTGTAGTTAAAGTGGATTTGGTAAGTAATTGTTTTAAATTTGGCGGTTGTCGTTTACTCTTTATTATTTTTGTATTTTGTAAAATATTAATCATACCAGGATCAGTTTTTAAAATGTCAATGTTATTTTTTAGTGTGCCAAATACTTCTTTATTTTGAGGATTGTGAGTAGAAATGAATGGAATTATATTATTATTTTCCTTAGGTGTCTCTGTCAGTAACTTATCACGTGGAATATAAAGAGAAATAGAAAGAATAGAAATAGCTTTTTAGATACCTTGCATTATGACAGTTTTCGGGTATTGTCTTTGCAAAAGTCATTTTTGAAGATCTGATGGTCGCTTCAGTTTGTTATATATATATAACAAAACTGAAAACACATCGCATGGGTTAAAAAAAATGCATTTATTTGAAATATGCCGACCGGTTTCGCCAACCTCATCAGGGCGGTGGGCATATTTCAAATAAATGCAACCAGTGTGCCCTGATGAGCTTGGCGAAACCGGTCGGCATATTTCAAATAAATGCAACCAGTCTGCCTTGATGAGCTTGGCGAAACTGGTCGGCATATTTCAAATAAATGCAGTGTTTTAACCCATGCGACCATTTGACCATTTGAATCGCACTATTTTTTTAAATTGTTTTCAATTGTGCTCAATACCAAGAACAATACCACACGTTTCTTAACACAATCATGTGTTTGCAGTATGTAGTTGTAGTTTACGATTATACGTCAGTAAGTATCATAAAAATGTATTCGATATATCGTAAATACTGCTATAAACATCAGATCAATTATAAGACATCAGTATAAATATTGCATACGTACGTTCAATCCTACCAGTGGCACTTGCCAGTAAATATCAACTTGTTTAAAACGATCGTTTTCTGAACGAGAAGTCAATTTTTCCTTCAATTCCTCAATAAGGTCCTTTTTACTTCCGGTTGCATTTTGTTTTGTCCTATCTCCATTAACCTCGAAGTACGGGTCTTCGCCTGGCGGTAAGGGGTGTACAACACAGATCGTCGAGGTTGCACAGAGCAGACTGGATGGAAGTACATCATCTCCAAGAAGTAGGCTAAGAAAGCAGCTCTTTCCAGCACTCGTCTCTCCTGTGATTAGCTTAATATAGCTATGTTTTATTCAATTTGTAAGATAAAAATTTCCATGCATTATAATAAATATTATAGCTATTGAACAATACGATTGGCGAGTAAAATGACTTGTTAACATATTTGCAGCGATTAAAAAAACATTCTAAATTTGTTATCGAACTGCATACCGGCTATGACGATTGGACAATCCATGTTTGTAAGCTCATCTGGGTGTTTGTTGAGCCTAGCTGTTATTTCGCACCCACACCAGGTGGATAGGAAATTGTGTAAATCAGTCCCATTCCGCTTTTGTATAGTGTCTATGAGTTCTTTGTATAATGCTCCTATTTGATTCCTCAGTTCATTATCTTTTTTTAAGACGTCCTCGAAGTCTGACCCAGACTGCAACAATAATTTCCTATACGTCCAAAACGTTTTAAACGTATTTGATGTTAGTGCATTCATGTACTGAAGTGGAACAAAAAATTCTGTTAACGTTACCCCATTCAGTTACGAAAAAGCAGTGCGACAAAGGTGAAATGTCATGTATATTACTTGCTTATGGTTGAATAGAGAAGTCAACTAGATGTGTTACAGACACGGATGCCCCCACGACGCATGTTTGGACACAGACAAAGGGCGTGTCGCCAACACTAATTTTTGCCTTCACAAATATATTGTCATATACATTCTGAAGTGGAAAAAAGACAAGGGCCATAATTCTGCCAAAGTTGGTTTCAGCCGAAATTCATTCCTTTACGATCACCTACACATTACGGTTGTTCAGCTGTGAAAGTTTGAGCCAAATCCGCCCGGCCGTTAAAGAGGAGTTGAGTCCACAAAATTTCAAGAAGTACATATAGTGGAAAAATATCAAAGGGAAATAATTCTGGCAAAATTGGTCGCAGCCAAAATTCCTTCCTTTACAATTACCTACACATTAAGGTTGTTCAGCTGTGAAAGTCTGAGCGCAATTGACCAAGCCGTTAAAGAGGAGATGAGTCAACAAATGTTCATTAAGTATACATAGTGGAAAAAATTTCAAAGGGCAATATTTCTGCCAAATTGGTCACAGCCAAAATTCCTTATCTTACAATCACTTGCATATAAAGGTTGTTCAGCTGTGAAAGTTTGTGCGAAATCCGCCCAGCCGTTAAAGAGGAGTTGAGTTCACAAACTTTAATTAAGTATATATAGTGTACAAAATGTTAAAGGGCCATAATTCTGCCAAAATTGGTCGCAGCCAAAATTCCTTCCTTTACAATCACCTATACATTAAGGCTGTTCACCTTTGAAAGTTTGAGCGCTATCCGCCCAGGCGTTTAAGAGGAGTTGAGTCCACAAAGGTTAATGAAGTATATATTGTGGAAAACATGTCAAAGGGCTATAACTCTGCCAAAAATGGTCACAGCCAAAATTACTTTCTTCACCTTCAACTACACATGATGGTTGTTCAGCTTTAGAAGTGTGAGCAAAATTCGCTAAGCCGTTAAAGAGGAGTTGAGTCCACAAAATTTCGAGACGTACGGACGGACGTACGGACGGACAAGTACAATGCTTAATGCCTCCCACTTTGAGGGGGCATTAAAATACAACAGCTGTTAGAGAAAAGCGCGCTTGACTTTGAAGATTTCCAGTTGGTGAATTTGTGAAAGTCAAAGTGAGAAAGAAACACTTTTAATAAAATGCCTAGAAGTATAGACGTGTATATTAATATAAGTAGTTACGAAGAGATACAACACATGGCCAAACGATAAATAGACATAGGTATATAACGTCAATTGTTAGCTTTTCTAGTCTTAATCAGTAAATATATATAACAGAGTTATGACAGTATTTGTATGTAATGTATAATTTGAATACAGCTTTACATTCCAAATTTTATTTAAGTGCATTAAGTAGATCTGAAGGTACTGGACTATTCAATAACAGCATTTATTTGAAATTCCAAGTTGAAGAAAGGGCATGCATCTGTCAAACGATGTCAAAATACTTAGTTATGGGGATTACTACAAGATGCTGAAGTGTTAAATTTCAACAGTCAAGTGAATACTACACTTACTACAGATAATTCTTTCCCCGAGCAGGCAGTAAAGTTTAATTTTCTCCGAATAAGGTCTTTCATCTCCTCTAAGGAGTGAAGCTGATGATTTATCCCTCTTTCTTCCAGCCAGTCAAAGGCAGAATCAATGTCCATGTCATCAATCTCGTCTTTACTAGGTTCGCCGCTCTCTGCCATGTTGCTCTATTGAAGCTCTGATAAATATCGCACGTATGTGTACATTATTTTTAGATAGACTATCACATTATGTATGACGTTTCACAACTGAACATAACATCATTTAAATCAAAAATATAATCGAGTTAACAGCATTACTCAGTGAGAAATACCAAACAGAATCGGTTAAGTTTACATGGTAACGTTGACAAGATTGGTCAATTTGTTTAATGTTTTATATCTGTTTTTAAATCCAATGAAGTCTTCGGGACGAGAATAATACTAAACCACTTTAATCGCAATCCATTCGTAGTCTGAAATATGATATGCACACACAAGTACTTCAACACTGTTTAAATATGAGAATGTATGCAATTCAATTTCTTTTCATGACAGTTAAGCATACATGGGCTGTTTAAATTAAACTCCGGTTTGAAGTGAATTGCTTTTTATATTTGAACGTTGAATTCTGCATACATCGTTTTAACGGCCATGGACAATATACCTTCAACGTACTGACTGCAACATGTTTAAGCATGTTTGTTTACTTGATTCTTTCTGTACAATATATGATTTACTGCAATCATGATTTGTATCTATGTGTCAATTAAATCTATATGATATTTACATATATTATCAATTGAGCGTACGAGACAAAACCCCGATCTAGAGCTTTCATAAAAGAAGAAAGAAAACATACCTTGCTTAAATTGAACCTCATGCACTCACTTGACAAATCACTATGAAATGCAAATGATTGCAGATCTCAATAGCCACGTAACCATATGCATTGGAGTGTGCAAAAATATAATGTAGTATTGCAGTTCGGCTACATGCTACTATTCCAACGACATTCTCAGCTCAACATAGATTTATCGCTAATAAACGAAACACAGTTTGTTAACTTATGCAAAAAATAAAAATCCGTATCCTACCGCATGTACCCATATTACTATATTTTTGCATAAGTGTCTCTATTGAAACGCGGCTTTTGTTTCGGGTAGGTAGTCGGAGCAGGGACAAAACACGACGGTCTAAGACCATACATTGGTAATGAACTGTTGCTTAATATGGCATCTTGATCTTTTACGTGTGTAAATAAGCATTAACAACACCCTTATAAGTCATGTATGTGTATTAATAAACGAATATGTTAAATATACATGCAATCCATTCGTTGTAGTTAAACGCCAAATTATGCATACCTTACACAAGGCAGAGTTAATACTGTTTTGTTTCTTTTTATCACGACACTAACTACATTTTAGCATTAAAAATAAATGCGTTTGCCACTATGCAGAAAAATTACAAACTTTAATAACAACGAGACAATAGTTTTTTAAGACATTGCCAAGCTCAACTTTTAAACAGCGATTTGACTAGCTCCGAGAATAGCTTTTATCAAATCCCTGAATAAATGCCACGAATAAAACGCATCAGCTGTGAATCCGAAATGGACAAGTACAAAATTGTGTAATAAGTCATGGGACGCTACTTTTTTTTTTCGAACAGTTTATATCTTATCTAGCGTAGATGGCTTGCGTTGCACGAGGTTTCTGTGACCGTGATCAACCTTTGTATGTACAATAACTGAACACGTGAATATGCAATCAAAACAATTGGCAACTCTACATATTGTTATGTGAAATATGTTCATGATATTGTTGTATATACTTTAACAAAGCTTACTTTCTAAACGCTAAATATAAACAGTACACCGGTTTTTATAATTTGGAAACAATAACACAACAAAACATAGTTTACACTCTGTTGACTTAAAATGTCTATGTTCATGATAGTGTTGTATATACTTTAACAAAGCCTACTTTCTAAACGCTAAATATAAACAGTACACCGGTTTTAGTAATTTGAAAACAATAACAAACAAAAACATAGTTTAATTTGACAAGTGACAATCCTATGAACTGATGTCCTTTTTGTACATTTTGTCACTCTAATGTTTCGTTTTCGTACATTAGGGTCACGTAGAAGTGTACATTATATTGTATATAAAAGCTGTACATAGAAATATTTGGTTGAAAATAAGGCAATATTGCATCTTACATGTCTATGATTGCATAGGCTTTTACATTGATGCTTACTAGATGTGTACAGCATTCACAAAAGGTGTTTATCATGGTAGTCGTTAGCTATTGATGTAGTATTATTATATAAAATTTGTCATAATTCTATTGGCAATTTATTGTGAATTAAAAACAATCTTTGAATTTTCATTAAATATTCAGGATTACTGTAAATGCTTTGTCTCGCACACAGAGAAACTAACTATTATCATATAGACAATACATCATATCTAACAAATACAAATACTGTATGGACTATCTGTTCTTATGCATATTTTCAAATCAGCTTAAAAGCGAAATGTATGAAATGTATATATGTATATATATATATTTTTTTTTAATTTAAACCGGTATATACCACATATGTATAATGTGTAGTGATCTATGATGATATTCGTAACGTTATAATCAAGCACATACATGTGATCTGCTGTATGATGATATTTGATAATTACTGGTAATGTAACAATCAATATTATATTCAAGCATATACATGTGATCTAGTGTAAAATTGGATGACATTTAATATTATGATAGTTATGATAGTCATCTATCAAATGTATGTGATTTGATATTGATAAAATATACATTAAGGCTATGTAGAACCTATGTTGTAAAATTCCCTTTATCTTTATACATGTGCATTGTGTTTATTAGATCAGGACTAAACTAACATGATGTTTACCCTTATTTTTTAACTCGATTCAATTATTACTCTCCTTAAATAATCTTTAAATTTAGTTGTTCCAGTGAAATATAGATTACTGTCCAAACAGACTACCGTCTATGGACAATTTACGTATTTTAGGTAAATGAAATTGTGTTTAGACTAAAATATTCCCAGCACTACTTTTAGGTGAAAATATGACTTTTACAAACAAAGCATTTTGCTTTATCCTATGCCTTTTCCCTGTCCTTATCTCCATTCTCTTCTATGATCTATCATTTCCTCTTCGTCCGTTCTGTTGCAAACATTGTTATCAAACAGTAAAATCATGCGTAGCACCATATGTCCTTACGTGTTGTACTACCAAACGTATCATGTCAGCGTTTCAGTCTCACCTCGTCTTTATTGGAACAATTTATAATGCAAAATAGTAAACACATGTTTGGAAACGCTGTCATGAGTACCTACAGGGCGCCAGTAAGATTTTCGCTACTGCTTCACTTATTATATGTATTCCAAATATGGCTAGATGTTTTTAGCTTGATTTCTTTGCGCACTAGCGTATATAAATCGATGAATGTACTGAACACAGTGGAACATCCGCGAAAGCATATTCTTTTAGGAGCGCACATTTATGATGATATTCAACTTTTAAAAAAGCTCCTATATTGCTTCAAGTTTGTTGGAACACTCTTTTGGTTAGCTTGCATCTTGTTACAATCAGGTGATATCCATCAAAACCCAGGACCCTCTTTTTCCGAATCATCGTTACTCACTGATACAGATAGTTCGTCACCCAGTTGTAATATTCCAGCGTCTAATCATTTATCTTTTGTACATTACAATGTCGAAAGCTTGGTGCATAAATTAGACATCCTTAGCACAGGTCTTCGAGAATTTGACATAATTGCGTTTACTGAAACCTGGTTAAATGATTCCATATTATCCAATGATCTCATGTTCAATGGATTTCATCAGCCAATCCGTAAAGACCGTCCCCTTAATCCACATGGTGGTGTTATAATATACGTAAATCAAAATATTGCTTTTAAAAGAAGAAGTGATCTTGAATATAATCATATTGAATGTATATGGATTGAGGTTAATCTTAACAAAAGTAAATCTATTCTTTTTGGAGTATTTTATAGACCACCAAGTGCAGATTCAGCGTATATGAAAGCAATTGAAGACTCGTTTGGGCTAGCATGCGACACATGTATAAATGATGTTATTATTACAGGAGACTTTAACCTGAATCTCCTCGCACCAACATCAGCAATAAAAATAGAAAATCTTTGTCAACAATTTAATCTTACACAACTTATACACGAGCCCACACATCACACAGAGCAAACATCTTCAATAATTGATTTAATTTTTGCAAGTAACCAGAACAATGTAATATTCTCTGGAATTGGTGAACCTTTGCTTGACCAAAATATTCGGTATCATTGCCCTATTTTTGGAATTTTGAAATTTAAAAGACCCTTAGCGAAAACTTACTATCGGCATATTTGGCGTTATGATATTGGGGATTATGATAAACTACGACTTCTTTTTACTGATACACAATGGCATCTCTTTAAATGTGACGATATTGATATATATGCTGAAAATATTACCAATGTTATTTTACAAACTGCGAAGTCGTGTATCCCAAATAAAAAAATATGTATACGTCCACGTGATTTACCATGGATGAATAATCAAATTAAGAAAAAAATTCAACACCGAAAACGATTATATCGAAAAGCTAAAAAAGTTAACACCGAATTGCACTGGACAAATTTTCGACGCGTCAGAAATGAAGTTGTTTTACTCTTACGTAATTCAAAATTTGAATATTCTAAGAACATTGCGAATAAATTGAAGTCGTCTGAGCTCTGTGCTAAGGATTGGTGGAAAACATTGCGCACTTTCATTTCTACAAACACACATCAATCGATTCCACCCCTATACGATGAACAATCGAACACGTTTGAGGCAAATGACATATGTAAAGCCGAAATCATTAATAAATATTTTGCAAATCAGTCATCAATCGATGAAACAAATCATGATCTTCCAATGCATCACAATGCTTACAACACCAGCTTACAGTCAATTGATATTACTCGGGAAGAAGTCATCGACGCAATTAAATGTCTCAAGGTAGGAAAAGCATCCGGACCTGATGGAATCGATAATCGTATCCTCAGGGAAGCAATGTATCAACTTAGCTCTCCCCTCTGTGAACTGTTTAATTCCTGTCTTTCTGCTTGTAAAATGCCTTCTTGTTGGAAAATTGCAAATGTGTGTCCCGTCTTCAAAAAGGGTGATCCAGCTCTTGTTTCGAATTATCGTCCTATATCCTTGTTAAATACTATTGAAAAGGTTTTTGAACGAATAATTCACAAACATGTTTTTAATTTTCTCCGTCTTAACTCATTCTTTACACGAACTCAATCTGGCTTTATGCCTGGTGATTCGATAGTTAATCAGTTAACCTATATTTATGATACATTTTGCAAAGCTTTGGATAATGGTCTAGAAGTCAGAGTTGTATTTTTTGATATAAGTAAAGCTTTTGATAAAGTATGGCATGAGGGTCTTTTGTTCAAACTTCAAGAAGCTGGTATTCGGGGAGAATTATTGGCATTTTTATCAAATTATCTTGCTAACCGTAAACAAAAAGTAATTCTACCAGGAGCAAAATCAACTCCTGTTGAAATTATCGCTGGTGTTCCACAGGGGTCTATATTAGGTCCCCTTCTCTTTCTTGTTTACATCAATGACATAGTAGCTGACATACAAGCCCAAATTAACCTATTTGCTGATGATACAAGTCTTTTTATGGTTGTAAACTCGCCGAATGAAACTGCAGCTGTTTTGCAATCAGACATAGATAAAATTTCACGATGGGCTGATCAATGGCTAGTATACTTCCATCCCTCCAAATCAGAATCGATGCTTATATCTCGTAAAATAAATAAACCGTACCACCCTCCACTTTCAATGGGAGTCGTTGATATACCTATTGTAACTGTCCACAAACATTTAGGTGTTTATTTGGCAAATGACTGTACTTGGCATGAACACATAGCTTTTATAAAAGAAAAAGCATGGAAGCGTATTAATATAATGCGTCGTCTAAAGTCAATGCTTGATAGGAAATCTCTTGAAACTATTTACTTTGCATTCATACGACCAATACTTGAATATTCAAATGTTATTTTTGACAATTGCACACAATATGAAAAAGATGAATTAGAAAAAATTCAAACAGAGGCAGCTCGTATATCATCTGGTTGTACTCGATTAGTATCACTAGAAGATCTTTATAATGAGATAGGTTGGGAAACTCTCAGTCAAAGACGACGTAAACACAAGTTAATATTAATGTACAAAATGAACTTAAGAGAAGCACCACACTATTTACAGTCACTTCTACCTGACACAGTTGGGGCATCTAGCCAATACCCGCTTAGAAATGCGTCAAATTTCCAGTGCATTTATGCTCGAACTTCAACTTATTCACATTCATTTCTACCATCTTCAGTATCCGATTGGAATCGTCTTCCAGAAGATTTAAGAAATGCTGAATCGATTCATTCATTCAAAAGACAAATCAATACTGATCGACCAATTCAAAATCCAATATTTTCTTATGGAGAAAGACGCTCTCAAATTCTACACACACGCATCAGAACAAATTGTAGTGCGCTAAATGAACACCTCTTCATGCGTAATGTAGTTTCATCGCCTCTATGCCGATGCGGACTAAGGGAATCACCATTTCATTATGTCCTTGAATGTCAGTTTTATGTTAATATCCGTGCAGAACTTCTGAACACTATATCTATGTATTCCGTCCCCTCTGTCCAAACGATCTTAAATGGAGATAGCACTCTGGATTATCAAACTAATACTAAAATTGCTGATGCAGTACACAAGTATATTACCAATAGCAAACGTTTTGAAACATAGCTTTGCTTCAGAACTTCTCTCTAACTTCCTTTTCTTACTAAGTCATTTCCCACATGTATAAGTTATATATAATTTACTAATGTATCATATTGCTGTCTACTTGTACATGTATCTATGTTAAACATTTCTTCCTAATCTAATATTTGTCATTTTTTTCTTTATTTATTACTTTTTCACTTCTTATCGTACTAATCTCCGTTTTATTAGATTTATTAGTAAACCAATTATGTTCGTTTGAAAACATGCAACTTAATACAACCTTTATGGAGAAGAACTTTATAAGACGAAGTCTTTCGTTCTTATCCAAATCAAACTGGTATGTATACAAATGTTGTATGTTTCAAATATATGTAAATGCACTCTTGTTTGAAATAAATACGTTTAAATTAAATCCCTGAGGTCAACAACTTCCACGTGACCTTAGTCAAATCACGTGGTGTAAATTAAAATGGTCGACACTTAGACAAAAACAAAGTGGTCACCGTAAAACTATTGTTTTAATATGTTTACATTTAAGTGATCACTTTTTTGGTTTTAAATTTCAACTCTTGGTATATAAGTTTGGAACAATGGTTTTGTTAACATAATAACACAATAGTCAATTGTTCTAAACATAAATCATTCCAGGTCTGAAAGGATTTGACTGGTGGTCGCAGTTGTTACTTCTAACCGCCTAGGCGGGAGCAACCGCTGCGAGGATAACATGTCAAACGATATTATTAAAACTAGACTGGTTCCACGTTGTTAATACAACTTAATATAGAACGTTTAGAGGCCGGATCCCATTTAATACGAGCACACTCCACGTGCAGAAGAAATAGTGATATGTAGCCATTAAACATTTGACTACAAAGTTTTCAAAATCAATAGATCTACTCTGGACGGAATTTGTTTTGACAACGATTTGTTCCCAAACAGAACAATTTGAAGCCGGTTAGTTTGCATGTGATTAGTACTTCAGCTGTAAGTATTTAACTTATTCATGTATCATGTTATGAACATCTCTATTTATAGAATGTGATTTAACGAAAAGTACATTCCTGTATATTCAGTATTATTGCATGTAAATGCGAGAAGAACCATTGCGATTTGTGCATACTTGTTCGTACTGCATAAACGAATCATATGTTCCTATTTTTGGGGAAGCTTTATTTCGTAATTCATAGAGATTTGATATATGTAGAATAATGTTTTATAGTCGCCTTCGTTATGCACTTAAAACCCGTGAACGTTAAACATGAGTAGTTTCATTAGTAAAGTTGCTCGGATGTGCGGGTAGTATAAAGGCGTTAGTGTTGATAAATTTAGTTAGTGCTGCTACTGTCTTCGAAGTATTAGAATAGAAAGGTAATTACTGTATATTATTGGTGATACACCTTGGACTTTGGGTGCTCTGAGACTGCAATCCTCTTCCTTCGTACTTATTATACCGTTTGGTATCATACCAGAGCATGGCTTTGGTTCCGTACCTGGTGTACGAGATTCAAGGTCTGAACAGTATAAACGGTTCGAACAGTGACTGATTCACATAATTGCTGGTTAACACATGATTGCTGGGTTAGTTTACAGTGTCGCCTAAGGTATTAAGAAAACTAATAGTGTTTGGTATCGTACTAGACATCGAAAAGAGTACAGGGTACGGAGGTCACATTGATTAACAATACATACACATGGTATCGTGGCAGACATGGAGTAGTACTCAGGGTTGATTGGTTTAATAATAGCTAATTTAATGTCCCATACCAATCATTTTAGTAAGGTATGTAGACTAATCATAAAGCACGGTAGCTTGAGGAAAAATGTATATAGAGCACGTATGTGAACATCACACAAAAATTGGTACACCTTTTGTTTGCTCATCAATGTATTAAAAAGGAAATAAGCACAAGTTCGAATATCAAACTCGAGACTACAGCCTATGTGAAATTTTTGGCGCTTCTTATTATCACCGCATGAACTATATTTTCATGACTTGGTTTTACAGATGAAATAATATAATAACTATAATATTAACAACTGAACGAACATAATAAAGCGTACAATAATTGAGCTGAGTTTATTATAATTAACTGTAATTTTGTGAAATTTTATAAAATTAAGTGATCAACGACACGAAAAGAGTTTTGAATATCGTGTAGAAGTAAATCGATGGGAATGGCAAATTTGCAATAGAAAAGAAACTAATCAACAAAATTATTATTGTAATAAGTGAAAAACATTTATTTCATTCAAAAGGTGATTCTTCTACGAGTTCATTTAAATATAAACATTTAGGCAATTCAGCTTGGATTTACCGGTCAGCAAAGGTTTCTTTCGTTATATAAATATAAACAGACCGGACTTATAATATTCAAAATGGATACCCAACCGTTTTCCGATCTATTGGTCCGATTCGATATTTATTTACCTTATTACAATGTGTTTACATCAGGTTTGACGTTGAATATATATGGATAAATCGTGCTTATGTAAAATACATTTAAAAAATTAAAGTTCAAACATGTAGTCATAAGCACATTTATAAGCTATAAAATAATATGGCGGTGCATAACTTTAAGTTTAATTATAATACAACAACTTAACGGGCAAGGTATAAATTAATGGTTCCTGCATACTTGTTTTCCTAGCGTATATTATAAGTATTAATATTGCAGACAACCTTTCTTAAGTATCCACTTCTTTAAGTCTATTACATATATATTTATATTAAAATCGTACACAATATTTATTCCGTATTTTTTGTCAACAGCGCGATGGAAGAATGTGATGTTGATCAGATGGATACTGATGCCGCATTTGACTGTCAAGAAGAAGAGAAATAAATTGGTATAAAAATCAAGTTAAATTTGATTATATTTCTGTTCAGGGACAGTGGCGGAATATACAATTGTGATTATAGTAATTTAAACACATAATGGTACTTAAAACGTTTGTTTTTGACACAAATAGATTTTCTTGTCTAGTTAAAAGAGAAAAAAATTCAAAACTGCTTTAGCATTGTCATTATTAAGTTTTAACAATGAAATGCATATTTTTGAAACACGTTGTGTAAATGTCTATTTCATATATGCGGTTATTGTCTGGCATAGTTGCATTTATGTTAGTTTAGTTGTATTTATCTTAATGATAATTAGATAAAAACATTAGCAAACAAAAACAAGATATGACACCCGTTGTAAAAAAAATAGTACATTGTTTAAGGTAGTTGTTGGCTTTCAGATGAAACTGTTATTTGAACGAATTCTAAAATGTGCATGATAGAAAAAAACCGCGATTTTACAATCTCTCAAAATAAAAGTTAGTTCAGAACGTGTACATAAAAATATGATAAGGGATAACTTGTACATGCGGTCAAGTAGTCACCGTCACTTTAAAAATACAGTTTAATAATTAAGGATTTAGTGGTGTGTGGCCGGTGCTTACGCTATTTTTAGATCGATGACCCTCAGTTGACCTGACCTACATGCCGAAATCGAGAGCGCGTGTCGACCAGCATTGGGAGTGTTTACTTTATGAATGGAATACCTGCCGCCACACGTGTTCAGTCGAATGTGGATTAATAATTTGGATTTATTGGATGATGATAGGTAATTATGTTTTTGCTTTAGTTGTATGGTCGCCACTGACAATTTTAGTCCCATGTTTGATCATGTTAGTTTTATTTAATATTTTTAGGGGATATCTGCCTAGCTCAGCGTAAAGAAATGGGCTGGGTGTTGATTTCCGTGAATGTGTTATTTTCTTTAAAAAAGATATGTGTACTTGCTCTAGATTGTTTGTGTTTTCGTAGCCAATTACTTCGGAAGAATAGGTTAGAATTGGTAAGATTGTACTGTCAAATAGGGATAGTTGCAAGTCTAGAGGAAGATCGAGGTTATTAATGCATTTATAAAGTAGATGCAATGCTTTGTTAGCTTGTTGTTCAATGTGGATTCTCGAATTTAAGAAGCTTCCATTGTGGCTAAAATATGTACCAAGATATTTATAGCACTATTTCTAATTCTTTGCCGTCGAGATTAAATGAATATTTTTGCCAAGAACTTGTGTTGGTGCCGAATTGTATTATCTTAGTTTTCTCTACGTTTACTGTTAATTTGAATTGTTTACAATTTTTTTTGAAATCATTTAGACACTTTTGGAAGTTTAGTGGAGAATCGGCTAGTAAAGTTGTCCCGTCTGCAAAAAGTAGGGCAATTAGGGCAAGTATGCGCAGTGTTTCACCATCTTGATACTGAATTTGAATTCCTTGGTTGTGACTGTTTTGTTGGTATCCTAAAAGGTCATTGAGGTAATATGAAAGCAAAAGAGGGGAGAGGTTATCTCCCTGTTGGACACCCAGATTGCAAGCAAATAATGCGGAATATTCATTATTGGATTGGACGCACGACTTGATGTTATCGTACATGTGTTTAACAATGCGTATGAACTTTCCATGTACATTGTTATTAATTAGTTTATGGAATAATTCCTCTCTAGGGATAAGATCAAAGTATTTTGTAAAATCAGCATAACCGACAAATAATTTACGCTTTAGATGTTTAAAATGGTTAGTAAGAAAATGCAAACAGAATTTATGATCGGTGGTTGAAAAGTGTTTACGGAAACCTGCTTGGTTTTGTTTTATTATGGAATTTTGTTCGCTGTATTTGGTCAATCTCTCATTTAAACTGGAAGTGAATAATTTACATAGACAAGATAAAATTGTAATTGGTCTGTAGTTTTCGTGGGCCTTTGCCTTTATATATAGGAAAAATGTATCCTTTGGACCAGGAATCTGGTATGATCCCACTGTCGAATATCATATTAAATAATTTGGTATAAATAGGTAACATAACACGTTTAGAGGCTTTAATATATTCGTTGTAAATATTGTCGGATTGGCTACATGTTTTGCCGTGTTTGCACTTGTTAATCATTTTTTCAATTTCTTCAGCTGTGAAGTGAGAATTGAGGATAGGTTGAATGTTGTTGTCGATAATGTTAGGTATTATGGCATTTAGTGAATTGTCGTCTAATGGGTTTAGATCTTCTGCTGTATTTATTTCTTAAAAATATGTTTAAAATTAATCTATGCTTGGTTTTATTTCATCATTTGGAATTGCTTGTGATTTGAGGTAGTTCCAATACTGTTTCGGTTCTGTGTTGCGCATGGCTCGTAATTGGGTTTGAGTTCGGTGTTTATATTGTTTGTAGTGGAAACGCAGGATCCGTTTGTATTTCTTGCTTGCACGGTTCAGTGCGTTTTTATTGGCCGTTGTTTTGTTTTGATAGTAACTTTTACGCATTCTTTTGTAGGTTAATCTTTAATTATGACATTGAGGCCCGTAACACGGTTTAAATTTTATTGAACTGTTTGTGTGTTGTTGGGCTTTGACTAATCTGGATGGTTTGTGTGAGAAACAGCTGCTACAGAAAGTTAACATAACTAAAACGAGATATTATTTTACATTTGAACTTGTTAGAATAAGTGAAATCCGTCTGTCTGACCGTTCGTCCGTCACTAAAACGATATTAAAGACAGATTAAAATGGACGTAAATCTACCCCACCAGAAACCATATATTAGCTTACCTATTTATACATTTATTATTGCGTTTTTTTTCTTTCCTTTTTTTCTTTTTTTTATTGATTAATACCTATGATGACATTATAAAGAAAGTTCACATTATTTGAGAGAAATTGCAAAATAAAATGAACTTTATTGCGTAAGGAGACCAAATTAAAGAATTTGGTATTTCTACGAAATGCCTTAGAATGCATTAACTTGAATAAGTCATCTGGTCTAAGAAAAACGCATTTATCACATGCTATAACCTTTTTTCCGTGTAATACACCCATTACGAATATTTTTATCTTACACATGTGTAAGATTACATTTTGAGCGTTTTCATTGGCTACATATTCTTTGACTGACCAATGGCATGACGTTATTTTATTGAAATGACGTCGTCAACATGAAATGACGTCACGTCAGTACACAACTTTTAGGATTTATCAATATCTTGTGGTAAAATAAAAAAAAATCGTTTAAAAGCATGTGATAAAAAAGCCAAAGGCTCGCTTACTAACTAAAATTTCTGAACTCGTTTAATAAAATATGGTATGAAATCACAACTCGTGTCAGATGCTATATATATCCTCTGTAAAAAGAAGCATTATAAAGATGAACAAATGCCTCTGTCCGGGCTCGAGCCCACGACCTCCGGATCAAACGTCTGACACGCTATCTGTATCTGTATCTGGAGAGTTGTTTCGCTTATATACCGGTCCCTTTCATTTATGCCTGTTTCGATAACGTACCGCAGAAGCTAACGTTATTTCGGTTTTGTTAAATTTCTCAGATATCTTACTGTTGATAAGATCTCTCCGATGTTTCAGCTTCTATCATTTTGGCGCTGACAAGTTGCGATAAAAAAAAAAATAGAGCATAAAAAATAACGTATCATAAATTAGTTAAAATACAAATCACTGCCATGTTAATGCATAAGTTTAAATTTTGTAAGATGTGAAAATACAAATCTTGTAGCGGTTTCTGATCCTGTTTCCGATATCGTTTTACCAGCATATGGCACTGTATACCAGTTCTTACGAATATATATCTAATATTGAAAAAAGCTAACAATCGCTCGATGAAGCAAATGTTACAGTTAATCTGTATTAAATAGTAAACCCCAACTTACAAAATGCTTTAACAGGAGTCGGTTATACAGGTTTAGATGTAAAATAGATATGACATTGTATACAATCACGAACTCAAAATTACATTGAGTCGAGGTTATTGTAATGGTTGCTTTGTAGTTAAATACTGTAATCATTTATACCGAAACGAATTGGTAAATCGAAAGACATGGCTAAATGCAAATGAACAAGGCCATATAAGTATTAGGATTATTTCCGACTATTCATTACATTGGAATAATGACAAGCGATGTATAAATCATGATAGTTATATTTGCAAAGTAGAAATTGGCAATCGCGGTAGAGCAATTAGGCTCCTCAATTGTCTTTTATCATTGTATTCACACTAAATGTAGTACATTCTGAAAATCACATAACAGTATTGTAAATAGTCAACTTCTTACGTTATGTGTTATTATTAAACCCGTTTGCAACAGCACATGGGACGATTGCGATGTGGATTTAATGGATATTGATACATCGCTATGCTGGCTAGAAGAAAGAAACATTGGACACCATGCGAAATCCTTGTAAGAAATGAAAGACCTTATTCGAGGCACAGTACGATCGCAGTCGAAGAACATCTCTCAACCGAAGTTAGTATAGTCAGTAAGATTTGAAAATCACTAAAATATGCAAAATTGTATTTTGATGCGGATTGTTTTTGTTAGCAGCGCGATGGATGAACTTGATGTCGATCATATGGAAATTGACGCCGCATTTGACTGGTTAGAAGAAAAGAACATTCAACACTCCTTGCATTCACTAGAAGAAATGAAACACCTAATTCGCAGCATCTTGAAGACACAGCCAGATAATTGTTCAAAGTACATTGAATCGGTAAGAAACCACGTTTTTAATTAATATGCACGTACGAATAATGCAATACTGATGCAAAAAAGTCTTAGATGGATGTAATAGGTACTTAGAACATCAATGAACGTTCGTCTTATTTTATCAGCTCAACGCTGGACAAGCAGATGAAAGAAGAATTATCCGGCATATACGATATTTTCCATGATAAGCTCAAACGTTTGCCATCGGATGCGAAACAGTCACTGGAAATAAATTATGGGGATATCCAGTCGAAACTTATCAATAACAGACAGAAATTGCTTCAAATGGAGTGCACAATTGTTGTTGCAGGTTAGAGTTTATACATTACTAAGATGAAATAAAAATATTTCTAAATACAGATGTTCAGCGTTCACAAAAGGAAGAGGTAAATGTACTTTAATTATTTTGGTTTTCTCCCTCATGTAGATTTGCAATGCTTAAATTAACAATCGCTCTATATTTTGTGATTAAAGATCTTAATGTTTCAGCTAATTGAATATTTGGGTTTATTATATGCCTATAGATATTCTGACTAAAATAATGGTATATTATCGGAACAAAATACAGGCGACCAGAAAGAATTTCCGGAATCCACATTTATGAAATAAAAATATATTAATACACGCTATGGTGCGCCTTTAGGTCATATTGACACACATCCGGCTAACTCTTTAGCCCAAGGGCCAGTACTTCCGAAGGTGCGCCGATACGGCCTAAAGGCGCACCATATCTGTGATTTAACCTTTTATTACATAAAGTCAAGGCACGTCAATTAAGCCATATTTTATTTAGTTGAATCGATTTATTAAACCAACAAACTGTACTTACAATAAACTGTACTTACTACAACAAATACATTTAAATATGTTTGTCTCGTTCGCCGGAATTTCAAACAGTTTTCTCTCTTCACCCTTTCTTTAAAGCCGTTTTTTTACCCGATTAACGTCCGATGTCGGTTTTCTTTTTTTCTTTGTTATTTTTACTTTTTATGAAATCAACAAATTCTTGAGTATCAATTTCATGCTTATTGTTCTTGCATATGGCCGACTATTTCCAACAAATGGTTTGCTAAAACATTTATCGTACGCAGCCATTTTGACGTTACTAATGACGTAAACACGCCGTTAACTACGGCACGAGAAATCAATCGTATGCAAAAATACCCGTGTGCCACATCATGTGTGAATTAATAAATTATTTGTTTCGTTGCATATTTGCAATTTTGTTTTTGATTGTCAGGAGGCATATAATACATGGAATATTACATGATGTGATGTTCAGGTGGGTTGTATCGCACCCGTTGATTGTGTAAAATTCTATTCCAATTGCACTGCGAGCTCGTGAAATACAACGTCACATCATCATCTCGTGCGATGCAACCCACCGGAACACCACAATCCTGTAATAATCCCTATTTATTAGAATATTATTTATAAGAACAGAGTCGACAGACTCACCGTCGTTCATTACTTATCGTTGATATGAAATACCTGTATATTAAACCTTGTCCATGTTTACCGACTAAGCAAGTGAAAGTGTACGTCTGACTTGCTGACACTTATAACTCTTATTGGTCCATTCTACGTTAACTCGTTAAACTGCTCTTTAGCATGTCCTTTGAGTTGCATTTTCTAAAAAGTTATCTGCACGTGTTTTGTGACTATTTACTATGAGGAAATGACCACATCTACTAAATCAGCGACTTTCAACCTTCTACGTGTGGTAGTTGTATATGTGTATCATAAAATAGACAAAACAGTGTGAATTTCACAGAGTGTATCTTACTGTTGCGTATCTTTCGTCTTGTTTCTTTAACAATTTATTTCAGTTTTATTGGGGATCTTTGCAATAGTTTGTTATTTCACATTTAAGTAACTAATTAATGGTTAATTGAAAATACACATCAAATATGAATTCATGAACAGCTTTGGTTTATTAATTAGATTTTGATGTAACGTAGGCTTATGCTGTGTTTTTAACTTTTCCAATCGTCAATTGATATTCATCTCTAAAAATTAAACAGTTTTATGCAAGACATATATCCAAGTTTATCTATCTTCTAGCACTAGAAGACATGCGATTTTACGTCGTACTGATAATATTTATTTTGGTTACAATTGAAGTTGCATAACGTATCCTACGTCAGATTTCGGGACATAATAATAAACAACGTTTATTTTTTAATGCCAAGAAGTCTTATTCCGAGTAGCGAGATAATAACGTATACAGGTAGATATTTTATTATCTAGGCAACTATGTGAAGCAGGATTGCTTGTTTTTTGCAGCACAATGTTCAATGTACATGCAACCCCTTGGGACAGGCGAAAATGATGAACAACTCGGTACATAAGATGTTGCCGAAAGGCACCTACTTCACGTGGAAGGCTGAAAGTGCGCTTATTATATAGATACGGTCATGTTTTCATAGTAAATAGTCACATAGCCTGCGCAGAAAACCTTTTAGCAAAATGCTACTCAACGGACAAGCTAAAAACCAATTTAACAAGTTAACGTGGAATGGACCTATAACTCTTTTAATTGTTTCATAAAGTTTGTGTTTTTGACAGATTGTAACACATTTACACCATTTTAGTGCAATGAATTTGGAAAATTATGAACTCGGGATTAATAATATATAGAGTATTTGATATTTATAATAGTGTTTAGCATATTGACATGATATATAAATGAACTCTTTACAATTTTCAGAAGACGAATAAAAGCTTCTTAAGTTTGCTATGATTATATTTTATGTTATTACATGAGTAACTATAGTAACACATACCTAGTCACATGACCTGGTATGGGTTGGGCCAAAAAATACCATATCCCGGGCCGAAAATCTATATCCCGGGCAGAAAATCAATATCCCGAATTAACGCACGCGATCGTCAATGAAACACGGACATTTTATGTGGTATCTGCTGTATTCGCAACAGTTTATAACGTCGTCTTATGTACGTTGATGAAGATATATTTCATGCTTTCTTATGAAACGCCTTTTACTTAAGAATTAAATAGTAATTTTCTGTATTTTATTGGTTTTTAAACTTTTGGGGAAAATTACCACCTAATTTGCATTTCTGCATTTCATATAGTTGTGGATCTTTTGAAGTGGACTTTCTGTTAAAGCAAATTCAAAACTACCAATAAATACGTTCATCCTTTATCGACCGCAACACCGGCAAGGATGAATAGGCCGTTATGTTTACGAACGTAAGTAAACTTCGTAAACGTTCGCGCAAAATAAAGACGGTATTTCGCAAATATTGAATAAACAAGTAAACATCGTAAATGTTTGCGCAAAAAACTGACGTCATTTCGAAATATTCAATTGCAAAGTAGTACGATCATGAATAATAACGAGGCTATTTGCATACGCAGCCTGTTCATCGGGGTATGAATGACAGGTCACATGGGCGGATTGTCGAATCAGAATGGAGCATTTACGTGAAAATGCAAAATGTTGTAATTTAATAATATTAAACGTATATATGTAAAACAATACTCAGCGTTGTAGTCATGTGGCTCGGCTTGCCCGATACGACTTTCAGTATGTATATTGTCTGTAACTATTTTGCACTAGCATCTACAATGAACAATGAACATTATTATTGGTAAAGGCCGATTTCAGGGGAGACGAGTGCGGGGAAGACCAGTTTCTTGAATTTATAGTTGAAGGCGATGTCTTGCCATCAGCGCACTTAGCCTCAACATCTACTATCTGTCGCATCCACCCAATACCACCTGGCTCACAGCGATATTTTGAAGTATCTTCGGCTGGTAGAGAATCAAAGAAATATACTGTTTGCAAAGATAATGAAGCCGAGTTGCTGAGAAAGTTAAAAGACACAGTTATACGTCGAGACGGGGAGCATGGTACCACCCTTGTGGACATCTATTGGCAGATTTTTTGGGCGATAATGTAAACATTTTATACTATGGAGGTTCTTTATACTAACTCCTTTCGATTTCCCTGTTCATTTTGACATAATTGTCAATTGGATGGACTATTTAATTGATGAAGGAACAATTAATAATGTATTTATATCTTTAAATAATGTCGCAAAATCTTTCGATATCAAGTAACATGCGCACTGGGTACTTTGGCCAAATTTCTTTTCATAAGAATAATTAAACTCCAGAGACAACACCAGGAGAGAAACCCTTATTTACAGATTCATAAGCATTAAAAGGTTGTTTTTCAAACAACCTTTTAATAAAAATAACGTGTTTTTGAAACCCTGTATATTTGATTGTATAATTAGTAGTAAGAAAGTATATGTTTATTATTAGTACCACGTGACAATTGTTGATACACCTGGAGTGGGTGAAAATGAGACACTGTCGGAGAAAGTATTTACGTACCTCCCAAATGCAACCGCTTTCATATACATAATCAACAGTGCAACGGGTATACAGGAAGATAAGGTAAAGTTTATATTGTTTATATAAAGTAGTCCCGGAGATAACCATGAACCATATGACTAGATACACAATATATATACAGTTTAGCTTACAATATATACAAATAAAAAAGTTATTCTATGATCGACACAATAAACAAAACTCTGAATTCAATTATTGTATTGATTTATATAGATCTTCTTAGAATAAATCGAGTTAAGGAAAGCAAATGTTAAATATACACACGAATTATTGTAACAAAAAGCTCAATTTAATAAATTTGTTGTAAAATGTATATTATTGTATACACGGTCGTCAGAAAACTGTCATATACGGTCGTCAGAAAACTGTCGCAACTTGAGTCTACCAATGACCCAAATTGCTCCTTATTATAATCAGATTAGAGAAAAGCAAGTGAAAAGTTACTCTCTAAGTATCTTTAGCCTGTGACTGAAAAAGTGTAAACACTAAACATATGAAATTGTGTTCTCATAGAAAATTTATATTTTCACTCAGCCACTCATGACATAAAATACGATCTTAGACTGAACACTTATCCTGTGTAGGTTTTGTTCCGATGTTTTGCATTGTGCATTGTACAGTATGTTACATATAATGTTCTAGTGTTGTTTTTGCGTCACTGCAGTTGGGATGCTTGAAATTGTTTATCGGGAAAATGAATGGCCCAGAAATACATTCATATATTAGATATTTAACAATGACCACTAGTTATACATTATATACAGAAGGTTACTGTATATCCTAGAAAGATAACAAAAACGTCACAATATACAATCGAATGGACAAATAAACTTATTAAAAATTTTAATTTGAAAACAATCCCAAATTGTAATTGAGAAATTACTGTTACTGATGAAAAAAACCCACATCTTTTTAAAATACCCAACCAGAATGAACTCAAAAAATATCATATTAAATTTAATACGTGAAAGTTATATAACAAGTTATATATATTTACGTGTGCGCTGTATTATTATTGGACAAAAGCATTAGTCGGTAAAGTGCGACTTTATTGACCTGGCACTCATGAATATTCCGTTTATTTTCGTAAATCTATTTTAAATGGACTTGTTCAAAGATGTTTGCATTATTAAATATCTTAATTTGACAGATTTAAACATCGGAACTAAACAGCTCAGGTATAGTAATACGAAAAGTATTTAGAAAACAAAAGGAAAAGAAAAAATTGGTCCCACCGGGGTTCGAACCCGGCACCTTCACATTAAAATGCAACCGCCTCTACCACTCGGCCATTGCGACTTCTATATTGCGCAGTGTATTATTTTACATTGTTTAAGTGTTCTATATGTTGTCAACAGTTTCAACGAAAACAACAGAAACACTCCAAATTATTCCATCGTTTAGCGTTACAAACGCTTTATACTTTTATCAATTTCAATTGATGATTACTCATAAACGAAACGGTTTTGACAGTAAATGTCTAGGTCCGTAGTGTTATTTTGCTCCCTTGTATACACTGTTGACAAAAAGTTGTCAATTCGTAAATCTGTGATCAAGTCCCTTTAAGCTATTAACTGTTACAGTTGATTCTGTAGTGCAGTGGTAAGAACGCAAAGTTAGTAAACGTGATGTTTTGGGTTCGAATCACAAAAAAGTCACATTTAATGTTTAGAGAAATGAGTGGCGCGAGATTTGCACAATTGCCCTGTGTTTCCCAAGCTGAAAAATACACGTGGTTGATTTCTGACACAGCTTATGCATTTAGTAAATTGTCATAAATTTCAACCTGACAAAAAAGGAAGTCTTCAACTCGATTATTTTAAAGGCAAGCTGCAGCGATGCTGAGTGCCAAACAGAGTCTTTGTGATTGCACGTTTATGTAGATTTACAGGAATAAACTAAAAAAGAAAAAAATGACATGATAATAAGTAATGTTTAAGTAAAAAAATGATTACAAAATAAAAAGAAAGATTTTGGTATGATTCGAGCCACAGTCGGTTTAAAACACTATCCACCGCGCTATTTTTATTGACGCTTATTGATGGGTGCTTTTGTTATGTGACTATGAAATCCGTGATTTAGAGCTAGATACATGTCAAACGATACCAATAGAACAGTCGAGCGCTATTGGAGATTAGTGAGTCTCAGGTCAATAAAATCACTCTATGTTTTCTAGTTTTCTATAACAACGAATGTGACACAAACACGATTTTTTTGTATTGATATAAACATTTTTATGTCATTATTGCTATCAAGAAACAATGCATGATCTTGTGCGGTTGAGCTTCAACTACCGAGAGCTACTCTTAAATGCCATTTTCTGTTCTGATACAATAGTGATTCCAAAATTATTATGGTGGAAAAAAGAAACCTAACTGTGTGCGGTGTCGTCGATAAATGGTGTTTTACTGATGTTTATATTTTGTCTGGTGTCTGTTGCTGCTTACAAAATATAACGTCTGCCCTACGGATGAGTATTTTTTTTTAAATAAGTTCCGTAAAACCCGCAGTCAAATAATCTTCAAATCAATCAATGGTATTCTCCGCTACATTACTTTAAAAATTAAAATATTTACCTTTTTTTTTCAAGAGTGGTCATATCAGACAGTTCCACGAGTGGTGCAGCCAAGTGGCAAATCATGAAATGTATAATTTCTTTTATAGCTGGCGCAGATATTTCTTAAGATGAACGAAGAAGTTGAGAGAGATGATCTATTCAGAATTGATCCAAGCTGCATTATATTTGTTTGCAATAAATGGGACATTGTGGAAGAACGGTGTCGCCATGCATCTACCACGGAACAACAGGTCTGGGATGACACACTTAAAAGGCTAAACATGTTCATCAGAAGAGAAAAGTTCTCATGGGAGCAAAATATGTTCAAAATGAGCACCAAGCAGGTAAATAGATTTAAGATCTGAATATTAAATGTTTATTGTTTATAATCAAAACAATTTTCATAATTTATAAAAACGTACATGATAAAAATTCAAAGTGTTTTAAATGTCAAGATGTTCCATAGTATAATATGTTTAAAATTAATTATTGTTTACAGGCATAATTTATTCATATGTATTTAAGAAATAATTTTCTACTTGGAGTTGTTCAACTGTAAATTAACAACGATGTTGATTTATGATGCGTATGAAATAAACCACGATGGCGTCAAATACGCGCACCAGAACAAAATACAATGGATTATTGTTCATAAAGTTTTATTATATATTTCATAAAAACGCTCAATTAAAACTGCAGTGTATCTTTCAGAAATAACATATAATTATTAAAAGGTTAGAACAAATACACTACATCATACATAGCATATCAAAGTTATTTATATTTTTATGAATTAAAATGTTTTTTTTTTCTGAAGACCAAACGGAATGAAGCCTAAGTGATACTAGAATACATATAAATTACCGACACATGCATATTGTTTCTAGGAAATCCACACTCCCTTGATGATATTTTATATAAAGACCATTAGAGACACTATTATTAACAGAGTGAACAATTGCCGATACATCACAGCACGATACGAAAACACATAATTACCACACACAACACAGCTATACATAAAACTGGCAACCGCTTTGAAACGGTCAATGCAACGCATTATTATCAATATCAATCAATATTCCCATCAATATCCATTTCTGAGTACACGCGGAAGAGTTACCAAGGTGTTTTGTAATACTCAAGTCAATCCGTGAATTATTGTATTTGTAATTCGATCGGTAATAAATATGCATCAAGCATGTAGAATATTTGGGATAATAAATAAATAATGGTGCTATATACTTGTATAACCAAACTAACAACTATCATAATTGTAAAACGGAGCAGAACTTGAACTCATATGTATGTGTTTTTTTTAATTGCCTTCAGGCACGGCGTTATATAGATAACAAGATGGGATACAGTGAATATCACCAAATATTGATACATGGACTTGGGAAACTGTTGAAAGCTAGTGTGTTTGGTCATGTTAAAAGACATTTCTGGTAATTACATGCATGTTTACTAATGCTTTATTAATCTTAAAAGCTAAAGCGCCTTTATGCTACACAGCAATGTGTGAAATTAGTGTTTTGGCCGTGCTAAAAGTACAATTTCCAATTATTCGCTTTCAATTAACGGATAATTTAAGCAAAGCTTTAGGAAATAATCATATAATACACCAGTTGATGACTTCTACAGGTGGCTGGATGCTTTTTTGACACATCTTTCGACACATGCTGACACCCGAATCCGTCAAGCCAGTTTGGATTACCAATCAAAAAAGAAGCTTGAGCAAGAAATTTCGGAGCAACTTAGATTCCTGCGGACGGATCCGGAACAGGTATTTATTACGTCTATTGTATTTGTATTCAATTCAACAACACATTTGTATTTACACTGCAATCTAGACTCAACACTATTTATAATTTTGAGAGCAATAAAGATTTTGTCTTGTCTACTGTAATGAGGTTAAATTATATAGTATTTGTATCTGTACATTCGATATTATATTAATTGTATTACGTTACGGAAGCTCAAAGTAACCAGTATATTTATTTGTAGTTATTTTTCATTACTTCAATTTTAACGAACTTAATGTTACTTCCACACAGAAATATGATATTTCTGTTGACAAATAGGAAACTGAAAAATTAAATGTCAGTATTTCGTGTACATTATTAAGCGGAAATGAATATGAAGAAGCAACATGTCTGAAATGCAATATCACTCATATAGTTTCGTATAGTACGATTTGCGTCGAATTTACTGTGATTCTTTTAATTGTATGTATAAACAATAATTTTCAACGCAATATTGTTTTTGTGATGCTTCTGGCCTCATCCATATATGTGTACAATTTTAATACTGTGTCAAATGATGCTTCGAATGTGCTGCTTACAAGAGCTCTCTCCTGCTAATACCACTAGTGTTTCAGTTTGTTTCTATTCGAGTAATTTTTTATGTGCATGTGTTTTATTTAGTTGCTTTGGTTTTGAAGGTAAGGAAAGATCTCCTAGGCCGAACTAAAGATCAGTGCAGAAAAATCACATCGACGTTTCATAAGTTTATTCAAGGGGACAAACTTTATGTTAGAGAACAAATATTGCGACAAAAACTTCCTGAAAGGAATAGTTACGATAAAATTGATGTAAAGCTTAAAATATATAATACCGTATACCAATCTCTGGAACGATTTAGAAACGATGTTACAGAAGCCCAAGATATGATAGCATCTGAGTTTAAAAATGCATTTGGCTTGTTAGAAGACAAACTGGAGAAAGTGCAACATGACATTAACGGCAATAATTCAAGATCATACTCAGGTTGGTTAATTTGTAATTTACATTTTCTTTCTTTTTAAGAAGTCTCACAATTTTGAATAAAAGTGACCAGCGAGACGACTAGTCAGACTAGCGACAAGGGAATTCGCTATCTATAATAAGTGCGAAACACTAGTAAAACATTATGCATCATTAAATTTATTTTCAGCAAACACGATATTGTAACTTGGCGTTAATGCCTTGTGCTGCTTAAACTAGAAGAGTTCTCTCCTGCTAATGGAACTTGAGTGTCAATTTCTTGTATTTTAATATCTTCTAACTTACTTTTATAACCTATACGTCATACGTATGTATTTTTTGTTTAAACTTGAACAATTGCAGCATGTTACTTAGTGGGGTTAAGAAAGTGTGTTTCCTGATGACGGGAAACTCTGTATCGCATGATGGTGAAGACTGTACGAAACATTGTAACAGTTCTAACACAATATGTGTGTGTGGTAATTTCGTATAACATGTGATTTTGGTCATTTCGTAAACAGCATAGTTATATTCATATGCTGACAAATATACATACATTGTGTCACAGTTCCAGAGTCTACAAGCACCAGCGTGAATAATGACGAACCTATGCCGATCGGATTGAAAGTTGCCCTCGGACTGACATCGCCTTTGTGGGTTCCGTTGGGATTGGTTGCAGCGGTGTTTGCTATTCCAATTGCACTTGGTGTTGCTCTATATGACGAGAACCAACTAAAGAAATTATACAAAAATCCAGCTAAATATGTTGATATTTGGCTTGAAGAAACTTTGAAAGAAAATTTCAATGAATGTGAGATAGAAAAAATGGTTCGTGGTCGATATATGTCACGACTGGAAAGTCGCATTCACTCGGTGTTCGCCATCGATATTCCGACAAAGATACAATCAAAGAAAACGCTCCTTCAAGCCATTGTAACCGATACTCGATCTACTGAACAGATACGCCACGAATTCGGTCAACTAAAAGACGACAATGAATCACTTTTAACGATAATGCTTATTTTCAAAAATAGATATCTTGACAAGCTGAAAATGAAGTGACAAATAAATATGTTCATTCATATTGCCAGATAGTCTGCTTAGAACAGCCTAGTGACAATTTTACTCACAATTAATTTGTGATTCATTCATATGTTTAATGCATCAAGCAAAATGTTCTCATATAATCATCTAGCCTCTACATAAATGCAGTTTGAGTGTCAATGATTGTAAATGCGATGTCTAAGTTACAACATACACCGTACAAAACTCTGGTACATGCATTTTCTTTGTCATCGTAGTAACAGTGCATGCATCGGGAACGGGCTGCGGACATGGATTGGAAAGGATTTTAAACCTGTAATAGTGTTTTACCCGCAATATAAGGAATTGTTCCATATATCTACAAATTGCAAAATATGAAAAAAGGTCCTGATGTTTTGAATACAGGCAAAACAAAACGGAATAGAAAATGCGTTTTTCCAATATATGAATTATGTAGAACAAAATAAGTGTTACCCTGTAAAAGCTTGGAATTGATATGAAAATAACAATTACGCACTAAGATTACCCCGAGCAAGCAAAAATTTATATTTAGCAAATCAGACCTGTTGTATTATTCATAAACATGCTCAACTTTAATGACATGTTGCTAATAACACTATATGCACATTTGTAGCTTAGATTAAAATTTTGCAGGTGTACGGAATCGAATACCAAGCTATAATTTATGTTGTTTGTAATTTTGCATTTAAAGCATGTAAAACATTTAAACTATATACACTTAAACTATAAGTGTCATAGTAATGTCGTATAACTTTATTTCTATTCATACTTTGCACACGTAGTTTTACAAAGCAAACTATAACAAATGGTTTACCTTTAATGTCATTTGTTTTTATTGACGTTGTTGTTTACAAAGCTCTCATTATATAGTATATTAAATAATTAATGTATATGCATTTGTATTTTGCATTGTTTATGTTTGTATTAAACATTTTCTCTACGGCCGGTGATGCCAGAGAAAGTATAACAAATCATGTATGCATTGAATGTGTGAGTATTTCGCAAAATTATACTTTATTTGTACGATAAAGTGATTTATATTGAGCACACTGTTATAATATTTGTGTACATAATACAATGATGTCAAATGGGTGAGATTTTGCTGGTAGTATCTGTCAGAGTTTAAATATTGTCCATGTGTAATCTCTACTCGTATAACCGATCCACAATTCGGCACTGTTTTTAGCAGATCAAGGCTCTCTTTCTGATCAACAAAGAAGCCAAATACATCGTTTTTGATTGTACAAAAATTCCACGATTATTTCCACTAGTCTCCCCTCCACACCTTAGCTCAATTTCAATTTGATATATTTTGTTATCTTTGTCATGTCAGGTGTGTGTTGTTATGGTGTAAATGTGTGTACTGGCCGATGTTTATTTTGTTTTTTATTTAGAGCATTGGTTTGGACTGTGGTTCGCCCAACTTCATGTCACACGTTTTTCATGTAAACAATTGTATACAAGTCTATATGTATATTTTGGTTTCTTATTTTGACCATTAAAACGTTTGGCATCGGTTTGGTGCCAGACATACTCAACCACTTAATGTGTTGCGTTTATACTTATATTCTGTGACATCATTGACTTTCTGAGGCTCAGGTGCGCAAATATAAATGTTTTTTATGAACGATACCTTATGCATAGATAGAGAATATTATGTCAGTGTTGAGTAAATATGCAGTTTATCATGCGAGGCTGAGAAAAAGGGTAGTGCGATGTTGTCATTGTTTTAACGAATTAGTGCACAATTCTGCATTAAATTGGATTTTTTGACAAGTTTATTTTTCCATAGTTGACATCGTTGCTATCAATACAATTTTTTTTAAACATGTATATATCATTCCCAGTGCACTTTGACTAGAAGAAAACAGTACATGGTGTAAATCGAGTTTTCATTGATCAAACAACCTTTCTAACACGTAATGTATGTCTTTAAATGTATAAAACAAGGCAACAATCTTTCCAATCATTAACAATCAATCAGTCAATAACAATATTATGCCACGTGTGTTTTGCCACTCTTGATCATTTCAGTCATGGCGTACATTTACACACATTTGCAAGTGAGAGACATCTGGATTGATTCAATAATCAATTTTGTTATGTCTGTGATTCATGTGCTTGAGGAGACTATAACGTTTAAATTTTGAATGATGAACATTGCCCCATAAAACTGTGTTGTGAAATGCTTTACAGTAAATAAATGAAATCGGTGTTTACAATGGAAGTGGTGAAGTGGGAAGCCCACAATTTGCAATATACAAATATGGTTCAAGAAATGTTACAGCATTTGTTTATGAGGTTAATTTTGCTGTGCATGTTGTGTTTGTATTTTTGAAGTTGTTCTCTGACCGTGCATTCGTTGATGTTTTACAGTATGCTTGAACATCTTTGAAGTAGTTTTTCTGTAATGGAAAAATAAATCAAAATTGATTGGACATTTTATGGCCAGTTATTGCCATAATTTCCGTAGGGGGGAAATCATGGCCACGGAGATTTTGTACTAGATGCTTGCTGGCCAAGTGATTCATGTAGCGTTTCCCTTAGGGTAAATTGGCCCCCACCGCCATGGTCTTAAGCGTTCCAAAGGCGCTGTCTCAAACACCACTGCCCGAAAAAAACATTCTCTCGTGCGCGGCGCACGATAAAACGGATCATTTAAAAATCCTGCCGGTCGCTTTGAAGCAGAGGCTTTGTACACGGAGATTGAGTCAGGAGCAGAATGAACCCCAAACATCTTGGGGTTAATCTTCCTGTAGTCATCAAGATTCTCCCCCAGTGCAAGTTTAAGTCTGCCTCTCGTGAATCTCAAAGAATTCCTCGCCCTCGGCGTATCCGCAGCTCTCTATCTACATAAAAAGGTACATTATTTTTAATGTTTGTGTTATTTGTTCTGTCTTCATGATATTAAAGAAGTTATGGCAAAACAAATATTATTACGTTTGATTATAATTTTATATACCAACACTTTCTTACTCAAATGCAAACATTTACACATGGAAGATTGAAATCAAAACAATATCTCAGGTAATACGATCTACATAAAAAAAGTTGGAAGTAAATACCAAAACAAGGTAACAAAACCTGGAATAACAAATAATTGGACGAAAAATATTAAATCGTGTAGTTTACTGTTTGTTTGTAATTTTTTTTTTATTACACATACTAAAAAATGTTCAAATTTAGGCCTTTCTCACTCTGTATTTCGATTACGTGTTACAGTCGCTTTTTAAACATTAAATGCAGTTACTTTTAGATAATAGTGTCCACTAAAATTTGACCAAAGCGCAAGAATAAACCCTACCTACTTATTATGTTGAAGTAGTGTATGTTTTTTCGATGCAATTCTCCAAAATCTAGCAAAAGTGTTCGGATTTACTTACTTCACTTGCAGATATTTTGTAAAAATAAAAATGGATATGCATTGAATCATTATAAAAAATTATAAATTGAGATTTGATTTAATACATTCATGTTCATTTAATTAGTTTCTCTTAAAATTAAAAACAAATACTATGGAATTTGTTGATACACGTTTTTGTTGTTTGTTTTAATTTGAATACCTTTATCTTCAAACTTCTTTTCTTTTTCACGTGTGAGCGCAAACTCGGTTCCTTAACCCGAAATTATGCAGTGACGATAACGATGACAACGGATGTACCGTTCTAAGCTGCTTAATAACCTGCCTGGGTTCATATTCCGAGCCAGCAGGTTTTGCAAGCTTTCGAGCTTTCATGGGATATCCTAGGTTACTACACACTTTCAGTATGACTACTTGACCTCACATTAATTGAATCAAACAAATGATATTTTACTTTGAAATAGTTGTTCCTATAGCATATTCGGTTGTTAAATGAGTAAACTTAGGTGTTATTGCTTTTGATTTATAACCCACATGTTAGTTATACCAATGCTCTTATATTTGAATTTGTCACATGTTATTAATTGGGTGTTTTAATTTGAATAAATCTATAAATATCTCAAACATTTAATGCAATCTAGGAAAATATACAGACATAATGTATTTTGTCAACACAAAATCAGGACGAACACAATACTTATTTCCATACTCTTACGTTAAAAATAGCGAATCTATGCAATTATACAAGTCTGTTTAGTCAAGTGATCCGAAGGTGTAAAAAAATCAGTGAACAAATTTCCTTTAAGCATTAAATGTATGAATATATTGATTTACATTAACGAAGCAATTAAAAGCATAGTGGCAGCATGGAATATGCAACAAAAAACAAGTGAACAAATATGATCCATCATATCTAGTATCAATCTCGATACTAGACGGTAAAGATGCATGCATGACCACTAAATCTGTGCTGATTTAAATAAACATATACGAGCTAATGAGTTATACAAAGCATAGCAAATACAGGCTTTACTGAACCGAACCAAAAGTACACACAGTTATAACAAGTGATTTAAAAATACTACTATTGTCTATGTATAGTGAATATTTCATATAACCAAATTCTAATTGTAGCGCTTTTTTGACTGAAGATATAGCTTTAAATTCATCCTGTCTTCAACCGTCTGTTGAAATCGGGTTAAACATAAAAGGCACATTTAGAAGAAATATGATTAGTTTATTTTGGATTTGTGTTAACTCTAGTTATGTTTGTTCATACGTGTGAGTATTCTGAAACTAATAAATACGTATATGTTTTGTGTTTTATCATAACATATTCCGTACAGTGTTCTATTTTAAGAGTATCGTTATGTTATCCTTAATGATATGACCATTACGCATTAAATACACTTTTGTATTAATCAACAATTCTCTCCAAGTAAACAGTATAAATATAAACAAGGTGAACATAATTCTGCATGACCTGGAAATTTGCGTATTTCGGCTATTGCGATTCGGTTTGTATCGAATACAAACCGAATATCTTATCCAGATATTTGAAAACTACTGATGCACCCATTTGCTATAGAAACGAAATCAAAGCTTATATACTGTTGATATTGTAAAATGCATGTTTGTACCAGGTGCCAGTCATTTGTTTCGGTGCATATCTTTTTACAGTTATGGTCTTCAACAGAGTGCAACAAACACTCCGCCTAAAAATAATGAGTTAATTTATCGGATGAAAGCAACCATGTTCCCAACACACTGTATGATTATGAAATAAATTACATTTGGTGCTATTTATTGTTTTTTATTAGTATTTTAGTGGGAAACGAAAAGAGACCAGACATACATCTATAAAAATCTGACAGTCCCTCTTTTGAGTTGATCAACACATACACCAAACATGTTAGTGGGAAACGAACAGAGACCCGACATACATCTATAAAAATCTGACAGTCCCTCTTTTAAGTTGATCAACACATACACCAAACATGTATACGTACTTTAATATGAATTATTGTCACCATATATTATGACTGTTTTGGGTAGGCAAATAAAAACATACCTTAATGTCAGTTATCACACGCATAGAGTAATCAGGCCTTTAAGTTAATATTAAAACAGCATTTTTTCATTTGCCTCCATTTGTATATGTTGCTTTGCATTGACCGTTCCAAGGCGGTGACCCCAGTTTTATTCATGTGTGTTTTGTGTTTGTTATGTTTTTTGTGATGTGCTGTGTAGTTGTTTGGCCACTGGTCACTTACCATAAATACAGGACCTTGTGCTGCTAATAAGAGTTTTCTCCTGCTGTCGCAACTGGAGTTTCGCTGTGTTTATATTTAAATACTACAACAGTTTGATTTGTGTTGTGTGGATGAAGTAGTTCGCATCCCCGTACATATCTTCAGTGTTGTCATAGTTTCAGTCTTCAGAGGCTGTCAGCGATAGAGTCAATTCTTATTGTTTTATGGAATTCTTGTTTAAGACATTTCTTTTACTTAGATTCTTATATATTTTCTGTATATATGATGCTAACTTGTATTTTCATCAATCGCGATTTCTGCAAGAGATGCGGAATATTTACAGACCGTTGTTGGACATGATGCCTTATAATAAGCAATCCGTTATGGGCAATGTTTATTAATGAAACTACAAGACTGGTGGTTTCGTCTACCTTTCATTATATGGAGAAGCTTATTACAAAACAATCCTAAAGTACTTATTTTACCTTTAAGGATTCAGATTGCACGTAGTATTCAATAACCTAACGATTATAGACAGTTACTTTATTCTAAACTTAGTGTTAAATTTAGTTTGCTTCGTACATCATCCATTGGTCTTTTTAGAAACAAAGGTTCTAGAAGTCATATCAATCCTCCGTGTAATCGGTATCCTGCGATAAACAAGTGCAACTCCAGGGAGTGTATAGGCCTTGCCCAAAACTAGGTTATTTCCCTTGCGTAATCACGAGTGATGTCCCCTGTTCACTTCCGGCGACTTTTTTTATTGATTATGAGGCGGGATACCGGAAAACATACAATATATTTGATTTTCAATCGTAAAATTGTGTTGATGTCGTAAAAATGAATTTACAATTATCAACATACGTATATAATATACATCATGTTCTGTATTTATCAATTTAATTGAATTAGTATTCTGATTTTCACAATATTGTCTACTCTTTGAAGATTTACAAACTACACAGTACGTTTAACGGTTATTATTCAATAAAACACAAAAATAGCGATTTTAGTATCTAAACAACATATGCCTTCATCCTGTATTTAATTTGTATTATTAAATAAAATAAATAAATAAAGCCGTTTTTAGCAAAATGATTTTGATAAGTAAGATAACATTCTTCTGGCAACTAATATTTCGAAAATAAGGTATCATCACGTAATTCCTATGTTTTGATAGCAACGTGTTATTTAAATTTCAAACACATTTGTGATTAACTTTAACGCTATTTTTGTTGCAGATATTTTTGTTTTGTGTTAAATATTATACAGTACTTGAACATGCTTCGTTATAATCTTTAATACAACACCAACTATAACATTTAATGAGGAG
Source organism: Congeria kusceri (assembly GCA_027627225.1). NCBI lineage: Eukaryota > Metazoa > Mollusca > Bivalvia > Myida > Dreissenidae > Congeria > Congeria kusceri. Next base: position 5,432,290 of record CM051032.1, on the reverse strand, counting down.
TGACATCATCTTTAGTTATTGTAATATTGTGTTAACGGAAATTAAAAAGATATTAAATTTTGTTTTGTTATCGTGGTAAACAAACAAAATGTTATTCTCGTAGCAGCTAATTCCCGTATGTTTCAGAAAAAAAAACACGCACACGATTAGCTCTTAAATGTACACCATCTTACAAGTCTTAATTTAAAATTAAATGCTGCGCTATATTGTTTCACTCTTTACTTTAAACCAAGTTAGTAATTCGAAAAAGTTTTTAATGCTTTTACTCCTGTTCTGCCGGGTTCAATAAGGTGGCGAAATTTCATAGGGTGATAGGCAAAGAACAACAACGGAGACAACAACATTTAAAAATGTGAGATAAACTTTAATTTGAAACGCAAACAATGGAGACGAAGTGTGACATGTTAGCTGTCTCTGCATGTAGATCTTTATCATTAATGCATTACGCAATGGCATCGGATTAGCGGTATTGTTCTAAGGGCAATTTGATAAGATTCCCGCGGTCTGTGGCTTTGGTATTTTGATGACCCCCTCTTTAGACAGATAACTAAGTATCCATTGAGAGAACATGTGTTCATTCGTGATATTTATGTATGGAATACAACCGTTTAAGACGAGGCAAGGAGACTAAACTCTTTCCCGGATACCTGTTATACGGACATGTGGCCTTAGTAATGAGTTTAAAATGATACTACATTTAGTTCTAATAATTCATTTTTGTAACACATATCCTCTAAGAATTTTTATAATATTTCATCAAAAATATATGGTTTAAAAAATTTTCATTACAGGTTTTGAAATCCGCTTGGTCTTAGATCTATAATTCAACGGGCGATCACAAAAGCTCACCATGAACAGGTTAGCTAAAAACAATGCCTCAGATCGCATATATATCATATTTGTTCAACATTTGTTTATTTTCAATTTATCATTACATAATTTGTTTGCCCATCAATAATAGTATATGCCAATTAAGTTGACTAGCTTTGCGTAAAATAAATAAATTCATTTGTGAAATGTTTGAAGCAATAAAGTCAATAGCAATGATCGCCACCAATTAGATATGATCGCCACCAATTAGATTTTTATAACAACTACTTCCCGTTGTGGACTACATTTAATTAGCCTGAAACAATTAAAACACAGCATGTTTCTATAATTGTTTAGTGTCCTCACAGGATAAGGATGTTAATAAGTCACACAATTTCAACTTTAGGTAGCATAAAATTGCAACTTGTGTTGATAACTGATCGATATTAAATAGTAATATAGTAATGTCTATCTTTTGCCATAGATATGTATATGTATATTTTGGAGCAATACAATTTAATATTGGTATGTTTAGCAGTGTGTTATTTTTATGCATTAATCACTTATTTATGATTATATCGCTAATGACATAAACTTCATCACAAAAAAAAGAAATTATTTTTAAAACTCAACTTAGTACATGGCAGTGTTCTACCTTATGTGGTACCACCGTTTAAAATTATAACCGATATTGCCATATCGGTATCAAGCACATTTAGTACACAATCATTGCATCTGTATCAATCACTTATGATTAAAATGCACATATATAAGACCATTTTAAATAATAGTCACATCAACGTACTTTAGTACACACAGCAACTGTCCTCAAACTTTCCAAACTTGTATCAACCCAAGTTACAGTCCCATACAACTTACACGTTTTATAAACCACCTGAACGGTAGACAACGGAACTACATGAATTTATAATGTAATTGGTTTTACTTTTTCGTTGTGGTCAGTTTGTTCATGTTGGGGCAGATTTGACTTCTTTGAACCGGTTGAACCTGTGCACGGTCTGTAATCACCGGAGCCACCTCTTTTTAGAGATGCATTGGAAAAAAGAGCCAATTGTACTTCCGAGGTGGCGCTAATGACAGGAAGAAGTGGTAAAAAGTAAACACTGATAGAAGGTCATTGGTATTATATGTTTTATGACATTTTTTTAAAAACGTCGGACAATGTAGCACGATTCTTTGTGTGAATGGCTGGTTCAATTTCCATCATGTCACGACATATAAAAGTCCTCACGTTTTGAAATGCGTTGTGACTTCATATTTCTCTACATTGCTGGAAGGTAAAATCGTCTACGATTTGCACTATATTGTCCGATATTTTAAACAGTGTATAATATTTTCTAAAATCCATATAAAACAACTCACCTGCTATTAATTTATTGTTTACTATTTACCTTAATGACACTTTTTTCTTGTCATTAGCGCCACCTTGGATGCATAATTGGTTCTTTGTTCAATACATCTCCGAAAAGAGGTCGCACCAGTGATTACAGGCCGTGTTGTGACCGGTTTGATTAGCATTTGCCTTTATCAGCCCGTGGCAGACCAATCTCCACTATCGGTTAACAGTAACTTTGATTAGAGCTATGCTCGGAACCAGTAAAATATATCCGCGAAGATTGGCGGCAGGCGTACTTGTTCGTCATAGTACGCGTGGAACCAGACTGTTAAGAGAGCAGTAATTCAGAGATTAAAATTTGCCCTACATATTTTGATTGTCGTAAATATACCGACGTGTTCACTTGTCTTGGTTTAAATTGTCGATTATTGATGCTAAAATAACCGTAACGTTTACTGACTTAACTGCTTTTAGTGTAATTCACATGGTTGTTTGTGTTGTCGTGTAAACAAACAATCAACATTCAACTTTTAATTTCTTGCCAAAGGTTTGTGGTGTTATATTGGTTAATTTGATCTTGTTTGATGTTAAATCGTATTTGCAAATATGTTTTAATATGAACTTGGTAATAATGCTAGTTTTATTGACAACAAGCGTATTTGATAGAAAACCACATTTTTATTGTGAATATTGAAAACAGTTTTGATCATCTGAATTTCATTGCTGTTATAATTACCTTGTTAGTAATTCTTTCTAAATGAAAAGTACCGTGTGTTCTACATTTTTAAATGTGAGAGTGATATCTGTAAAGTGTGATATTGCCATGTTTTCAATAGTGATCATTTATATATTTTTATTGAGCACTTTTGACTATAAATTGCAATGTCAGATACATAGGGTGAATCTAAAGGTGCTAAAGTGGGATTTAATTGCTCTTGAAATGTCAGAGCGAGATATGATTGAAAAGTTGAGTGCTTCGGTTTAAAATATAATTAAACTTGATTCAAAAATAGACAGTGAGACTGCGTCTTTCATCTGAGGTGTGAACCATTCCAGGTCATGACAGAAAAGTTCAATCCTTCTGCAAATTAATCTGTTTGTTCCAGAGTTGTTTATCAAAACAACGCCGAAATTGATGTAAAATCTCTTTTAAATGTGCAATATTATTCGGAAACCAATTGTGTTTAATCCGAGACTTGTCAATCTCTGAAGTGTATGTAGTGGATTATCTGTCCTCCTGATTTCAGTAAAATCCAGAGCGTGAAAGTCCTCCAGTGAATTATATTCAGTGGAATAAACATAGTTACTTCTAATCTTACCCCTAACGCTGTTAACCAAAAGCTTTTATATTCCTGTTTTCAGAAACACATCATGTTTGTGGATACGCCTGGAGTAGGTGAGAACGAGCAAATGAACGCCAAAATATTTGAGTACCTGCCCAACGCAGCTGGTTTCATATACGTGCTAAATAGTGCAAATGCCGGCGGTGTACAAGAAGATAAGGTGTGTATTGATAATTCTAACTATGATAATGATTATGTTATTAATTGATCACAATAAATATATGATACTTGAAGTTACTGCTTTTGCAAAGGACGTTATAATGAACTGACGTAATGAAGCAAGGCATGCTACTCGATGGTGTGCTTAATATAACTAGCGAGGTATGCTACTTGATGGGGTCCTAAATAGAGCTTAATATGAAAATTATGTAATTCTTTTTTGACGCTAAAATGTGAGTTTTCTTTGAATTTACTTAATGTTGTGTTTTGAAGTTTATTCAATAAATAAAAAAAAACATTTACTATTGACGAATATAGGGTTAGGGTTTAGGGTTAGGGTTAGATATTAATTTTATATTTATATTTACTAGACAGGTCGAATCTCATTCAAATCAATCCTAACGTTCACTCCATTAGTTGTCGCCTTTTAGATCAGCGGATAGTATAGTAGCGACAAACTGGAGATGATTCTAATGAGGTTGATTGTATTGAAATACTTGTTATAATTCTGGAACAAAACTGTTAATTCAGTCGACTTTGTTTTATATGCGTCTTACTGCTTTACATATAAGCTGTACGCACACAATTTCAGCTGGTGAAGATTTTTAAGAAGGTCCTGGAATACGACCAATCAAATGTCTTATTTAGTTTCGACACCACTTGCAATCTCTTCGTGTGTAACAAGTGGGATGTAGTAGAAGCCAGGGTCAAACAGGATAAAGGCACTGAACAAAAGGTTTGGGAAAATATATCTTCAAAGCTACAGATATATTTGCCAGGATTTTCGTGGAACAATTATATGTACAAAATGAGCACAACAGAGGTGTGTACAATTTCTGTATAAACTTTCAAAACGTTTTCTTTCAATTTAAAATGCAATTCAATAATTGACGCACGTGTTATACATTATATTAATACAAATATACACATAGAGCTTAAAAAAGTATATCACGAAATATTAACTTAAATACAACTATTTATCGATGACCACTCGTACCATGTTAGCCGCCAAATGAAAATATTATTCGTGTTTTTCATGTAATGCATTATATACACTTTTCTCACACGCTCTTATTTGTAGGCCATAAGATACAAACGTTCTGGAATGAATGACACCCTTTAATATAGAGAAATAAAGGAGGGGCTCAGAGAGTTGGTATTAAATTGTCAAACAAGTAGATCTGGCATGCATTATAGGTATAAAACTCGTTACTTTTAGGCAAGCTAACAAACACGCATGTAATTAATTGATACATACCAAAACAACTTTAAGCTAATCATGTTTTTATTCCGTTGCGTGGACTAGTCTATCCATTGATGTTTTGAAATAATTAATAATGAAATATGGTGAATGGAGTAAATTAGATCTGAATATATATTTATGAAAAACATACGTCACTTTAACCACATTTAACACGATTAACATTCTGTACTTAGTGTAATGCTCCAAAGCAATGGGTGAATTTTAAACAGAAAACAATTAAATTTCAGCGCTAGAGGTTTAAATTGCGATTTATGTTATTGTTGTTTCGTTTCTGCCAATTTCAAACTCAACTGAGATTTTTCTTAATGTTATAAAATATGTTTATTATTACTCTTCTTATTCAAGCTATCAAAAGATTATTTGATTTGAAAAAAGGCAAATATCTATCAAATCTGGAACAAAAGATGCGTTGAAAAAACAAACAAATTTAAATGCTTCAAATACGTAAACAACTTTTAAAATTTGCAGGTGCTTACTTTCATTTGTTCAACAAATGCACAAACATGTTTCGGCAAAAAGCAAACACAAAAACTCATCGGATGAGGAAATAACTCAGTTATACAAAGCAGTTAACACCAGATTGCAAGGCATTGAAGAATGCCAGGATAGTGTAAGTTTTCAATATTTATATTGCACAAATTAGGTTGTTAATGTAAGAATAATGAAACTCACCCTTGGAGAAAATTTGCGAGTTGCAATAAGTTGTGTTTCAGTTATGTAAAAACAGTATCTCTGTAATGTGAGTGTCTGAGCTTAACTATAAACACGATAGGACGCCTGTTCTTCAATTTGATGATTACAAATTCAATCTATGAGTATTATGATTTCAAATTATAAAGCAATTAAAATATTATTGCAGGATCCTATTTGTTACCAGAAACAAGTGAACAATATGATCCTACATGTTCTACATGTGACGTTGAAGAATTATGCATGACCACTTAATTTGTGCTGCTTTAAATAATCATGAAATAATTGTTTTTAGCTCGACTTTTCGAAGTAAAGGCAAGCTATTCTGCTCGCCCAGGCGTCAGCGTCGGTGTCGCCGTTTGCGTAGGCGTCGGGCTAAGATTTTTGGTAAGCTAGTTTCTCGATTGAGGGACTACATTTAATTTTACAACAATTATTTCCCTTATTTTGTTTGGTAACTCTAGTTTGAAATTCCTCACAATTATGAGCCTTTTTACATTTTAAGCTTATAAGGTAAGTTACAGTTTTTCGGTATACTAGTTCTTAGAAACGGGTTGAAGGATTTCTTTCAAACATTTAACACATATTTCCAATATTAAAATGGACCTATAACACAAGTTTGGTAACTCTAGTTTGAAATTTGTCAATATTATTAGCCTTTTAACACTTCACAAATTTACATTTAAGTCTAGTCTGGTGGCGGCGTAAACTTTTTGTTTCTGTTCTCTAACTTGAGAATGAATCCTCATAAATAGATAGCGTAGAGCGAGACTACACTTGCGGTAGCATATAGGGTGGGGTCTAGGACAAGCTAACTGCTTTTTTGATGGGAAAACCGTTTTTGCTCAATAACATTAAAACAAATCGAGACATTGTAGTCAAACGTGGTTTATAGATACCTTATATTGAGACCTCGTTTTGGCTAAATACCCAATTCAGCTATTGTAATGAAACTTATTTGCTTGGGATTGCATCAGAGTTATAGTAATCAAACTTAATTTATAAATGCCATATTTAGGTTGCATATGAGGTGGGTGGGGTCAAGACCACTGTTTCAAGATAGAAAACACGACTTACACTCAATAATTTGAGAACAAGTAAATTTTGTAAGGAAACTTTGATTGGATTGGTGAAGGTCAAGGTCACTGGTAGTAAAATATAAAAAAAAACGTTTCTGCTTGAAAACGCAAGAAAGAAATATGCTATTGAAATGAAACTACTTTTTGTAAAAAACAGAGTCAATTTTTACATTGTTTTTAAGTGACCTTACTAGCCAAACAGTTTGTTTAAAAACAATGCCAATAACCCTGACAAGTACAAGAAAGGTCGAGCGCGCTGTCCTTCTACAGCTCTTGTTTTTATTATGCACATTGGGTAGACGTTAATGTATACATTGTACATATCATATATCAGAATTCAAACAGAAATGCATGTGACTAAAATCTATTCATTACGTACTCTACCGTCTGTTGAAATCGGGTGATGCACACAAATATTGCTAGAACATCTAGTAGAGCTATGATTAGTTTGTTATCCCCCCAAAGAGGGCAAATAGTAGTCGCACCGTCCGTCTGTTTGTGGGTGTATGCGTGCGTGCGTGCGTGCGTGCGTGCATGCGTGCGTGCGTGCGTGGGTCCGTCCGTCCGGACTTCGTTTCCGCTCTGAAATTTTTAATGCCTGGATGGATTTTACTATAACTTTAATATAACTTCCCCATGACTAGACAATGTGTCGCGTACAACTTGCTTCCTCGTCGGTCAAAGGTCAAGGTCAAAATTCAAGGTCAAAGGTCATGAATTTTCGTTTTCGCTCGATAACTTCTAAACGCCTGGATGGATTTTAATATAAATTCAGATTATTATTCGACATGACCAGACGATGTGTCGCGTGAAACTCCCTTACGCGTTGGTCAAAGGTCAAGGTCACACACAATTCAAAGTAAAAGGTCATGAATTTTCGTTTCCGCTCCATAACTTCTAAATGCCTGGATGGATTTTAATATAACTTCAGATTATTATTCCCCATGATAAGGCAATGTGTCGCGTATAACTCCCGTGCACGTCGGTCAAAGGTCAATGTCACAATGTTAGGTCAAGTTCATGAATTTTTGTTTCCGCTTTTTAACCTCTTAACGCCTGGGAGGATTTTAATATAACTTCAGATTATTATTCTCCATGACCAGACAATGTGTCGTGTACAACTCCTCTTATGGTCAATCAAAGGTCAAGGTCACAATTCAAGGTCAAAGGTCAAAGATTTCTGTTTCTCCACCGTAACTTCCCAACGTTTGAAAGGATTTTAATATTACTCCAGATTATTATTTTCCCTGACAAGCCGATGTGTCGTGTACAACTCCCATGGTCCTCAGTCAAGGGTCAAAGAATGTTCTTCCTGCTCTTTAACTTCCAAAAGCTTTTAAGGATTTTAATATTACTTCAGATTTTTTTTTCCCATGACCAATTGATGTGTCACATACCACTTACATGCTCCTCTGTCAAGGTCTGTGGGTCCAAGGTTACACATAAAAGGTCAAATATTATCATGAACCTTTTGTAGGAAGCATCAATTTTGCCAACATGTAAGAAGTGTAATTACTTGGTGGGAATGAAGATCAGTATGAGGCAGTGTGCCGCAACAACAAACAGCTGTGTTGCTGAAATCTCATGATATTTGTCCAGGGCATAATATTGTACTCTGACATTGTTTTGCCTTCCTCTGACAAGCATATGCTTCGAAGGCATATGTCACATCCTGTGACAAGCCTTGTTTTTAATTTGTTTTATCTCAAGTCATATTGTAATTGATAAATGGAATTTTTGTCACGGGTTCAGTCATGTGTTACCCTGTATAGAATCGTTGCATTTCTCTTTTCAGTTATTGTTCTCAACAGCGCGCAACCACCACTTCACGTTAAATGAATGCGCTTGTTCATCGAATCAAACCAATCAAGAAACAAATACACAGTAATATTTTTAAAATGTTATGGATATGTACATAAAACAATCCCTAATATCAGATATCACAATCATAATGTCATAAGGTCTTATATTTACACATGGCATATCGAATGTCCAAAAATGTTCGTGTGATATCGGAAAACACATTTAAAAGGACGTTTAATGACAATAGAAACACTAAATACACGTGTAATTATACTATCTAAACAATCTTCTTGAGCGAGAGGAATTTGACACATGTCATTTATGCAATGGCGTAGTGTTTTTATAATTATTAGATCATCTTTATGGACGTTTGTTCAAATTTGGACAATACTTATTTCGATAACATTATCGCTCAAGGTAAAATTGAATACCATACCATAAAGAAGTTCATATCAAACGCTAGAATTGAAAGACAAAATGCTCCGAAAAACTAATGCAGCATACTACAATTACACAAAAAATAAATTGCAACCACAACAAACAGTTGGGGAAAACATTTCCCAATCGGGAAAACTGGGGATTCTCCAAACTTGCTATTTCTGTTGCTCTTTTCAGAAATGTATTTCCCAAATGGAAAATAATTTCAGCATGTTCAATAGGTTCAGTAAAATGGTCAGTGCACAGAGAATTTTAAGTTTTATCTCAAAAGGTCCAGGACACATTGTTCTAAATTTATTTCCTTCACTGTTTTTAATATAGCCATTTCAATGTTATCTGTATTTAACGTGCGTAGTGTTCACCAGACACAGGACACAACAAATAGTTTCCCGAATTGAAAATCGATGTACCCATTCGGGAAATATTGTTAATGTTCTGCACTAGGAGCAAACCAGAGTTTCAAATTATGTTAAGAGACAATGCACACTTGACAGAGGTATGTAGCCTATGTGATGTTAAATGTTGTGCATAGGCGAATATGAGAACTACACATTTAAAAAAAAATTCTCTGTTACTGATGCAAATGGTTTTTTGTTGTACTCAGTACATTTTACAAAAAAGCTATTGTAGTAATATGATTATTTCAAATAGGAACAATATTACAATCGTAACAACAGTCTTTCTTCGAAACTGAGATGCTGCTGTTGTTTTTTTTCAAAAATATATGTACATGTCAGTCAGAAATAGCAAAAGAAATTACGTTTAAAATAAAAGATGTTTTGCTCATAATTAGTTCAATGAATCAAATTAAATGTAACTGAAACAGTTCAAAATATGCAATAGCAAAGTACCTTCTATGTGTAACGGGCTCATGTTTGCAATTGAGTATTATGCATTTGTGTTAACAGGAAGAATGTCCTCTAACATTTCTTTTAACAAAATGGGCAAGATTTCCAGTTTTTCTTGATATATGCAGCCTATATGATATTGTACGTCATGTTTTTATAAACAGAATGAGGTAGTTTGGTCGAGAATGGTTTAACAATGAAGACCCAATCATGCATTTAAAACATAACAAACAAGAGCTGGTAACTCTGGTGCAACTGTCATTCAGATCCTGAAACCGGGGCATGGGCAATATCCTTATTTTGTGTGCGAACGTAATGTTAGTAAATTGACATAAATAGAACAAGAGCTGTCGGAGGACAGCGCGCTCGACTTTTCTTGTGCTGCTCCGGGTAACTGGCTTTTCTTCTAAAACAAGAAATATGGCAATTCCACGAAAACCAAATTTTTCAAACGAAACACATTACAGTGAGCACATCAATGAAATTTTTAGTAATGGTAACTTGACCTTGACCCTTACAATCCCATATGCAATCCCAAGCGAGGTCTCGATATAAGGTATTTATTTATTTATTAAGTTTCCTTAAAAATCTCAATGTTTTCTCAAGCTTTTGAGAGCAAACTGTTTGTCTGCTTTAGTAAAGGTGACCTTGACCCACCCACCCCATATGCAATCCCAAGCGACATCTAGGTATAAGATGTCTATGTATGAAGTTTCTTTAAAATATCTCAATGTGTTCTCAAGCTATTGTGCGGAAACCTATTTTTTATTTTTAGTAACGGTTACCTCGACATTGACCCCACCAAACCTATATGCAATCCCAGGCGAGGTTTCGATATAATGCATCTATTAAATTTCATTTAAATATCTCAATGCATTCTCCAGTTATGAGCGGAAACCGTTTTCTATTTTAAGTAACAGTGACCTTGACCCCCACCCACCCCATGCAATTCCAAGCGAGGTCTCGATATAGGGTATCTATGTATTCTGTTTCATTAAATTATCTTAATGCGTTCTCAAGTTATTTAGCGAAAACCATTTTTCTATTTTAAGTAACAGTGACTTTGACCCCACACACACCATATGCAATTCCAAGCGAGGTCTCGAAATAGGGTATCTATGTATTAAGTTTCATTAAAATATCTTAATGAATCTCAATCTATTGAGCGAATTATTTTTTCTATTTTTAGTAAAGTGACCTTGACCTTGATCTTATCCATCCCATATGCAATTCCAAGTGAGGTCTTGATATAAGGTATCTAGTTAATACGTTTTATTAAAATATCTCGCTACGTTCTCAACTTATTGAGCGGAAACCGTTTTTCTATTTTTAGTAGCAGTGACCTTGACCTTGATCCCTACCAGCTCATATGCAGTTATAAGTAAGGAATCAATATTAGGTATCTATGAATTAAGTTTCATTAAAATATGTCAATGTGTTCTTACGTTATTGGGCGGAAACCGGTATTTTTTATATTTTTAGTAACAGTGACCTTGACCCCACCCCACCCACACCATATGCAATATGAAGCGAGGTCTCGATGTATGTAAAAAATCATTAAAATACCTAAATGCGTTCTCAAGCTATTGAGCGGAAACCGTTTATTCTTTTTTTAGTAACAGTGACCTTGACCCCACCCACACCATATGCAATCTGAAGCGAGGTCTCGATGCATGTAAAAAAATCATGAACATACCTCAATGCGTTCTCAAGTTATTGAGCTGAAACCGTTTTTCTATATTAAGTAACAGTGACTTTGACCCCACACACCCCATATGCAATTCCAAGCGAGTTCTCGATATAGGGTATATATGCATTAAGTTTCATTAAAATATCTTAATGCGTTCTGAATTTATTGAGCGAAAACTTTTTTTTTCTATCTTTAGTAAAAGTGACCTTGACCTTGACCGCCTCCATCCCATATGCAATTCCTGGTGAGGTCTTGATTTAGGGTATCAATGTAATAAGGTTTATTAAAATACCTCAATACGTTCTCAAGTTATTGAGCGGAAACCGTTTTTCTATTTTTAGTAACAGTTACCTTGAACTTGACCCCACCCAACCCATATGCAATCCCAAGCGAGGTTTCGGTATAAGGTATCTATGTTTAAAGTTTCTTGACAATAGTTTTAACCGTTCTCGAGTTAGAGAGCGGAAACAAAAAGTTCAGAAAATAGCTTCTCGAAAAACTTTAACCTATCAAAATAGCTTATATGTAAAATGTCTAAGTGTAAAAAGGTCCATCATTTTGACAAATTTTAAACTAAAGTTATCAAAATTGGCATTTGAGTTCATTTTAATATAGGGAATAAGTGTTCTAAGTTTGGATGAAATCTGTCAAGCCATTCCTGAGAAACCAGCTTACCGAAAAAGTTTAAACTTTTCATGTAGCTTCTACATAAAATTTCTAAGTGTAAAAAGGCCTATAATTTTAACAATTTTCAAACTAGAGTTATCAAGATTGGCCCATGAGTTCATTTTAATATAGGCCATACGTGTGCTAAGTTTGAATGAAGTGTAAAAAGGCCCATAATTTTAACAAATTTCAAACAAGAGTTACCAAACTTGACCTATTGGTTCATTTTAATGAAGGCAATAAATGTTTTGATTAAGAATGAAATCTATGAAGCAATTCCTGAGAAACTAGCTTACCGAAAAACTTAAACCTAGCTCGGACGCCGACACCGACGCCGGGGCGAGTAGTATAACTTGCCTTTTCTTCGTAAAGTCGAGCTAAAAATTAATCATTGAAAACGTCCAGTATGCAATGATATCCGATACAAGGGCAATACGTGTATTTTTGGTCCCTTCTGAACCATTACCGAAACTGTAATCTGGTACAGTGATTCATTCACAAACTAGGCATGTTTCGACAGGATCGGATGAAACTACAAGTCCCTATTTCGCATATACACAGATAGAAAGAACACAAATATCGAAGAAATGGCCAATTCCCACGGTAATTTGAAAGCATTACGTTTATACACAATATATGCAAGTAAAATTCAAAAATGGCAATGGTAAATCTGATCTGATGTGGCCCATTTTCTCGACTATTCACTGAATGCTCTGGTTAAGGTTTGAGTGCAACGAGTACAGATCTCTGTAACTACTTTAGATATTCAATTGGAACTTCACACATGTCTTTTGGATCATTATGAAAGGTAACTGACCAATGCCCATAATTCTGACTGCAATTTAGCAGAATTATGCCGCTTTTTGTACTTAGAAATGTAGGTTAAAATTTTGCGTGCAACAACTTCACTTTGGAGTTTTGCTTTGTTTATATTCGACTGTATATATCTACTACAGATATTAAATTGAAGATCACTGGCCAAGGCCCACAACTATAACCAAGAATTATGCCCTTTTTTACTTAGAAATTCAGATGAAAGTTTGTGTCGACCAAGGCCAATAACGCTGAAAAATCGGTTTGAATGGACAGCTCTTTGTTATTGATGAAATGGTAGTTTGCAATTCATGTAATGCAGTTAAATTGGAATGCTCACTTCTTAATTTGCAGGCAATTTTATCGTACACAAAAACAAACTAACCTGAAAACATAATATATCGTTATACCTTTTAAAGAAACTCGCCATCGGTCCGTTAGCCTATCATTAGACATAACTAAGTATTCGAATTGTCTTCCCAACAGTTCTCCAGTCCATTGTTCCGATTTGATCATTCTTTACTTAGGTTGGGTTTATATCAAGTTTGACGTTGTATATATGGATAAATTTTGCTTATATATCAATATATTTAAGGGATTACACACTGTTTGTGGTTCTGACATTCTTGTTTCCCAACAGGATATCGTAAGACTAAACATTGTATACTTAAAATGCATTTATTACTTAACTGAATCCATATAATACATGTGGCATATTTATTCTAACAATTTCTGGCTACAGAGCGATAGATGATTGCGATGTCGAACTGATGGACACTGATAACAAATTAAACTGGCTAGAAAAAAGGTAATTCAACACTATTCAGTCACTGACAGAAATAAAAGTCCTTATCCAAAGCATCATGTAATTGCAGTCAAATGATTTTTCACGACAAAAGCATGCATAAAAAGTAAGTATATTTTGTAATTCCAAAATAATATTTTTGTCGATAGATCTATTGAAGAACTTGATGTGGATTTAATGGGCATTGATGCCGTATTTGACTGGCTAGAGGAAATGAACATTCAACACCCACTGCATTCACTGGAAGAAATAAAAGACCTCATTCGAAACACCTTGCACCCGCAGTCAAACAAGTTCTCACAACAGTTCAGCGAAACAGTAAGTGTGAAGCGTGCAAATATCAACATATAGCATACACATGTGCACTACTAGCTTAGACTTAAGAATAATTACGATACTTAGTTCCTACCATAACATTGTCTCACTTTAATAGACCAACACAGCTGTGGGGAATGCCTTGTCATGGGACAAGGACATGAAACAGGATTTAGTAGTCATATACAACGCTTTAATTGATCAGATCAGCGAGTTACCAACTGATGCGGAAGATTTTTGCAAACCAAATTCGGGGATGTTCGTTTGAAACTGATCAGTAACAGAGACAAGCTACTCCGTATGGATTGCACAATTGTTGTTACATGTATCTCAGTTTGTTTTGTTCTCTTTTTTCATCCAATTAAGTTTTACAAAATATTATGGTGCCATTAAGTGGCTACCACGCCGAGTAAATGATATATTAGTGTTTTCAATATAGCTCCTAAGGTATCAAACGAAAAATATTTTATTTTTATTTTTCACTTTTAATACTTTAAAAATGTTCAAGTTTCGATTAATTAATGAGTTACAAATAGGAAATAGTAATTGTCCCGTTCATATATATCATATATGACAACGATTTATATACATTCAGGTTAAAGTCTTGCGAGAGTGTTTAAGATTATATAAATAAGTGTAAAACCAATTAAACGTACTACCGGATGTTACTTTCTCGGATAGGTGTGCCAATCAATTTTATACATATTGAAATAAGTAATGTAGTGATATGGACGTCTTTATGCTCTGAACGCAATACAAATGGTAGGGATTACGTCACGCAAGCCATATATGTTACATCGTACAATTAATGTTTTTTTATCATTCAGTTGGCATGTATTCCGCATACATATATTCTTCAATCTTCAGGTGAAGGACTCGGACGAGTCATTCAAGGTTGATGGCTTTGTCAGATCGTAAAATTAGGATGGGTATTTTAGCTCACCTGAGCACAAAGTGCTGATGGTGAGCCTTTGTGACCGCCTTTTGTCCTTCGTCCGTCGTGCGTCGTCCGTCGTGCGTCAACATGTTCGTTCAATCAGTATCTACTCCTAAACCGCTTGGCATTTTTCACCAAAGTTCACAGGAATGATGCTTAGGTAACCCTTTTTCAAAACTGTTGCAATCGTTTCGGTCCGCTATTTATGTAAGTCACCAGAGCTAAAAATATATTTAAATAGTGAATACTTTAAAAAATATTATCCTCTGGAACCGAAAGGCTCAGAGCTTACATATTTGATAATTACGACATCCTCTGTTTGTTCAAATAATTCCCCTTCGGTAAATTGGCCACGCCTTGGGGTCATGTGGTGCTAGTATACATTTAGTATATATGGACTGTCCATACAACATACAACAATATTGTTTTTGTTTGTCTTTCACCTAGATTCACACGCAATGTCAGCTGATTTTCCGACTATCTCGGTTGTACACTTTATAATTCTTTGAAAAAGGTATTGTAAATAGTCAAAAAATGTCTCAAGAAGAAACGTATATTAAATGTACGAATCGCGGTTTGATGTATATTGTATGGACGTCGACAAGTGTGGACAGGTGCATCACCACAATCGTAATCACAACATCCGGTAGTACGTTCATTTGGTTAACACACTGTGAATATGTACATTTTCAATTCTAGTGTCAAACATTAAGTAACAAGGTACGCCTTGTACGTATAAATTGACCGATTAATTCATGTATTGACGTAATAAAATTTTGTAAATTAAAAAAAAAATTTTGCTTGATTTAAACCCTTGGGAACACACGCAATTAAATGACGTCATGTACTTATTATACCTTACATATTTTGTTTTCGGTGAACTTTGCAACTTTGCATGTTTCTGCCGTTTATCTCCCAAACATCGAAAAGATACATATACAAATAGGTAAATAATGAAGAACATTGTGTTTAACGTCTCGGCTGAAAACCGTGATCCACTCTTTGAGATTCAATTTTTACAACACTCACTTTATTCATCTTTTTTTATTTATTATCATCCATACACATTTTAATTTTACACATCAATGTCACAATATCAAATGGACGTATATAATGATAAGCTTACTCTCGCACTCCCTAACGCTTACTGGTTCTTACACCTCCCCCCCCCCCACACACACAGACACACGCTTACTCACGGACGCTTTCGCACACCCAAGTACATGATGCATTTTAATAATGTACAAATACATAAACTTCTTAATTATACACTTTTTTCCGTTCATTAATAATAAACACAGTGTTATATAAAACTATGTAAACTATGGAATTCTGTTGGAAGTATAGATAAAAATATATAAAGATCTTTGCAATGACTGTCAAATGTTGTATTAGATGATGTAAATAACTTTAGAAACATCTCAAATAGTAAATTGGTTTCATTTTCGGCAATGTTGATACATTTTTTGTTTCATTTGCAAGATATCAGCTTCAATGGTTATTTTGGATTTTAGATTGAATCTATAAAGCTTTTAAAATAGTCACAGTGCTCACGTTTTTAATGTTAAATATAATTTGTTTCATTAAAATAATAATTAAGTGTGTTTGTAAACGGTTTTCATTTTATGAAACCTAAAAAGGCAATTAGTTTTGTTATCGTAGTATTTATATTCTTTGTTTGTAATAAGGTTTCTAATTTTCTGCACAGGTCTTACACTTGATTACATTCCCAAAATAAGTGGTCAATAGTCTCAGCATGTAAATTACACAATTCACATAAGTCGTTAGTTTTTATTTTGCATTTATGTAAGCATTTATTTGTGGGAATAATTCTCATTATGAATTTATTCTGAAAACCTCTGAGCGATATTGTGGATTTATATAAGACAATATTTACTTTTTCCAATGTTCCTTTAAATTGCAGTTCAACGCAGTACTCTATTTGTTTTTGACATTATCATTTGTGTTCTGGTTTTGAATTTATATCTTATATAGACATTTATTAGGCTTTTTTTGCTTTTCAAGTTTTCATTATTCCCTGATGTGTTCGGAGTTTCTTGCTTTAGTTTGTCTTTGTATTCCGTTGGGATTGCGAAGACAAGAGAAAAGTATTTTAAGTTGTCGCTATTTGGTATGTTATATAGAAACTGAATATCATTGGACGTGTAAAATGATTTTTCTTTGTAGTTATACATATGTTAAGTTAATGTTATATCTCTGTTATACCAGTTTTCTTAAAAAAATGACTTTGTGTTTGATTTTATAGTTCTATTGTTCCAAACAATTCTTGTACTTACATTGTTTGTGGGGGATTTTAAGTTTATATTTATGCTTTATTTCAGCCCCTGAGATGTTTAAGATTCTGTTATTGTGAAAGTGTATGCCTATTGTTTTTGTACTTTCTGATGTCCATTTAAAAGATGTTTCGCTTAAATATTGGATATTTGACTTTTTGCCAATGAACCAATTCTCAATCGTGTAGTTGTTGATGTGTTAAAGTTTAAGCCTGAAATTTTACTAAATTTCGATATAGTTTCGCTTAAGCTTTCTAGTGATTGTTTTGTTCCATAAATAAGGAATGTTGCATCATCTTCAAAAAATGTTTTCTCTTTTTCTTCGTCGTTAAATTTTATGCCAAGAATATTTGGGTTTTGATTTATATAGTTAGACAATATTTCAAGGCATATAATAAACATTGTCGAAGATGTGGACAACCTTGTCTGACCCCTTGTTTAATCTTAAATGTATCTGAAAGGGGACCATTGTTTATGATCACACTACATATATCATGGTAAAAAAAAGTTAACCCGCTGAATAAGGTCGTTTCCAAAATGTAAATGTGCAGACATTTCATTAAAAAAGTATGGTCATGGCTATCAAAATTTTTTTTTAATCTGCAAAGAACATCAAACGTGACATGTTGCTAATTTCTAAATAATATATAATTGTTAAGTCTACTTGATTAAAGGTCAGTAATATTTTGATTATACATGTTTTAGTGGCAATTTTATAATTATTTTTTAATAAGCTAATAGATCTACAGTAGTAGATCTTTCCCTTGTATAGGCAACAATGTGATTATCCATTGCTTTTGCAAAGTTGGGGGTTCACCAATATTGACTTAATACTTTAATGAGTATATAAGATCATGTTTCATCGTATTTCAGAACATTGTATAAAATTATACCGTTACGCCATCAGATCCCGGGCTTTTATTGTATTTCATTTCAAAAAGTGCTTTACCAATTTCATACTCTATTAACTTTCCTTAACACAGTATTGTGCTATCGTCTTAAGTATTTATTGGTACCTCGAAGATAGCTGAGTCTTTCATGTTGACAGGTTTACTTTTGTATATATTTTCATAATAGTTCACTTCCGTTTTCAATATTTCATCTTTATCTGTGATGATTTTATTATTAACTGTTAACTTATGTATTGCTTTGGAAATTTTTTTTTTCTAGATATTATTTATTTTGTTTCGTTATTTTCAACAAGGAAAGCGCCTTGATCTATGGATTAAACTTTTATTTAGTTAATGAATTTCCTCCTATTGTGTCTTTTTGTGTTTATTAGATCACTGATAAAACTTTCATCATCATCATCATCATCATCATCATCAATATTAATATTAATATTAATATTATTATTATTATTATTATTATTATTATTATTTTATTATTATTTTCATTATTATTATTATTATTATTATTATTATTATTATTATTAAAGAGCCTATTTTCAAGCTCAATAATGACTTTTATTAACTGTTTTTCTTCAATTTTATTTTGTTTTTTATGCCCCCGGCATCTTGATGCAGAAGGCATATAGTGATCGTCCTGTCCGTCCGTCCGTCCGTTCGTCCGTCCTTCCGTCCGTGACAAGGTTAAGTATATTTTACCGTTTCGTCTAGCACAAACACCGCTCACTACAACACTTTAATACATACACAGTTGTTGCTTATGACCGTTGCCTATCCACCCATATCACCCAACCTCACTTCGACCTTGACCGTGACCTAATTTCTACAAAGAAATGGGCTACCCAGCACCAACCGGGGGCTAGCGTGTTTATCAAACACAGAATCATGCTCTTAAATGAGAAACATTTTATTGTTTCATTACAAATTGTGCTTTGTATTACTTCCTATAATTTGTTTGGGTTTGCATCTTTGTTGATCTCTGTTGTTTCGTGTATAGCTTGTTTAATTTTGTCTTTATACTTTGTGTCTAATAATAGAGAGTTGTTTAATTAAAAATATCCAGGACCTTTTCCCAGAAATATACTATATATTGATAAATTCACACGAGAGTGGTCTGTTTGAAAACCTTGTTTGATTGGACATGTTTTTATTATATAACGCACATTTTCTGAAATTAAAAAGTAGTCTAACCTGTAATTAATTGTGGGCATTGTGTAAGACTTCCAGGTAAATTGTTTTATATCAGGATATTTAATTCTCATAGTATATAGTATTCTCTGTTATTGCTGTTTAATTTGAATTGCGATGCTATGAGGTTAATTTTTATTTACACTTATATGTTTTGTGAATTATTCTGGGCCATGTATGAGGTTCGTGCGCACGTAAACGGGTTCAACCCCCACATGCTTTGCATTGACCGTTCCTATGCGGTGACCCCAGTATTATTTATGTTTGTTTTGTGTTTGTTTTGTGTTTTCGTGATGTGCTGTGTACTTTTTTGCCAATTGGTCACTCGCCATAAATAAATGATCTCGGCCTGCTTAGAAGAGTTCCTTCCTGCCGTCGCAACTGGAGTTTCGCTTTGTTCATATTTATATTGATATACTTACTAATTCTGCAGAGGCCACGGTGGTCATTAATAGTTTTTTTTTTAATTTTGGGTGTGTATTAATTTTTCCTTTTTCTAATCATTGCAATTGTTTGAAACCGTATTAAAGTCCCTCTATGATGAACGATTTGTCGTTTTTATTCATTGTTATATTTTGCAATTCTGAAAACATTTTTATTTCGTCTTTGTTTGGTCCATATATATTTAATAATGTTAATGTTTATATCTTGAATCTGTATGTCTACTGAAATTAATCGACCGTTAATTATGTGCTTAATATTTTGTAATCCTATTTTGATATCGGGGTGTACACATATTGTAACACCTTCACCATTTGTTTTTGTGCCACTGTATACAAATTGGCCTTGCCATTCATGTTTCAATTTATCTACATTGGCTTTGGTAAGGTGCGTTTCTTGTAAAAGATAAATAGAATATTTTAAGCTTTTAAGCAATTTAAAAAAAATTATTTGCTTTCTAAACCTTTGACATTCTTGGTTATATATATATTCGAACACATGACGCAATATGAAAACGTTATAGCAGTGAAAATGTTATAAAACATTCAAGTCTTGCTAATAATAGCAATAATACTAATAATGACACATACGATAAGTGTATGCCGGTAATCTCCGTTTGATTTAGAGTTTTAAAGTAGATTTCTATATTGTCGTGGGTTAAGAATTTTCAATATCGACATTATGATAGTTGCGCCTAGTTACGCCCCTGATAACTTATTTAACCTATTATTTCTTATTATTATCATACATGTTGGTTTTCCCGACTTGCCTAAATTCATATTATACCTCGAATAATGAACTGAAATTTAAGTGAACAAGTATATACAGTATTGTTTGTTCCATTAAAAATGTAGTAGAAATTTGGCAGAACACAACCATTTCGCATAATAAAGCATAAATAACTAATACAACCACTAGAAATGAACAATCCGAATGTGTTCGTCCATAATTATGGCCTCCGATTAAGATACTGAAACTTGACTGAACATGTGCATTTGACAGTGCTTCTTTTATTAAAATACCGCAGAAAAGAAACTTATAAACTGACAGTCTCTTATTCCTGATTCTTTTATTGCATGTATTTGTATCGTCCAGATTACATACATTGTAGATTAAATATCTGAATACATTGTACTAAAGCTAGCAGTAATATATGTACTTTTAACTTATGTCCCAGTTCCTTATTCAGAGGCCTTAATTTCGAACGAACACATTCGGATGATAGATTTCTAGCCGAAAATACCTTTAATACTAGTTACTTCTCTATCACTTGTTGTTGTTGTTGTTGTTTTTGTCCCGCTGCTACTACGATTTTCATATGAAGATGCAATAGTGAACGCATTAGGTCACAAAAAGTTTTAGTTCCTTAATCGTGATTTAATAAGAAATGAGGAGCCTGTAAGCAAAATTTTACAATAATTAGGATAATTAAGAAAATGCATTTGAACAAGTACACTGGTTTGTATGTAGGTGCTTGTATTTGCTGAGAACATAGAAAACATAGTTTCTGAAATCGTATTCCTAATTAGCCCTGCAAAGCTTATTGTGTATTTATTTATAGGTAACCGATCTTATAAACATAGTTATGATGCTTAGGCGAAAAATAATATGTTTGTTTACATGCCCACAAAAATTAGGGTAGGTAGGTCGGAATTTATTATTTATTTGTTTGTTTTGGTAAATGGTCAACTTATAAGATTATAAAACTGAATAAATATTCACAAATATCAGTAATATCCTTAAATATTGTTTATAAGTGGATACTATCAAAACAAAACACTTATTTATCCAAAAACACATTTAATTATTGAAAAAGGTAAATAAAACAAAAATCAATCTGGCAAACCCAATAACATGTTCTAGGATCGGGGCATTTTTTAGGGTAGGTCGGGTAACCTGAAACAAACCTATTTTTTATGCCTTAGGTATGTCAAATTTGTTTTTTTCTGTAACTTTCTTACTACGTTTATAGCCCGTATTCCATGACATGTGAACGTGAACGTGATCATGAACGCGAATGTCTGTGTGATCCGCGATAGGTGATTCCATGAGTTTGCGTATCGGCTTTACGTGATTCTTTTCTCCTGTCGGTTTAGTAGTGAAGAGATGGATAGTACTGAAGAGATACTTCTTTGTGATTGGTGCTGAATTAAATCAGAAGACGAAGACGCAGGTGTATACACTGATATCGTCAAGAAGGCTGATAACACTTGATCATTCCATAGTTGTACCGTCGTAAACAGTTGTACTAAAATATTTATGAAAAAGACCTGACCGGGACATTTTCCCCACTGTCCTATTTCAAAAATTCACACCGTCGCAAAATTGTATACTAAAGGGTTACCTTCCGGTACGTGTACAGTAATCGTTTAAGTTAGAAAATTCCAGTTCGTTATTCAGACGCGAATAAGGAACTGAAACTTTAGTCAAAGAAAATTGCATTTGTAATTAAATATTTCTGGATACACCGAATTGTATCGTATGTAGTCGATTTTATTTGCAGAAAAACTATATAATTATTATATGGAAAACATATTCCGTATTCGACTTCAATTCTAACTGTAATTTGTATTAAAACATAGTATAATATTCGTTAATTATTGCAAACGAATATTTTCTGTCTTATTTCTACTATGGTTCATATAATAGAAGCAATGGCGAATATACTACGTTTACTAACGAACTAGTTCCTTATTCGGAGGCCATTATTCAGCCGCGAATCTGGAACTGAAACATTCATGAATAATACTTAGCAGAAATGTGTTAGAATAAATACATTTGACATACATGACTACATTTAAAATAATTATCATAGAAATTGGTTACCTTTCGGTACATGTAATCGTTTAAGTTGGAAAATTCCAGTTCCTTATTCAGATCGAATAAGGAATAAGGAACTGGTTCCTTATTCCTTATTCAGACGCTAATAAGGAACTAAAACATTAGTAAAAAATAATTGCATTTATAATGAAATATTTCTGGATACAGTGAATTTGTATTGCATGTAGTTGAATTTACTTGCAAAAAAACTATATCTTCTGAAAATATATTCCGAATTCGATTTCCATTCTAACTGAAATGTGTATTAAAACATAATATAATATTCGTTATTTATGGCAAACGAGTATTTGCTGTCTTATTTCTATGTTGGTTTATATAATAGAAGCAATTCCGAATGTACTTCGTTCACTAACGAACCAGTTCCTCATTCGGAGGCCAAAATTCCAGACAAGCAAATTCGGATGGTCGATTTGTATCGGTAAAACTGGTGGTGTATGCGAAATGGTTACTTTCTTTCTCAATTCTACTCCGTTTTTAACAGAAGGAAGCATCAATTAGTTACTGTGTTGTTTTTAATTCCAGTTCATTATTCAGTTTGAATAAGGAATAAGGAACTGGTTCCTTGTTCCTTATTCAATCGCGAACAAGGAATTGAAACATTCATTAATAATACTCATTTGAAATGTGTTAGCATTAATACATTTGACATAATAACAAAATACAGGAAGATAATTGGCACCCTTCAAGTTAACTAGCTGCTGGGAAGGCAACCGGTCATATCAGAACAAGCCCTGTGCGAGACGCGAACTTTCGACCTCCCGCTCCGTAAGCAAACGACCTAACCACTAGGATAAAGATACAGTATACCCTCGTATTCGAAGATAAATAATTTTTTTTCGAAAAACATACTATGTGTTCAACTTGAATGCTTTGCGTTAATTTATGACAATGTTACACAACATAAATATAATTATGTTGAAAAATTAGATTTTTTACTCTAATTATCTTCTTTTCTACAACTAATCTACTGCCGTTGCAAATTACAGTAGAAAAAATGAAAGCACTGTTTGAATTCAGTTTCAGTTCCTTATTCACTTTGAAAAAAGAATAAGGAACCAGTTAATATATTGTAACTAATTTTAAAGTATTTATGTTATATACCGAATAATTTTTATTATCACGGTTTCTGGTAATTAGATGGACCGATATAGTACATGTACTTGTTGCACTACAGTTTCAGTTCCTTTTTCGGTGTTGAATAAGGAATAAGGAACCAATTCCTTATTAATAACAAACGAGCTTGATTTTCGTTTGATTAGCATTTGTCTATGGACTCATAAAGACCATCAACACTGTAGGAAATGTATGGCTTGCAGTTTTATTGGATCATACCTTGTTTTTAACTTTGCAATTTCTTTCTGAAACACTATCAAACTGTAAAGCATCACCACCGAAAGGTTACAAACACGAAATAAAGGCAAATGTGATCCACAGCTCAACTAGAAGTTAGATGTAGCGAGTATCCTGTGTGTATTTTCAGATGTAGCGAGTACCCTGTGTGTATTTTCAGATGTAGCGAGTATCCTTTGTGCATTTTCAGATGTAGCCAGTACCCTGTGTGTATTTTCAGATGTAGCGAGTACCCTGTGTGTATTTTCGGATGTAGCGAGTATCCTGTGTGCATTTTTAGATGTAGCGAGTATCCTGTGTGTATTTTCAGATGTAGCGAGTATCCTGAGTGTATTTTCAGATGTAGCGAGTACCCTGTGTGTATTTTCAGATGTAGCGAGTATCCTGTGTGTATTTTCAGATGAAGCGAGTATCCTTTGTGTATTTTCAGATGTAGCGAGCACCCTGTGTGTATTTTCAGATGTAGCGAGTACCCTGTGTGTATTTTCAGATGTAGAGAGTACCCTGTGTGTATTTTTAGATGTAGAGAGTACTGTGTGTGTATTTTCAGATGTAGAGAGTACCCTGTGTGTATTTTCAGATGTAGCGAGTATCCTGTGTGTATTTTCAGATGTAGTGAGCACCCTGTGTGTATTTTCAGATGTAGCGAGTACCCTGTGTGTATTTTCAGATGTAGCGAGTACCCTGTGTGTATTTTTAGATGTAGCGAGTATCCTGTGTGTAGTTTCAGATGTAGAGAGTACCCTGTGTGTATTTTCAGATGTAGTGAGTATTCTGTGTGTATTTTCAGATGTAGCGAGTACCCTGTGTGTATTTTCAGATGTAGCGAGTACCCTGTGGTATTTTCCGATGTAGCGAGTATCCTGTGTGTATTTTCAGATGTAGAGAGTACCCTATGTGTATTTTCAGATGTAGCGAGTATCCTGTGTGTATTTTCAGATGTTGCGAGTACCCTGTGTGTATTTTCAGATGTAGAGAGTACCCTGTGTGTATTTTCAGATGTAGCGAGTACCCTGTGTGTATTTTCAGATGTTGCGAGTACCCTGTGTGTATTTTCAGATGTAGCGAGTACCCTTTGTGTATTTTCAGATGTAGCGAGTACCCTGTGTGTATTTTCAGATGTAGCCAGTACCCTTTGTGTATTTTCAGATGTAGCGAGTACCCTTTGTGTATTTTCAGCTGTAGCGAGTATTCTGTGTGTATTTTCAGATGTAGCGAGTATCCTGTGTGCATTTTCAGATGTAGCGAGTATCCTGTGTGTATTTTCAGATGAAGCGAGTACCCTGTGTGTGGTCAGATGTAAGTAGTGAATTTCATGCAGAAAGTCCATTTTTTACCAGTGGTATTTTGGAAATTTTCTTATTACAAGCGCAAACAAACAGTTTCTAAGAATACGAAAATGCATTTATTTTCGTTTAAAGCTATTATAAGGGTGTGTAGTAAGTTGATGGTCGAATGTCTTGTGTAGTCACTTGACAGTATATATACGCATGAGTGCGTGGTGTTCGTATGTGTTTTTCCATCCGATATCAACATATATTAAGAAACATTATTCCAGAAAGCTGTCTATGTATAGCTGAAGCATTTGTTTTAAACAAATAACAACACTGAACTTATAAAACCATGTTTGTTAATCAATGAATCTCTTCAAGATAGATTCAATATCTTTAACGTAAGAGCATGGAAATAAGTATAATGTTCGTCCTCAAAATACGTTATGTCTGTATATTTTACTAGATTGCATTAAATGTTTGAGCTATTTAGAGATGTATTCAGGTTAAAACACCCAAGTTTATGACATGTGACAAATTCGAATATAAAATCATTGGTATAACTAACAGGTGTTTTATAAATCAAAGCAATGACACCAGATTTTGCTCATTTAACAATTGAATTTGCAATAAAAACAACTACTTCGAAGCAAAATATCATTTGTTTGATTCAATTAATGTGAGGTTAAGTAGTTATACTGAAAGTGTGTAGTAACATAGGATTGCCCATGAAAGCCCGAAAGCTTATTTTCGATGGGGTCCTTGGTTTTCATTCTCATGTTAACAGTCGACATGCCAATAAAGTAATTACTGAGTTGGAAAACAAGACGAAAGTAAACAAATACATGAAATTTATGTCAATCAATAGGATCACTATGTTTCTTGCTCTCTTTTGCAAAACCTGATGGTTCGGAATATAAACCCACAGAGGTTACTTAAGCAGCTTAGGTCGGTACATCCGTTGTCATCGCTATCGTAAGTGCAAAATGTCAGGTTAAGCAACCGAGTTTGCGCTCACACATGAAACAACAATGAAGATACAGGTATTCTTATTAAAATACAAACAACAAGAACATGTATCAAAAAATTCCACAGTATTTCTTTTTAATTTAAGTGAAACAAAATAAATGAAAATTAATGTATTCAAGCAAATCTCAATTTATATTTTATTACAATGATTCAATACATTTCAATTTTATTTTTAACGAAATATCTGCTGGTGAAGTAAGTAAATCCAAACACATTTGCTGGGTTTTGGACCCTCTGAAGAATTGCATGAAAGTTCAACATAATAAGTAGGTAGATTTTATATTTAAGCTTTGGTGAAATCTTAGTGGACACTATTATTTAAAAGTAACTGCATTTAATGTTTAAAAAGCGACTTTAACACGTAATCGAAATACAGAGTGAGAGGACCTAAATTCCAACAGTTTGTTTTATATGTTTAATTACAAACAAATAATTAAAAACAAACTGTAAACTACACGATTTACTCGTTTTCGTCCAATTATTTCCGATTCCACATTTGGTTACCTTGTTTTGGTATTTACTTCCAAAAATTTATATGTAGAGCTTTTTACCTGAGATATTGTTTTGATCTCAATGTTCCACGTATAAATGAGTACATTTGAGTAAGAAAGTGTTGGCATTTAAAATTATAATAAAATGTAATAATATTTTTTTCTGCCATAATTTGTTTAATATCATGAAGACAGAACAAATAACACAAACATAAAAAATAGAGTACCTTTTGATGTAGATGGGGAGCTTCGGAGAACTGCCGAGGGCGAGGAATTCTTGGAGTTTTACGAGAGACAGACTAAAACTCGCACTGGGGAAAATCTTGATGACTACAGGAAGATTAACCCCAATATGTTTGGGGTTCATTCTGCTCCTGACTCAATCTCCCTGTACAAAGCCTCTGCTTCAACGCGACCGGCAGGATTTTAAAATAGTAATTCGTTGTATCGTGCGCTGCGCACGAGAGAAGTTTTTTCGGGCAGTGGTTTTTGAGACAGCGCCTTTGGAACGCATAAAACCATGGCGGTGGGGGCCAATCTCTCCGAGGGGAAGCGCTACACGAATCGCATGGCCAGCAAACATCTACTGCAAAAACTCCGTGGCCATGATTTCCCCCCTACGGAAATTATGGCAATAACTGGCCATAAAATGACCTATCAATTTTGAATTAGTTTTCCAATACAAAAAACTACTTCAAAGATGTTCAAGCATACTGTAAACATGAACGAATGCACGGTCAGAGAACAACTTCAAAAATACAAACACAACATGCACAGCAACACTAACCTCATAAACAAATGCTGTAACATTCTTGAACCAAATTTGTATTTGGCAAACTTCGGGCGTCCCAGCTCACCACTTCCATTGTAAACACCCATTTCATTTATTTACTGTAAAGCATTTCACAACACAGTTTCATGGGGCACTGTTCAACACTCAAATTTTAAACGTTATAGTCTCCTCAAGCACATGAATCACAGATATAAACAATATATTATTGAATCAATCCAGATATCTCTTACTTGGAAATGTGTGTAAATGTACGCCATGGCTGTAATGATCACGAGTGACAAAACACACGTGGCATAATATTGTTATTGATTGATTGATTGTTAATGATTGAAATGATTGTTGCCTTGTTTTATACATTTCAAGACATACATTACGTGTATGAAAATTCGATTTCGATTTACATCATGTACTTTTTTTCTTCTAGTCGAAGTGCACGTGGAATGATACAGACATGTGTTTTAAAAAATGTATTGATAGCAACGATGTCAACTATGGAAGAATAAACTTGTCAAAAAAAAAACATGTTAATGCAGAATTTTGCACTTATTTGTTCACACAATGACAATATCGCACTACCATGTTTCTCATCCTTGCATGATAAACTGGATATTTACCCAACTCTCGCATAATATTCTCTATCTATTCATACAGTATCGTTCATAAAAAAAACATTTAAATTTGCGAACCTGAGCCTCCGAAGTTCACTGATGTCACAGAATATAAGTATAAACGCAACACATTAAGTGGTTGAATATGTCTGGCACCTAACCGATGCCAAACGTTTTAATGGTCAAAATTAGAAACCAAAATATACAAATAGACTACAACACAATTTACTAAATGAAAAACATATGACATGAAGTTGGACGAACTATAGTCCAAACCAATACTCTAAATAAAAAACCAAATAAACGTAGGCCAGTACACAAATTTACACAATAACAACACACACCTGACATGACATAGAAAAAAATATATATCAAATTGAAATTGAGCGAAGGTGTGTGGAGGGGAGTCTAGTGAAAATAATCTAGGAATTTTCGTACAATCAAAAACGATGTATTTGGCTTCTTTGTTGATCCGAAAGAGAGGCTTGATCAGGTAAAGATAGTTTCAAATAGTGGATCGGTTACACGAGTAGAGGTTACACATGGATACTACATGTATTTAAACTCTGGCAGGTCGCTAGATACTACCAGCAAACTCTCACCCATTTGACATAATTGTATTATGTACACAAATATTATAACTGTGCTTCATATAGATCACTTTATCGTACCTATACAGCATAATTTTGCGAAATGCTCACAGATTCAATGCATATATGATTTATTATACTTTCTCTGGCATCAGCGGCCGTAGAGAAAAATGTTTAATAAAAACATACAAAATGCACAATACAAATGCATATACATAAAATATTATATATACTATATAATGAGAGCTTTGTAAACAACAACAGCGTAGGATCAATAAAAACAAATGACATTAAAGGTAAACCATTTGTTCTAGTTTGCTTTGTAAAACTACGTGTGCAAAGTATGAATAGAACATAAAGTTATAAAACATTACTACGACACTTATAGTTTAAGTGTATATAGTTTAAATGTTTTACATGCTTTAAATGCAAATTACAAACAACATAAATTATAGCTTGTTATTCGAATCCGTTCACCTGCAAAATTTTAATCTAAGTTACAATTGTGCATATAGTGTTATTAGCAACATGTCATTAAAGTTGAGCATGTTTACGAATAATACAACAGGTCTGATTTGCTAAATATTAGTTTTTGCTTGCTCGGCGAAATCTTAGTGTTTTATTGTTATTTTGATAACAATTCCAAGCTTTTAAAGGGTAACACTTTTTTTGTTCTACATTGTTACTATATTGGAAAAACGCCTGGATTCAAAACCTTTGGACCTTTTTTCATATTTTGAAATTTGCAGATATATAGAACAATTTCCTATATTGCGGGTCATACACTATTACATATTTGACATCCTTTCCAATCCATGTCCGCACCCCGTTCCCGATGCATGCACTGTTATTACGATGCCACTGTAAATTCATGCACCAGAGTTTTGTACTGTGTATGTTGTAACTCAGATATCGCATTAATACTCAAACTGGGTTTACGTAAAGGCTAGATACTTATATGAGAACATTTTGCTTGATGCATTGAACTTATGAATGAATCACAAATTTATTGTGAGTAAAATTGTCACATTGCTGTTATAAGTAGACTATATGGCAATATGAATGAACAAATGTATGTGTCACTTCATTTCCAGCTTGTCAAGATATCTATTTTTCTAAATAAGCATTATCGTTAAATGTGATTCAATGTCGTCTTTTAGTTGACCGCATTCGTGGCGAATCTGTTCAGTCGATCGACTATCGGTTACAATGGCTTGAAGGAGCGTTTCCTTTGATTGTATCTTTGCCGGAATATCGATGGCGAACACCGAATGAATGCGACTTTCCTGTCGTGACATATATCGACCAAGAACCATTTTTTCTATCTCAGATTCATTGAAATTTTCTTTCAAAGTTTCTTTAAGCCAAATATCAACATTTTTATCTGGATTTGTGTATAATTTCTTTAGTTTGTACTCGCAATATAGACCAACCGCCAGTGTAGCAGGAACAACAAACACCGCTGCAACGATTCCCAACGGAACCGACAAAGGCGATGTCAGTCCTAGGGCAACTTTTAATCCGATCGGCAGAGGTTCGTCATTATTCACGCTGGTGCTTGTAGGCTCTCGAACTGTAACGCAATGTATGTATATTTGTCAGCTTATGAATATAACTATGCTGTTTTCGAAATGACAGAAAGCACATGTTATACAAAATGACCACAAACATGTGTTGTGGTAGAACTGTTAGAATGTTTCGTACAGTTTTCACCATCGTTCGAAACAGAGTTTCCCGTCATCAGGAAACACACTTTCTTAACCCCACTAAGTAACATGCCACAATTATTCAAGTTTTCAAAAAAAATACATACGTATGGCTGTTGAGGCTAGCCTTCCATAGAGAAACGATAACAGTTCAATCTTCGTGTACAACCTGTACTTGCATGTACTCTGTATTAATTACTGTCAAAGTGTCCATGTTCCTTCAAAGACATGTAGAACTATGGATTTCATATGCAGTGGTAATCCTCTTTAATGTAGCAGTTCGTCTTGAAGACTTGTTACAAGGACAGAAGTCCCTTGTTGGGCGCCAATGTTAACGTAGCCCAGTCGACCTATGTGTCTATTTGTGTTGCTTTATTTGTTTATGGGTTTTTCGTCCGAGGACAATCAATACTGCAACGAATGAATATCACATTGATTTATTAGACATCTGCAATGTGCAATCGATAAACGTAATGTTATTTCTTTATACATTATAATGTACAATGATTGGTATGACTGGTAACATTACATTTTATTGCAATACATATATAAAATAATATTAATCTATAATAATGAATTTAATGATATATTTCTAGACCCATTTATTATAAAATATAACTATTGATAATAATAAATATTATTATAACAAAAAACATCAAACCTGCAACGAATAATATCACATTGATATCTTAGACATCTGCAATGTGCAATTGATATAAACGTAATGATATTTCTTGCACCTAGACATAGTTTTGAGTCGCTAAGTCATGCGTGACAGGTTAATAATAAGTTGATTAGTATAACTTGTGAAGTGTCAGATTCGCTAAATTTGATTGAATGACCACATTAGGGCCAAACTAGAAAAATATATATATTAGTTTTTTAAAACAGACATCTAATATGAGCAATCTCATCGTATGACACAAACGTTTACGATGTTTACTTTTTTATTCACCAGTCACGAAATAGCGTCCAGTGTTGCGGTCGATGAAGGATGAACGTATTTATTGGTAGTTTTGAATTGGCTTTAACAGAAAGTCCGCTTCAAAATATCCACAACTATATGAAATGCAGAAATGCAAATTAGGTGGTAATTTCCCCGACAGTTTAAAAGCCAATGAAATGTAGAAAATTACTATTTCCTCTTACGTAAAAGGCGTTTTATATTAAGGTATTCGACCCATAATTAGCTCGTTAATTTCCGTGTAATTTCGACGAAAGCCGTAGCCGTTCGTACATTACCGTTCGCATTCGGAATACATACAAAACTTCTTTTAAAATGATATAATTCTTTAGCTAAACCGTAGTATTTGTTTCAGATTTTAATATCGTCGCTTTTAAAAGCAAATTAGATATACAATAACTATTAAAATGTAACGATCATAATTAAAACGAAAGTAGAATCGGAGTTTGTTCCCTTTGGAAATCATGATAATTTGAACGCTTATACAATTTTATGTGCATATGACAGCGTTTATTTACATTGATATAAATCATTCTGACCGACGAGAACGTAATACAAGACGTCAAGAGGTAGATTTTCAAGAGAAAAAGACACAGTAACAATGTAAATTGTGTCGGCTATGATCAGCTGCAATGATCTGTGACAGTGTGGTTGGAAAATGACCGAGAAGCATATTAGTTTGAATGTTTATGTCGACGTGAAATATTGTAACATTGACTAATGTGATGTCAATAATGTTCTCTATTGGAAAACTGACAAAGAAACCAAGTCAAACGGCGAGCCTAATACCAAGCTGTGTACGGGTTAGTATCAGTTCATTATCTAATTGTAAAGCCATTTGTTTGTATGGTTATAGTTACTAAGATAATGACAACTCGTGAATAGTTGTGTAAATATACTAAATAAGAATTATTGATTTGTATGAATACACAGAGCATAAAGTTTGGAAATATAATAAGATGAAGTACTAGTATTAGTTTCCAAGCTTATTTAACAAAGTTCTATGTTTTGACATAATGATATAATTATGTTACAATTTCCATATTGAAAATTCCATCAATTTTGCTTGTTATTCTGTTAAGTGTTATAACATAACCTTATAATTCGGTTACCAAAACATGTCTAAAAATTCAACGTTTGGCATTAAATTTTGCTCAGCTGACATCGGTGCCATATCAGACAATTATTAAAGCAATGATTGTTCTGTAAATTAATATAAGTCTGTAAGTAGAATCTACTGTAAAACTGTGTACTGAAAACTTATTTTCAGTGATGCTGCTGTTCAGAAAAGCAAACACACATCCAGTACGATGGGCGACATGTTAGATGGCGACCAGGCTGTTAATGTTCAACCAGAGGCATCGTTAGTAGCAGTCGCATTCCCATATTTATCAACAGCTGGGCGCAACTAGCTGATGTTCAAAAATGAGAGGGCCAGAAACATTGATTCTCTGGGTCTTCTTGCCTATACTGACATGATAAAAATACTACCGCAGAGGACATCGCTGGCTCCGGTTTAGGTACCATCAAAACATTCAACTGTGAAGGCGCGGACAGTTTATTTAGTATTTAACATGTAAATATAATGGATGGCAGGCCCTATATTACAGTTGCAAAATGGACATTGGAAACTTTTATAGCACAAATTAACAGATTTTTTTGAAAAACAACCATTTTTTAAACCCAGTAAAGTTCATGATGGACATGGCCTGGAACGTTAATTTTTTGTAGATGAAAATGTATTAATGCAGCACATATTGGTTCTATCTATTATGTTTATATTTATTTCATTTATAAAATGTAGTAATTGTCAATTTAGTTAATTCAACTCTTTTGTTTATATTCTAGATTATGTGTTTTAGACTTTTTGAAAAAATATTGTTTATAATAGAATATACAATGATGAACCTAAGTTTAATTTTAATGTTTTATGTTCAAAAGTTATGGAACTAATTGTATATATTGCTTGTATTTTGTATCTAAGAACTTTTTAAAGTTTTATGGGAGTATCTTTCTTAGGTTCTCAATAATTATTTAAAAATTTAAAAAAAAAGGAATTTCTGAAAAAAAATCTGGCTTTATTTTGTATGGGGGTAGTGTTACAAACTGTTTTAATTTTTCAAATATGCATGGTAAAGTTTGTTTGTTTTGCCTTCATTGTGTGGCTTTTAGTCCAATAATAAAATATATTATGGTATAGATTCAGAACATGCATACAATAGGCAAGTTAATCACATTTTGTTTATGACTTTCAAAAAATAGAACAGGAAAATTCTCATCGGTCATAAATATAATTTGAAATATGAGTACATATTACTTTCATATAAGTTCATTCAATAATAATTGTTGATTATTTTCATAATATGTGCTCAATATACCATTCATAAATGTATATTTATATGAAGTTTATGAAATATTAATAAAGTATCTCACTTGTTAAGATGCCTTTAGCTTTTCAGTTTTGGATGTGTTTAGCAAAAGAGGGGTATGGTAATTCAAAAACTATATCTGACAAACCAAACGGTAAAATATCCTAAAATGTTGCAGAAAAGTCCAGATATGAATGCCCTTCAAGAAAATAATGTGATTTGTGGTGTTCTAGACATTGAGTATTATGGGTTGAATACCTTAAGAAAGCATGGAAGATATATTCATCTACGTATATAAGACGACGTTATAAACTGTTGCGAACACAGCAGATACCACAGAATACAGCAGATACCACACAAAGTGCAAGTATTTCATTGACGATCGCGTGCGTTAATTCGGGATATTAATTATACTAAACACAGCTTTATTTATTAATTTTATTTAATAATGCAAATTTAATACAGGATGAAGGCATAGGTTGTTTAGAAACTGAAATTTTTGTGTTTAATTGCATAATAACCGTTAAACGTAGTGTGTACAGTTTGTTTGTCCATCTTCAAAGAGTAGACAATATTGTTAAAAATAAAAATAAACATTGAATTAAATTGATAAATAAACAACATGATGTATATTACATACGAATGTTGATATTTGTAAATTTATTTTTACGACATCAACACAATTTAAAGATTGAAAATCAAATATATTGTATATTTTTCGGTAAATATCAATACGCTTATCCCGCCCTATAATCAATAAAAGTCGCCGGAAGTGAACAGGGGACATCACTCGTGCTTACAAAAGGAAAGTAACCTAGTTTTGGGAAAGGTCTATAGTAACTCATGTAATAACATAAAATATAATTATTGGAAACTTAACAAGCTTTTATTCGTCTTGTGAAAATGGAATATAGTTCATTTATATATCATGTCAATTTGTTAAAATCATTTTGATTAATATCAAATACTTTATATATTATTAATCCCGAATTCATAATTTTCAAAATACATTGCAGTCAAATGGTGTAAATGTGTTACAGTCTGTCAAAACACAAAATTTATGAAACAATTAAAAGAGTTATAGGTCCATTCCACGTTAACTTGTTAAATTGTTTTTTAGCTTGTTCGTTGAGTAGCATTTTGTTAAAAGGCTCTGCGTAGGTTATGTGACTATTTACTATGAAAAAATGGCCGTATCAACTAAATAAGTGACTTTCAACCTTCCACTTGAAATAATTGCCTTTCGGCAACATCATATATACCGAGTTACATCGCATGTACCAAGGGTGTGGATGTACATGAACACTGTACTACAAAAAACAAGCCATCCTGCTTCACATAGTTGGCTAGATAATAAAAGATATACCTGTACACATTATTATCTCGCTACTCGGAATAAAACTTGTTGTTTATTATTTTGTCCCGAAATCTGACGTAAGACACGCTATGCAACTTTAATTGTAACCAAAATAAATATTATCAGTACCACATAAAATCGCATGTCTACTATTGCTAGAAGAATGATAAACTTTGATATATGCCTTGCATAAAACTGTTTAATTTTTATAGATGAATAACAATTGACGATTGGAAAAGTACAAAAAAACATAAGATACGTTACATCAAAATCAAATTAATAAAACCAAAGCTGCAAATAAATTCATATTTGGTGTGTATTTTTAATTAATAATTTATTAGTAAATGTGAAATAACAAACTATTGCAAAGACCCCCAATAAAAACGAAATTCATTGTTAAAAAAAACAAGACATAAGGTACGTAACAGTAAGATACGTAATGCAAAATTTACACTTCCTTTGTCGATTTTATGATACGCATATACAACTATGACACGTAAAAGGTTGAAAGACGCTGATTTAGTAGATATAGTAATTTCCGCATAGTAAATAGTCACAAAACACGTGCAGATAACTTTTTACAAAATGCTACTCAAGGGATGTGCTAAAGAGCAATTTAACGAGTTAACGTAGAATGGACCTATAAGAGTTATAAGTGTCATCAGGTTATACTGTCAATTGCGTAGTCGGCAAACATGGAAAGCTTTAATATACATGTATTTCATATCAACGATAAGTAATGAACGACGGTTAGTCTGTCGACTCTGTTCTTATAAATAATATTATAATGAATAGGGATTATTACATGGCTGTGGTGTTCCGGTGGGCTGTATCGCACGAGTTTATGATGTGACGTTGTATTCTATGAGCTCGCAGGGCAATTGGAATAACATTTTACACAATCAACGAGTGCGATACAACCCACCTGAACATCACATCCATGTAATATTCCATGTATTATATCCCGATCAAAAACAAAATTGCAAATATACAACGCAACAAATAATTTATTAATCCACACATGTGGTGTGCCAAATATGGGTATTTTTGCATACGATTGATTTCTCGTGCCGTAGTTAAAGGCGTGTTGACGTCATTAGTAACGTCAATATGGCTGCAGCGGAGCGTACGCTAAATGTTTTAGCAAACCATTTGGTGGAAATAGTTAGTCGGCCATATGCAAGCAAAATAAGCATGAAATTGACACCCATGAATTTGTTGATTTCATAAAAAAATTAAATAACAAAGAAAAAAAGAAAACAGACATCGGACGTTAATCGGGTAAAAAAACGGTTTTAAAGAAAGGTTGAAGATA
Organism: Congeria kusceri; assembly: GCA_027627225.1. NCBI lineage: Eukaryota > Metazoa > Mollusca > Bivalvia > Myida > Dreissenidae > Congeria > Congeria kusceri. Next base: position 5,395,758 of record CM051032.1, on the reverse strand, counting down.
GAAAACTGTTTGGAATTCCGGCGGACGAGACAAACATATTTTAATGTAATTGTTGTAGTACATACAGTTTGTTGTAAGTACAGTTTGTTGGTTTAATAAATCGATGCAACTAATTAAAATATGGCTTAATTGACTTGCGTTGACGTTATGTAATAAAAAGGTTAAATCACAGATATGGTGCGCCTTTAGGCCGTATCGGGGCACCTTCGGAAGTATTGGCCGTTGGGCTAATGGGTTAGCCAAAGGTGTGCCGATATGACCTAAAGGCGCACCATAGCGTGTATTAACATATTTTTATTTCATAAATGTGAATTCCGGAAATTCGTTCTGGTCGCTTGTATTTTGTACCGATAATATACCAGTATTTTAGTCAGAATATCTATAGGTATATAATAAACCCAATTATTCAATTAGCTGAAACATTAAGATCTTTAATCACAAAATATAGAGCGATTGCTAATTTAAGCATTGCAAAGATACATGAAGGAGAAAACCAAAACATTTTGAGTACATTTACCTCTTCTTTTTGTGAACGCTGAATATCTGTATACTGGCGCAGTGCCTAAATCCGCCACTTGCCCACATCCGCCACCCCATCCGAATAAGCGTTTTTTACCGGCGATTTCTATTTTGTTGATCTCAGTCAATCAGATACTTTCCCTTAACACTGCTGACGAGTTTTTATCTTGATTTGTGCATAAATAAATATTTAATCCAATTATTTTGTAGATAACCCCTAAATGCAAACAAACTACATGCGGGGAATCTATTTCATACTGCGCATGCGCAGTTTTGAGGTCCCGCATTGTGTCCATGATAAAATTAAATTATCGTGTTTTAAATTAATAATTCCATGTAAGCATGTGCAGCATAAAAATAACCATTATTCATTGGCATAACATACAATAAAATGCGAAAAAATTGCATATTTAGAGCGCAAATGTCTCGCCACTCAAAACCCTAATTATTTGTCCCACATGCACGCAGGGCCTCAGTTTCAGAGCTATTTTTATAATAATAAATGAGTATTGGGAAGAAATTGAAACATTGTATTAACAACAGACAGCAAGCTGCGTAATATAGAAAATTAAATAAGAACAATAGTCAAATGTGGAATAAGCACGTCACGGTTCCTGATCTACGATTTCCACCAAGCAACTTCGGATCACAGTGTGTTTTTCTTGAACACTAGAAAATGAACCTTAAAAAAACAAAAGCGGGATTTTTGTCAATAGGAGTCAATACAAGTTGCTTTGAAAACAGAATTTATAAAACATTATTATTTTCGAGCAGTTTGAACATTTTAAAGAGGGGTGGCGGATTTAGGCACTCCCGCACTCATTTTTTACACAGTTTAGGCCTTCAAATTCGATAAATATTTTTCATTTGCCAAGTATTTGAAATGTAACCAAACACGCACGCAAATGCACATTAAACCTAACTTGATTTATGTAAATATTTATGTCAATCGGTAAACAACTATTGAAAATATCGTAAAAATACAACATTAAACACATTATAAAATTCAACAAAATTATAATTTAGCGACAACTACTCACAAAATATGGCACTTTTTTCCCACCATACTAACGAGTGACAGTTTTTTTTATTTCATCTTAGTAATGTATAAACATTAACCTGCAACAACAATTGTGCACTCCATTTAAAGCAACTTCTGTCTGTTATTGATAAGTTTCTACTGGATATCCCAATATTTTATTTCTAGTGACTGTTTCGCATCCGATTGCAAACGTTTGAGCTCATCAAGGAAAATATCGAATATGCCGGATAATTCTTCTTTCATCTGCTTGTCCAATGACAATGCATTGGCCACTGGTGCGTTGAGCTGTTAAAATAAGACGAACGTTTATTGATGTGCTAAGTACCTATTACATCTGAGACATTTTTGCATTAGTATTTCATTATTCGCAGGAGCATATTATTTCACAACGTGGTTTCTTACTGATCCAATGTCCTTTAAACAAGTATCTGCCTGTGTCTTCAAGATGCTGCGAATGAGGTGTTTCATTTCTTCTAGCCAGTCAAATGAGGCGTCAATTTCCATATGATCGACATCAAGTTCATCCATCGCGTTGCTCACAAAAACAATCCGCATGAAAATACAATTTTGCATATTCTAGTGAATTTTAAATCTTACTGAGTTATACTTACTTGTGTTGAGAGATACTCTTCGACTTCGATCGCACTGTGCCTCGAATAAGATCTGTTATTTCTTCCAAGGATTTTGCATGGTGTTCAATGTTTCTTTCTTCTAGCCAGCAAAATGAGGTATCAATATTCATAAGATCCACATCGCAGTCATTCATTGTGATGTTGCAAACGGGTTTAATAATAACAAATAACGTTGACTGTGTACAGTACTATTATGTGATTTTCAGAATGTACTACATTTAATGTGAATACAATGACTAAAGAAAATTGAGGAGCCTAATTACTCTACCGCGATTGCCAATTTCTACTTTGCAAATATAAATATCACGATTTATGCATCGCTTGTCATTATTCCAATGTAATAAATAGTCGGAAATAACACAAATAATTATATGTCCTTGATCATTGTAACTTTGCCATGTCTATCGATTTACCATTTCGTTTCAGTAGTTATAAATGATTACAGTATTTAACTACAAAGCAACCATTGCAACTCAATTTAATTGCATTCCTTTGAGTTTGTGATTCTATACAATTTAATATCTATTTTACATATAAACCGGTATAACCGATTCCCGTTAAAGCATTGTAGGACCATATTTTTCACAATTCCTATTTTTCACAAATGTGAAAAATATTAATTCATTTTTCACAGGTGTGAAAAATAGGATATCATTCTTCACACATCGCAATCTCATTCTTCACTTTTTCTGTGAAATGTGTGATCGAGTCCAGTTTTTGATATGTACTCAAATCATATTCTCCACACATGAACAAACGTGTTCAAATTTTCAAAAGAGTGAATTTGTTACATCACAATCCTATTTTTCACACTGTATGAGCCCAAAAAACAAACGGGGTGAATTACGGTACGGTACGGTATGCAGGGTATGGTACGATATGGTACGGCACGGTATCGGAAAGTTAAGTATGGTACGGTTTGGTATGGAATGGCATGGTATGGCATGTCATGCCATGGCATAGCATGGCATGGTATGGCATGGTATAGCATGTCATGTCATGGCATGGTATAGCATTGCGTAGCATGGCATAGTATTGTACAGCATGGCATAGCATGGTATGGTTGGTAATGCTATGGTATGGACATGTACGGTACGGTGCGGTGCGGTGCGGTACGGTACGGTACGGTTAGGTACGGTACGGTACGGTTAGGTACGGTACGGTTAGGTATGGTTAGGTACGGTTAGGTACGGTTAGGTACGGTACGGTTAGGTACGGTACGGTTTGGTTCGGTACGATAGGGTAAAGAACGATACGGTACGGAACTAACGATACGGAAGGTACGATACGCAACGCTACAGTACTGTCCAAACGTACGTACTAACATGTGCGGAGGTTCTAATAAGATCATTATATTACCGTTCGTGTATAAGTATTTTCTAGTAACATATGCATGGTTATTTTGGTTTTAATAATCCAAAATAAGACGTTTGTTTGTACGTACGTTCGGATGCGTGCATTGGTTAATATCCCAATAAAAAGGTGTACGTTAGTATGGACGTACGCGAGGATATGTGCATTTTACTAATTAGGTTTTGACTAACGATTAAGCGCATGTATACATAAGTAGCTTCTACATAGGGCTTAGTTTTTCATAGTAATGACCATACTGATGATAATGTTAAGTATAATGATAATAATGGTGATGAAGACAATTGTGATGATGACGATGATGACGATGATGACGATGATGACAATGATGATGATGATGACGATGGTAACGATAGTGACGATGGTGACGATGATGGTGATGATGATGATAATAATGATGAAGATGATGATGATGATGATGAAGAAACTGATGATGACGACGACGACGACGACGATGATGATGATGATGATGATGATGATTACTGTATAATTATACTCCAAATAATGATTTCATCGATTGTCGCCATACAATTTCCCATAAAATATGTGAAAAATGTGATCCTTACGCATACCACCTTTTTGGCCAATCACATTCTTCACACTTATAAATGTGTCAAATGAGATCCTATTCTTCACAGACGTGTGAAAAATATTATTTGTGAAAAATATGATCCTACAAAGCATTTTATAAGTTGGGGTTTACTATGTAATATAGATTGACTGTAACATTTGCTATATCGAGCGGTTGTTAGCTTTTTTTCAATATTGGAAATATATTCGTAAGAACTGGTATACAATGCCATATGCTGGTAAAAAGAGGGCGGAAACAGGATCAGAAACCGCTACAAGACTTGTATTTTCACATCTTACAAAGTTAAACTTATGCATTAACATTGCAGTGATTTGTATTTTAACCAATTTAAGATACGTTATTTATGCTCTATTTTTTTTTATCGCAACTTGTCAGCGCCAAAATAATAGAAGCAGAAACATCACCGAGATCTTATCAACAGAAACATATCAGAGAAATTTCACAAAACCGAAATAACGTTAGCTTCTGCGGTGCGTTATCGAAAAAGCCATAAATGAAAGGGACCGGTATATCAGCGAAACAACTCTCCAGATACAGATACAGATAGCGTGTCAGACTTTTGTTCCAGAGGTCGTCGGCGCGAGCCCGGACAGAGGCATTTTTTCATCTTGTTAAAGCTTAGGATCTGACAGGAGTTGTCATTTCATACCATATTTTATTAAACGAGCTCAGGAATTTTAGTTAATAAGCGAGCCTTTGGGTTTTTTATCATATGCTTTTAAACGAAAAAAAAAAAAATTATTATTTTACCAAAAGATGTTGATAAATCCCAAAAGTTGTGTACTGACGTGACGTCGTTTCATGCTGACGACGTCATTTCACCAAAATAACGTCATGAGATTGGTCGGTCAAAGAATATTAAGCCAATGAAAACGCCCAAAATGTAATCTTACACATGTGTAAGATACGAATATTCGTAATGGGTGCATTACGTGGCTAACAAGTTATAGCATGTGCACACCGAAATACCGGCTCCTTATCAGCGAATGCACCACTTTCCAGCGAAGACGAAAACGGAGAGACGGTGGGTTAGCATATATTGGTTTTTATACGTTTTTGCTTTGATTTTCAAAACAAAATTATATAAAGATGTCAGAAGCAATAAAGAGTCATTACAGAAAATATAAAGTTACAGAACCTTATATTTTCCAAGAAAAGGCGAGTTAAAATCGAACAATATGTGTTTTCGATGTATTTTGTCAAATTTATATAGTTTTATCGCCGCAAATAGCTTATTTCGCAAAAATCTAAATCGAAAGACTTTTTTGCGCATTGTTCTACTAGTAATCACACCAATTTTCCGAATTGTTCATGGTTTTATATTAGAGATATAACGTCCTGAAGTGATGGGGTGTACAAAACAATGGCACCAGTTATCATCGAGTTCATGTTTTTACCGGCACCAGTGATCAGCGAAACTTCATGTAGTTACACATTTAAGCATTTGTCACAAATTGATCATCAAATACTCACTTAGATACATCACACATCTATTGTTTATCATAATCCGCCCCAGAGGCATGCGTTTTCGTCCGTACGCGCGCCTCTACATATGATACGATAAATGCATGTAGAACGTTCTGGAAAATAGTGAATGATGATAACTCTGTTCACGCGCTGGGAAGCATTACACATCGATGTGGCGAGCGACAACTGTACATAGAGCTTTCGGGTGAATAGTGGTATGTAGCCGATCTGTAATACTACCGCATTTATTGTTTAACACCCGAATGAATATGGCTTTGTGCCAAGTGTGGGCTGCAATTCTGTGCGTTTATATTTGTTATTGAAAAATGTGTCTTTGTAATGTGAGCTGCACTGTGCAGAGGTAGATTGCTTAATCGTTTAGTGTGGTTTTCTATTATTAGGTTGCTTGAGTTTCGCTTGTGTTAAAATTTGAACCTATGTTAACTTGTTATACTAAAATTTGATATATATTGAAAAATATTAAAAATTATATTAGTGTTATTTACACTGTAGTAACAACGCAATTGCTTAAACACAAAGAAATGATTTCGAAATCGTGTTCAAACATGCTGACCGATAATATGTATTCTGAAATATATATTCTTCATTACCTAGTTGCAGTTCTGTACGATGACAGTTATGTTTATTCGTTCTAACCACAATTCATATGTAAACCGTAATGGACTATGCCTATTAAAGAAGATAAATCAGAAAACAACTAAAAATACCATATTAATGGTACTTCTTCACATATTTTCATATTTTTATAAACGTGTCTTATCTTAAAACCTAAAACATATGGACAAACAAACCAAATATTCTCAAATTGAATAGTAGGTTAATTTAATCACTAGGCCAATGAGGCCTGCATGAGAAGTCGTGTAGTTTTAGCTTTGTTTTTTTAGTGGTACCAATATTTCAAAAAAATCGACGAAACGAGTTGCAAACCGTTTAATTTGTGCCATGTCAGTCGATGTTAAACATTTAACGACTCTTTGTTTTCGATTATATTTCTGTGTCATTTCGCTCTTTTTATAGTAATGTTGTGTTTTGTTTTGCACTTGCACTTGCTATATTTAAGCCAGGTTGCGGATATCATATTTCAGACTTATGCAATATTGAACATGTTTGTACAAACACGAATTGTATCGCATGGGACTAAAGCAAGTGGGTTTATAATCGCATCGTCAGTTGAAAGCTGATTATGCACACTAGAGTAATCTAGTGAACTTTAACAAGTTTACAAGTTACAGATAACTTGCTAGATATTGGTGTAATCTCCAGTTATGCGCCTCCATATTCATTACATGTTAGTATATTTGGATCTAACTAAACGCCTCTATAGACATTTTATTGTAATGTGTCGTGCTAAATACACGTAATGATTCACAACTAAGTTTGAGAGTGTGATTAAAGCTTGGCTTATACACAGTCTGTTATTTGCCACTTATCGCTGTTATGTTGTGACCAGATTTGTATTTTCTTCAAGGTAGGATGTTTATCTTGTCCGTTAACAAGTAAACCAGTAACTTAATTGTAATTTTGTAATCAACAGTTATGAGGGTGCATATTTTTTGTGTTAGTTTATCTAAAACTAATGAAAACCAATACATGTCATGTAGTTCAACATTTTAACAGTTTATAAACATTGAAGCGTAACTTGTTTGCATTTTAATTGGTACGTTTGTATCTCTATACTGCGTTGACAATGTAACGCCCCTTTTATTAAATCTAGCATTATCGCAAGTAATTGCAATCTAAAGATATGCCACATTAACAAAACAATAACAAGATTCATTATCCACAGAATGAAAGTCGACAGGGTGGCAGGATGCTATTTCGCCACATGTACTGTTTTCCAGCAATGTATTTGCAATATCACATTAACAACATACCGTGTAGCTAATATTTAGTATATAACACATTTATGAAAATCTGTTATTTAAGGTATAAAGACCCTAATGGGACTTTTTTCAGACCTTGATTTTCTTCTTATCTCTGATAATTAAATTATGATACTAAACTGTGGAATATAAACACAATCTAACCACACGTTTTGACAAAAAATGCGATTTTTCTTATAACCCCTAATTTTTCTATTTCAACCTAAAATTCTGATGGGGTACACTTACAAAAATGACTGACATATTGTCAAAATGTATTTGATTTATTCCCGAATAGCTTTAATTTATACGTAAAAGGTGTATCTTATGACAAAGTATAACAAACATAAGTACTAAAGTTGATCAACAATACTTATTACATTCAATTTGGCTAAGCATATGGTAAAAAACAACAGATTTCATTACAGTAAAAATACGCCAAATACCAATTATTGTAATTTTTTTAACTTTTATTTCATAGTATGTCAAAATCAGTAATACCAAAATATAACATAACCTTTTCTGAGAGGAAAAGGGTATAAATTGACATAGGTTCACCACAAAAATCTCAAGGTATAACATTTGGACTGAAGCAACCCTATGTTATAAAAAATATGAAAAATAAGACAACTAAAAAAGCAAATATTTTCCTTCGATGTTAAAATAATTTTTTCTCTTATAATTATAATCTATTACCAGTATCGATATTAAATGATTTATTTTTGCATTAATGTTAAAGAAATAGTGTTTTGTGTAAACATTTTAAAAAATACAAATGTAACTAGCTGAGGTTCACATATCCTTGGTTACCAAATTCAGGAAAAAAAAACATTTTTTATAAGTGTGTGTTTCAGAAAATTCAATGGACATTTTCATTACATTGAGTTAACACAATTCAAAACACTGGAAAATCTGTGTGATAACTTCATCAAGACTCTTCTTGACGCTTGTGACTATTGGTAAAATGTCACTGTTTTTGGATAAAAAGGTGTCTCTTAGACCATTCTCATCATTTCGCCGATACATAATTTTCAGATGTTTTTTTTACAGCGGTAGATCTCGTAAAAATTTCACAGTGGAACAGGCCCAAGTTTACACAATGAACAGTATTTTAAATTATCCAACAGAACACCAAACTCGATCACCCGACGTCCCGCTCTCCACCCATCTCGACTGACTAAGTTTTTGGTGTGAATGAATGTTATTTCACAGCAAGAAGCACGTATCTCCTTTACGCAGATATGTTTTTATATACGAATGATTATGTTCAATAATACTAATAATCCTTGGACGTTTATTTATAACTATTTTAACTTAAGTGCAAGGAAATACACCAGAAACATCGCGAAAATGTCATGATTAAATGTTAACAGAAAATCCCAACAATGACGTCATTTGAAGGTATTCCCCATGTCAGAGTACCTTGTTTTTCTTCAAACTACATTTTTACATTCATCTTTAAAGACAAATAAGCATTTATTTCACACATTTAATTGAAAATAACTCAACATTCAAAATGTAATGTTTATTTCGCGAAAATAATTTCTGTTTCGGATCAGATCGATTAGATTTACGGTAAGTGGCGAATGGGCCGAAGTTAACCGATATTTCGCGAGTATTTCCGAAGTCATTAGGATCTTTCTATCTTAATGCTCATAACAGTCGTTTATAGTTTTAAGGATACTGCCCACTGTATAATTTATATTCGTTATCCAGTTATACATATACATATACATTGTTAATTCTGTCACGTCGAAGAAACTACCTTAGCCGAATAAAATCTATAGTCTGACTTAAGATGACACCCCTCTTAGACTGTCAATGTAAAAAGAAACAACGATTTTATGACCGCAACCTAAAATGACTGTTAGATTACACCGATCTGTTAAAACGGATGTTTAAGGGATAATATGTATCAATATGTATGTATTGGAAACAATTGCAAGTTACACTAATTATTCATTAAAGTTCACATGCGAAGAAAATATGCATCCATACATTTTAGTTTAGTCATAAAATAATTTGTACTTATTATAAGTATTTTGTTATTAAAACAGATATCATTATTGATGACATTGTTTGTTTGAACAAGTGTGAACGCTGTTTAAAATAACAAATTTAAATCAGTGAAAAAAATATGTTTAAATAGGTAGAACCATGCAATCTACAATATGTTATAAAAGTTTTGCCTGACTTCACAGTTTTTAAGAATTCTACTGAAACATCATTGTTTTACTATTATGAGGGTCTACTTTATTAACATAAAACAAAGAAAGAAATACTTTCTCTTTCTTATAAGAAGACCTACCGTAACCCAAATTCGACGACACCTAAATTCGACGATGTTTTGTTTTTATCGTGTAATCCGAATTCACGCGAGATTTGCAAAGTGAAGGTCGTTTATGTTTCTTCCCACGGTCTACTTACGCTTTACGCTCCCGATATTTGCCGAAAATAATGATATTAGACAGGTAATTGACAGTTTTATGACAAATTTTACTGAAATAAATTACTTTTCTTCATATTTGTCGAGCAAAATCTGTAAATTCGCCCGTTTTCTACTTAAAATCAATCGTAGTACACAACATCGTCTGCCATTGATAGTAAAGATAGTAAAAGTCACGTGGTATGACGTCATTTGCTTCGCCTTTAGAAATCTACGGAAGCGCATAAGGACAAAATAATTGAAAACACAGAGCACATAATTTAAAAAATAGAGCCTTCTGGCCATCAGATTGTTTTGATTTTTTTTCTTCAGAAAATTGATATTAAAAGAGACCCTTATCGAAGTGGTTATGACCAAACAGATTTGAAATTAGCATATGATGCTGTGGTGCTTAATCACATGTCTGTTCAAAGAGCTGCCACTACCTATGGTGTACCAGTAACTACATTGAAAGATAGGGTCCATGGTAACATCCAAGTTGAGAATGTACAGTAAGGCCGCACCCTGGTGTTTACCAAAGAACAAGAAACCCTTCTAGCCCAGCATTTTAATACAATGGCAGAGGTTGGGTACGGGTACTCTCGCACAGAGGCAATCAATCTGGCATCTCAATCTGGCATCTCAATCTGGCATCTGACTATGCTGTTCACCTAGGCCTCCGAGACAGTGATCACCCTCTTACTTTACGTTGGTTTTACAAATTCCTGAACAGATTCCCTGAACTGTCTATTAAAAAGCCACGAAGTCTAGAATCTGCGCGTGCAAGATGTGCCACCAGAGGGGCCATTTCCAACTACTTCACTGAGCTGAATAACGTTCTTAGTGCAAATGATTTGCTGAGTCGGCCAGAAATTTTATTCAATGTTGATGAGAAAGGCCTATCAATTGACCACAAACCACCCAAAATTATCACTGGTGCATTATACAAGGCCAAAGCGGTTATATCTGGAAAGTCCTAAACTGTCACCTTGACTGGGGGAGCCAATGCAATGGGGAATCAGGTACCGCCATTTTTGTCTTTCCGGGCAAACTCATGTTACCTGAATTGCTGAAAGGTGCTTCTGCTGGAGCCACAGGTGTTGTATCCGAAAGCGGATGGTCCAACACTGAGATTTTCAGCCAGTACATGAAGGAACATTTGGTCGAGTATTTGCCACCTCACAATGCCAAGTCACCAGTCCTTGTTCTCTATGATGGTCACAAAAGTCACATCTCAATGACACAGATTCAATGGGCCAAAGAAAACCACGTCATACTGTTTGTCTTTCCTCCACATTGCAGCCATCTGCTCCAGCCATCAGACATAAGCTGTTTTGGTCCCTTTGAAGCATCATGGATACATGCGTGAATCAGGTGGTAGAGTGATCAGCCGATATGATGTGTGCAGACTGGCATGTAAGGTATATTCAAACACTCTGACACCATCCAATGTGCAAGCAGCATTCAAGAAGAGTGGAATATACCCTCTAAACCAAGATGTTTTCACAGACTCTGACATTGCCCCATCATTGAGCTTCGCAGCTGCAACTGGAAGTGACCATAGCAAAACAAAACAAACCGAAATCCAAGTTGAAACACCCAACAATAAATCTCCAAACACATTCCTAGATAACAGAGGTGGACACATTTTAGAAAATGTGAAAGTTACTAAAATCAGTAACAACCTAAGCAAAGTGGTAGGAGGGAAGGCGATCACTGAAGATGCAGTCATTACAAAGATAAAATATAACATAGAGTCACAGTCAACATCGAAGAAGAGAAAGTTCATACCCCAATTTAAAGATAAACAAACACACAAGAAAGGAGCCTCAGAAATGAATAGCAAGAAAGGGAAACAACCACAAGTTTAACCAGAGAAAGTGAAGAAAGTCACTATCATAGATTCTGACGATGATGCTTCTGCAACGGACGAAGAAAACTGCTGTGTGTTTGGCAAATTTAGCCCTGAAAGAACTTATTATGACCACATCAAGATAGTGCAGGGGGACAATGTGACACTTGTAACAAGTGGGTCCACTTGTCATTCTGTTCTAAAGTAAAGGTCATCAGGCGTGGTGATAGTATTCACTGTCCCAAATGTAGCAAGGCAGATGAGTAAACAATAACAGTGAAAAACTTACCTGTAAATATGTTCAAAAGTGTTATAAAATTATCACGTTTTGACTCTTGAGTTCATTTTGTTCAAAACTGCAGTATAGCCCACCATACATTTACCTCTGTGAAGCTATGGATATCCACCAATCAAAATCGTCGAATTTAGGTGACCTTTCATTTGCCCTGGAAGTGGGTCATGTGCCGCCATTTTCTGTGGACAATGTGCGATTAAATGGATGATAATCATCTTGGAAACATTCCAAGGTACTAAAACGAAGTTCAAAGTTATAGTTTGTGTGATCTAACACTTCAGTGTTTCTTTAATTTATTTGTTATTACTGCATCTGTCTGTTACATCGTCGAATTTGGGTTACACCGTGATACCAGGAGGCGTTTCATAAATATTTACGATCTTTCTACGCGCGTAATATTTTACGTATCGATATTTATTTAGTTGTTTACGATTATACATAAATTCCGTTTCATCAACGACATCATAAATGCACTATACATAAATATACGACTACATAAATTATGGTGAATGTTTACCGAAAATATTGTGACGCAGTCTTATTTTTTGAAATGACGTCATTGTCGCGCGCTACTTTCCAAATAAACAAGTTGAGGAACAGGAACGTGAACTTAATATTCTTGTCACCGTTGTTATTTTTACTGTATTTCTTGATATGTTTATTATTTAAAACGAAGAACAACATGTACATAGACCTAATTGCCTACTGTAGGTACTGTACGTGTGTGGTTTTCCTTGAAACCGATCTACTAAGGTATGTTTTTTTATAAGATGTATACTCCAACCTCATTATATCGCGCTACTCACTGTAACGCGCTATTTTTATAACTCGTAATTTTTTTCATCCAGCGCCACCTACCGGTTGTTTACATTAGCAATCTGCGTCACTACGCACTTTCATTTTGGTTTTGACGAATTATTTGCAGAAATATGTTCCGAGTCGCGGTAAGTTGATACATTTTTCACTTTAAAGTGTATTTTCATCGATTTCAAACACTACATTCGGATTGTTTGTCTTAACCATGAAAATGCAGTCATCGTTTGTGGTCGTCTGGAAATCTGACAGGTCACGTGACACCGGCTGTCAAAAAAATAAAACTACGGAAGCGAGTTTTGTCAAAATTTTAAATATAAACATACATAGGGTTAAACATAAAATGTTGCATTTTCCAATTTTAACAATTCAAATGAGAATTTTCTTTCTTGTTTAGGAAGCACAACCTAAAAAGCGACGACTTCAGTATGATAGGGCAAACCTACAGAGGGCCTTTGAGGCTACAGTGGGAGGCATTTCTGCTTATAGAGCATCAAAAATGCACTCTGTACCAGCAACAACCCTGAGGGATAGAATAAAAGGTCGTGTTGAAGCTGATGCCAAAGTAGGTCATGAGACAATTTTTAACTCCTGAAGAAGAGAAACAATTGTATGAGCATGTAACATACATGGCAGAAATCGGATTTGGGTACACCACAAAATCCATTCAGTGTATGGGAAAAGATTATGCTGAGTCATTGGGCAAAAACATGAAACCTGATTAGAAATGTTTGAGCGACAATTGGTTTTATGGATTTTCCAAAAGATGGCCAGACCTTAAATCAGTAAAACCACAAAAACTAGCTATTGCAAGGGCCAAAACATCAAGACAAACATTGGATAAATATTATGATGAACTTTTTGAAGTACTAACAAACAACAAAGTAATTGACAAACCTCAGAAAATTTTAAACATCGATGAATCAGGGGTCAACAGTGAGCATACCCCTCCAAAGATCGTCTGCAAAAAGGACACCGTTCCTCAAAATGCAACTTCAGCGCGATCGTCTACAGTAACTGTCATCGCTGCTGGTAATGCAGCTGGACAAAGTGTGCCCCCATATTATGTCTTCCCAGGGCAGCGGTGGAGTGATGACCTCTTGAAAGGTGCGTGTCCAGGGGGGGGGGGGGGGGCGGGAGATGTCGAAATCAGGATGGTCCAATACATCAGTTTTTCTAAATTAATTGACAAAACATTTTGTTTCTTTTGTGCAAACAGATGGCGAATACCCCACCCTCATACTGTACGATGGCCATCGTTCCCACATCTCATTAACACTGGCTGAATAGGCAAAAGCAAACAATATCGTTCTGTTCGTTCTACCGCCACATTCAAGTCACCTGACGCAACCACTGGACGTTGGCATTTTCGGCCCATTCAAGAACATCTATTATCAAGAATGCCACGCTTCCTGAAATCAAATCCTGGATTGAACATAACAAAGTACAACATTGCCCAACTTACGTCGAAGCCTTACCTTAAAGCACGTACACCTGAAAATTTAACATCAGCATTTAAAAAGACTGGAATATCCTCATTCAACAAAGCAGCTATAAATGACTCCAAGATAGCGCCATCTACAATCTTCGATGAACCTGCTACCGCATCTGATTCAACTGAGCAGAACGATGATGCCACTAGAACCCAACATATTGAGAACAACGACGCTGTTAGTGCAACAAATGAACAATCTGAGTCACAGGCTGTTGATTTCTTTACCAGAAAAACAATAACAAAGGCAGTAAAACCCAAACCCAAAAGATTTGTGCCTCCATTTAAGATAACAGGCAACCTGTTGCATGAAAATAATGAAGAGCAGCTTACAGCTGCAGCTGACAAATCTACAGTACCCCATGTTCCTGAAAAGAAAGCAAAAGACAAAACATATGAACCCCAATCTAGTACATCAGGACTAAGCAAACAAAGTGACCCAATATTCAGACCTGAGGATGCCAACAGTGATGAGGAAAGTGATATTGACACTGAAACATGTTGCGTGTGTGATAGGTTTGAGCCAGAAGACATTGACAAGTTCCCTTTTGTAACATTAGTTACATGGAGAAAGTGTGACAAGTGCCCTCATTGGACACATTTGAAATTATGCTCCAAGGTCAGAGTTATCAGGCGAGACACTGAATTTCTGTGCCCCCATTGTGTATCAACAGCACAGTAATAACAATTGCAAATACAGGAAAATATCAGTCTTGATTAGTTTAAATGGAAAACTATTTCAATTTCATGTTGAAATTTCATGTTGAATTGTACATTTTGACAAAATAGTGTAAGATAGCTCTTTTGTATCAGCCCATGTGATTTATGACTGTTATTGCCCACCGTAGTTGATAAAATATTATGTTGTAAAAATAGCACGATACACTGGAGTGACCTACATTTTTCCGAAATTTTGACAGGTTCTTAGTTTGTTTCATATACGTTCATAATATTGACATCCATATGAAATAAATGTGATGATGATGTGATATAATGTTTTTTTTAATGAATTGTATATGAAATAAAGATACTGTTTTTGTCTTATTGATAAATATGTTTTGATTTTCTACAAGTAGCGCGATACAGTGAGGTCCCATGATAGTTGTATTCATTACATCTGGAACGAAATTGTGTTTAACGACCACAGTACAATACACATTAAAAAATAATGCACCATTGAATGAATAAGCGACCCCAAATGCGAGGGACTACAGTAGGCCTACATCTCTGCGAAGATTTTATTTCAAAATGGGCTATGTACACACATAGATCTAGCTACTTTTATGGTTAATTTTTTTAGTCTTTATTTTCCAACTTAATTGTGTTCTTTGGTCACTTTTCATAGCAAAATTCATAAAAAAAGCAACACATAACGTAAATATACGACCGCTCCTACCCAGTCGAAATTTTATGTATGAAATTAATGTAGTCTGAAGTTACGATTTGTTTGATGAAACGTGATTTTGGTTAAACGTCGTAATTAATGTAAGTCGTAGCGTACGACTGGTAGTAAACCGTTGATGAAAACACCTCCCTGGTGCCTAACTTTAGCTGTTATAAAAAAATAAGGAGGCGTTTCATCAATATTAACGATTTTTCTATAATCGTAATTTACATATCGATATTTATGTAGTTGTTTACGATTATACATAAATTCCGTTTCATCAACGACATCGTAAATGCACTATCCATAAATATGCGGCTACATAAATAATGGTG
The DNA here is from genome assembly GCA_027627225.1 of Congeria kusceri. NCBI lineage: Eukaryota > Metazoa > Mollusca > Bivalvia > Myida > Dreissenidae > Congeria > Congeria kusceri. The sequence continues at coordinate 5,379,656 of CM051032.1, read as the reverse complement.
AATGTTTACCGAAAATATTGCGACGCAGTCTAATTTTTGGAAATGATGTCATTGTCGCGCGCTGCTTTCGAAATAAACAAGTTGAGGAAATGGGTTAAAAACAAGGACGTGAAATTAAAATTCTTGTCATCCTTGTAATGTTTACTGTATTTCTTGATATGTTTATTATCAAAAACCGGAGAACAACATGTACATAAAGCAGCTAATCTACCGTAGGTACTCTACATGTCACGGTGTACCTTGAACTCGATGTACTTAGGTATGTTTTATAGATTTATGTGTTTTAGTTAAATCGGGAATGAAATTATGTTTACAGACTATTATAAACATTAAAAATAATGCACAAAAGAATTGATAAGTGACCCAAAATGCGAGCGTCTACAGTAGGCTTACATCGAAGTATTTATTCCAAAATTGGAAAGGTACACGCATAGAACTAGCTACTCTTATGGTTAAATACTTAAGTCCTTATTTTCCAACTTAATTTTGTTCTTTGATCGCTTTTCATAGCAAAATTCAACAAAAAATAAAACAGTACTTAAAATATACGACCGCTCCTACCAGTCGTAGATTTATGTATGAAATTTATGTAGTCTGACGTTACGATTTGTTTGATGAAACGTGATTTCGGTGAAACGTCGTAATTTATGTAAGTCGTAACGTATGACTGGTAGTAAACCTTTAATGAAACGCATCCCATTGTAGTCCATAGACATAACGCCACTTAGGAAAAAAAAATCTATGTTTCGGGCAACCCGTCTTTACCTAGCGAAAAGACCCGACCCGAAAGTTTTAAGCGACGATTGTTTTTATTGAAATCCGTTTTCTTAAGATTTTAGATAATTTTCAATGTATTTAGACCGAAATGTGTCTTAAAAAAGGTAAACAAAACTCAATTCCGACCCTACCTAAATTTTTTAGGACCGTTGCCCGAACCACACTATTTATTTGTTGGGCCTTATCAACAAGTTCTTAGTAAACAGGTATTTAAACAAAACAAAGACAACCATAACAACTTAGTAATATATACAATGAGACCTGCCATTAAAAAGTACCAAATTTACTTTATTTATTAAATTTTTAAATGACATTGAAAAATGTTAGTTTATATGATACATAAACCTAGCGAATTCTGTTCTTTGTCCGAGTTTATCGTGAGTTTTGTAGACTGAAAACTTATATTTTTGGATACTATTAAAATATGACTGACATCTAACATGTTTAATAACGACAAAAATTCTCCGCATATAACATATACATATATGGTGATGTACTGATTAAAGGGACGAACCCTGAAATGTTCCATTACATAATATCATAAAAGGTTTAATATTGAAAAAATCTCACGACTAATACAAGGAGAAAACCATCAAAAGAAAAATAATGCCTCTGCTGCGCATGTAGCATAACGCAACACGCAACACATTTTAGATGTTCGTAACTTTTATTGTCCAAATTTTCTTTTATACAAAATCTTAATATTTCTTAGAATAATATTCAACTGGAAACTTCAACTGATTGAGAAGGTGGCACTCCCATACGGGAGCTGCCGTAATAACTCCTACTTGATAACATTCTGGTTCTGACCCTCTAACTAACTGAACTGAACAATTTTATCTTATTTAACATCATTTATATACCATTCAGCCAGACAGCCCAATCGCTCTATCAGACTAATGAAGGTGAAATACCAATATTTTTATGTAACAACTTATCATAAACGAAATAAACATTCTGATCCTGCTGACAGCTTAATAATTACAATAGTCAAGTGGAGCACGATTGTAAACCTACTTTCGTAATAAATGTAAATTAACTTGATTGTATATTGTTTGTATTAGACGGTTAAGTAACTCAGGGTCCAATATATAGCTTAAAGCATTAAAACATCGATAACTACACTAATAATCAGATTTCTGATAATATGACAAACAACACCTTATTAACACCAGACAAAGCAATTGTTAATTTTATATCAAGTTTCCTAACGGGCTTAGGTTTTAAATGCTACAATCTAGGACTAAACAATTTCATAAAGCTTAAAATATTTGACTACGTCACACGCAGGGACGAACACACGACTTTCGGATAAAAATCGGTGTCGTTAACCAGCCCAAGGTGCTTGCATGCACAGGCGTACATTTTAACTCTTTGATACAAGTGCTCTAAAACAGTTAAAAACGCTTTATAATATGTGCCTGATGTTTATTCATTAACGACCCACTATTTAGAATGCATTTTTGTATCAGAAATGTAATTTCGCTAATTTATATATAGTTGTGTTTTTCTCTTTTTTAATCGGTTATGTTAGAAATTGTCAAGTGGTTAATCTGTGAATAGGTCCAAACTAATAAAAATCATATCTTATGATACACTACGCAATATGAAAATCATGCACTAAAGTTATATTGTGAACACATCCTTTAAAGTATATATATCAGATTTATTATTGGAGATAGTGGACTTAGTAAATATGTCGATGAGTAAAAAACTTTAAATATAAACAACGTAAAGCCCCAGCTGCATCGGAGAGAGAACTCTTAGTTACTGCACGAGGTCCTTGATTTAAGGCAGGTGTTCAATTGGCAATACGACCCAGCACATTACAAAACACGTAATAAACACTAAACCCAAATATGAATAAAACAGAGTTCACCGTTTCGGAACGGTCAAGGACAAAATTAACATTTGCCGTTTAAAATGACCATGTTTCTGAAATTGTAAATTCGTAAAATTTATCTAAAAAGTTATTTAAACATTTCTAAGACGTTAGAAAACGGCCTATATATCCTATATGACGCATGATGCTTATCGATTTTCTTCGAAGTTTTCTGAGGAAGTTTCTTCGATTTGTTAGATGAAATAATGTTATCAATTATTGTGGCATTTTATAAACATTTTATTACATCAATTACAGATTTCTACAGGAGCTTTCAAGTATTAAGTCTCACAGAATGGATGACAGAGACAACCGTATCATAGACGAGAATGATGTTGGTAAAATGGACATTGACGCTGCTTTTGATTGGCTAGAGGAAAATAAGATAAGTCATCAGCTTCACTCCTTAGAAGAGATGAGAACACTCATTCGATTAACTTTACATGCGAATGCTAGTGGATCTAGTGCCGGAAAAGAATCATCTCAGTCGAATGTGGTAACAAATTATGATATTTAGAGAAATACTATAATGTTAATTTCCCTCCTTTGTTACATAGTGTAACATATCAGATAATATACTATAAAAAGTGACATGTAGATCGCATTACTATCAAACAGTGGACGTATTTGGACGGACACTCCTTTCATCAATATTATCATTAATGAAGTGTATGTGGTATTGTTGTTCTACCATGGTATAATTGTATTTTCATGCATGACAGGCCCTACTCGTTTAGTGCTGTTTTTTCTGTTAACATTGTATGATTTTCTTTAGTCAGAGTCAGACTTAAACGAAGTATTATCAAGTGATAAAGAAATGCGGGATCAAATAGGCTCCTTATATGAGGAACTCTTAAAAACTATCAACACGAATTGGACTGGCCTAAACGAATTCGTATCAACGTGGTGCGGATGTGAAATTGAAAGACAGCTGAACAAACATAAAGATGAACTTCAACACATGGATTGTCCGATCGTCATAGCAGGTGACTGATATGTATATGCTTTACAATTAATGGTCAATGATTGGGTGTACATCATATTACTCGGAATCAACTCTAAAGTCAGCATTTTCAGTAAAATGAATCAATTTAAACTAAACAAACAATTTTATACCAAAAACGTATGTAGTTTATTATTTGTTATTGTTATAAATCACAAAAACCGTTATATTTTATATATTTACATTACACGCGCACTTTGTTAGTGTTATAACGTAATCAATGAAACAATAAATCGTCCATACACAATTATAATTATAAGATTTTAATAAATGCATTAAAATTCACTAGACGGGACCAATTATATTAAACCTAAAACATGTTTTCCAAAAATCAAACACGCTATAATCAATATTGATACGATTTTGTAATATATGTATAGTTTTAAAGTTGCCAATGTATTGGGACAAAAAAGGGACCCAACAAGGTTTTTTAACATTTCTGACCCTTGGGTTAGTGTTAGGTTTAGGGTGAGGATTAGGTGTGTGTTCCCTTCGTTCGGGCCAGGGTTAGGGTTAGGGTTAGGTTCAGTTCGGTGTAGTTTAAAGAAAAATGCGGTATGCCTCGCCGTTATATTATTCTAAGCCTCGCCTGATATATTACACAACAGAAGGCAGCAACCTGTTATCCTCTATATATCCCCTGTTTAAACTTAAAACATTACCATCCAAATAATGTACAGCACCGTATGAACTTGCATGAAATATGACATGCGTTGCAGACATGTATTTATCAAATGCTATACCTTCCTTATACGCCCATTTCAAATATGTTTTATCTTACACATATGTAAGAGAATCTATCAAGCATTTCCATTTGCATTTTCATTGGCCAGATATATCACTTATGCGCGTGAGGCATCGATTGCAAGTACTCTTCCGTATGACGTCATCAACATTTCTCCAGTTGGTTTTGATTGCATAATGTTTAACCCATTAATCTTGTTAAGGGCATTTGCGAAATTATTGTGAGAAAATGTTTACATTTGTGTCGATTGTATTCGGAACTGTTTTTTAAGCGCAACTATGACATTACTGACGTAGTAGTTCGGCAAAATATGTGGTTTAGAAACTGTAACGAAGTGAGTAAACCTACAATTGTACGCTGTTCGAGCATGTGATAAAACAGATCTAACACTCGTTGTCATTTAATACAAGGTTTATTACATTCGTCCAGAAAATGTGTTTGTAAGCTCGCCAAAGGCTCGCTTAGACAAACTCTGAACTCGTCTTAATTAAATCGTGCATTAAATGACAACTCGTGTCAGAGCCTATGTATGCAACGCAATGTGTCTGCACCATAACTGACATGTATAAAACATGATTAAAACATGTTAAAATAGAAGACTACTACCCGAATTGAAAATGGTTCATTGAAAAATTAAAATTTTCACAAGTAGCAAGTCATTTATAATACAATATAACAATTCTAAATTATGAAATTCAATACAGGAGAGACGAGTGCTGGAAAGAGTTGTTTCCTTAACGTTCTTCTTGGAGAGGATGTACTTCCGGTTAGCCTGCTCTGTGCAACCTCGACGATCTGTGTTATTCATCCCATACCACCAGGCGAAAAACCGTACTTCAAGGTTGATGGAGAAAAGCATGAGGGAAATAAGACGGAACTTAAAGGGCAACTGAAGACAAAACTGACATCCCGATCTAAAACTGTTCAGATTAAACCAGTTGATATTTACTGGCAAGTGCCGTTGGTTGGATTAAACGTACGTATGCTTTGCCTCCTGATATTCAGCATACGTCGGATTTAATAAAAAATCAAATGCGATTATTATTATTGTTATTATTATTATTATTATTATTATTATTATTATTATTACTATTACTATTATTATTATTTAATCAAGCGATCTACGCCGTACAACAATAAATATATTTGGGTTTAAAGTTATTTGATGTTTTTGGACAGAAATATTTAAAATACTGTCCTTCTCCTTTCGTCATCTATTTCTTTCTCTCTATCAGATTAGTCTTCGCTTTCTCTTTCAACCTTCATCCATTTCTTCGGATTTACATTTTTCTATTATTTTTATTTTGTACCATTATTCTGATAACTTATAACACAAGGCTGTCGCTGTCGTATGTTACATAGTACCATGCACAATACTATTACTGGAGAAGAGCCTTATAAGATCGTATCTTTTGTTCTCATCCATTTTCTGAACGTGCGAATTACTTGTAGCTGCAACTGTAAAGGTTTTGTATATTGCATGTGTTCGAAATATAAAGTATGTTTTAATCAAAATTCCAAATAATTTGTTTAAGAAACACATCGTCTTTGTGGATACACCTGGGATAGGTGAGAACGAGCAAATGTCCGACAAAGTTTTTGAGTACCTGCCCAACGCCGCTGCCTTCATATATGTCATAAACTGTGCAAACGCCGGGGGTGTACAGGAAGATAAGGTACTTGTTTGTCTAATCCTGAAATCGACCGTTCCAAGGCGGGGACTCTAGTTTAATTCATATTTGTGGTTTGTGTTTATTTCGTGCCCTTTCTTATTATGCTGTGTGGTATTTGCAGTTGGCCACTTGCCTGAAATAATCGACCGTAAAATAATAATTAGCGCTAATGGAGCTGGAGTTTTATATATTAAATTTGGCTATTTTTACACCATCAAATTTGTCAGTAAAATAACGAAACAAATAACAATAACTTGAGTATATTAATTTCAATTGATTAAATATATAACTTTTGTTAAGTAAAAACAACTCCGGTTAACTATTTGCAAAATATGAACAACTATTTTAAAGGTGCTAATAGTGAAAACAAATTGAACAAACCTTAGGACAGATATATCTTTGTGAAATTAAGAGGTTTTAAGGTAACCTTAACAGTCACTATAATTAATTATTATTATACGTTTCCGTAACTTAATGACACTTTTGAGGGGAAATGTAACTTAATTAAAAATCTTAGCGTAAGACTAAGGATCGCGTTTTTTCTATAACGATCATCTAAAATAAAATAAATAAGTAATATAAAAATACCATCTTCAAATGGAAAAATGCTAACGTTATTGAACAAATATATAACATCACAACACAAAAAAAGTGGAATACTATAAAAGCGAAGGGCATTCAGCATCTTAATACATCTATGTTCTCATACATTTTCAGCTGGTTCAGATTTTTAAGAAGGTCCTTGAATACGACAATTCAAGTAGCTTATTTAGTTTCGACCCAGCTTGTACTCTGTTCGTGTGCAACAAATGGGATGTGGTAGTTGGTAGGGTCAGACAAGAAGAATGCACTGAACAGAATGTAGTGGACGATATATCATCACATCTTTGTAAATACTTACCAGGATTTTCACGGGATAAGTTTATATACAAGATGAGCACAACAGAGGTAAATATTTCGTTTCTTTTGCAAAACTCCAGTAACGTTTGTGGGCAATCTTTTATTTTATTTTCAATTTTATGTAAAAAAATGTTCGGACTAGGTTTACCTATCAAGACGGTTATTGCCGTTTTAATCTTAGTATATTAGTATTTATGTTTCGTGTATAAGTTATGAGCCGCATCGAGCTGTTAAATAGGGATGCAACTGGTAGCAATTTTTGGTCGGTGGGGTCAGGTCGGGTCAGGTATCTTTCTTCGGTCGGGTATTTGCGGGTACCCCATCTACTTTGCACCTCCAGAGGGCTGTTCCGGTCAGTAAACTTTGTTTCTACCCTGAATATTAGACGATAAAAGAAATTTTTCTCGTTTGTGACATTTTTAAAAACAGTTCTGGTGTCAGATGTTGTCCTGCCTTGTAATTTTAATCATTTATGTATATCTGGCTTCTCATTGCTTTTATATTACTTGACCCAGCGCATTGGGGAGCATCCACCAGTTTTACTGATATCCTTGTTATTGATAGTAATTGTTATACTGCTAACATCTAAACTATATCAGAATTTAGCACATTTGACGCATAATTAAAGCTACAAATATGTTGCGATCGGATATTAGTTTTGTAACAATTTTAGAAAGGAACCATGAAGTTTGAACTGTACCTGTTTCCTTAATAGTTATTTTTCACTGGACTTTTGTCATCAACATTGTTGTTTGTTACGGTGAATTCTCTGCCGAATAGGGCCCAATTCTTTCAGCTCTAGAGTTCATATTTTACCCCAAAATCTAATTTTTTTCTATTAATGACTTCATTTGAATGATCAGGAAACCAACAAAATTATCAAGTTAAACCTGAAAGAAAAAGATACATGTATACAGAATATTCGTATTACAGGATATTTACGTTCTAAGAAATAAACCTTGATAAAATCTTTTTGTTTTTTTTAAGTATTCTCGTTTCGATAAATGGAGATTTGTTCAGTAATTTATTTTCATAGATTTTTTGAAGAGGGTTTCAGGTAATAATTTAGCGGGAAATGATGCACGAGCTTCTTGTGTACCTTTATATATACGTTATAAATGTATTGATTCGTCATTCGAGGTGTGTTTTTGATGGGGAAAAGATATTGCAAAGAAAAAAGAAATAATGAATACTGAATAACCACACTCCCAACCATCGTTCGCTGTACAATTTGATTAGTTCTTTTCTTTAAAGATAAATTTGACATTTACTTAGGTTTTTGTCATATAAATTCCGATGCTCTAAGTTGTTATTCAGTTCCGTTAAAAGCCAATGCACTCTGCCACACCTATTTCCTCAACTGAAACTCCTTGGTTTAGGACGTCTTTCCATACCGCTGTTCAGTGGGGTTCGTTCAGCGTTGCACTGCAATATCCAAGAGAGCCCGTAGAATATTTCCTTCTATTTGTAAACACCTGTCAAATACAAACACCTATGCCTATTGGGTCTTGGTTTTATTAATTTGTTGAATATAGTTTTAGATTAAGAAGAATTTTAACAAAGATGACGAAGATTAAAAAGGTTGAATTACGCCATTATCTTGATATCCGACCAGGCCCGATTTTTCTAATGAGGAACCGGACTCGACTTAATTTTTATGGAATCGATAATGCGGGTATTTTCGGGTACCCGTTGCATCTCTACTGTTAAAATGAGTTTTTCTACTGCTGATGCATATAAAATTGCATGATCTTGTCTTCATTATCGTCATTAAGTTTGTTGTTTTTTGTTTTAATTTGGTATGAATTGCATGACTGAGTTATCAGGGATGTGATTTATAATGTTGTGCTCTACTTCATATATTTATTTTCAGGCACTACGATATATGAAATCTGGAATGGGTGACAGCACATACTATGCCGAGCTAAAAAATGGACTTAAACGCTTGGTGATACAGGGTCAAACAAGTAAATCCAGAATGCATTATAGGTAATATAGCAAATATATATCGGACAAAATTACACAACAGTTAGAACTGAGTTCGTCTTCTCGGTGTGTAGTTACAATTACTTTGTAATTGACTTTCTTTATTATATGTATATTATCTTGCACAGAAATAAGAAGTCTTTTAAAATGTTCGTTTGACTGCTTAAGACATTAAGAATATAATAGCTGACATGCAAATTGCAATTAACATGCGTGCACTTTGAAATACAGTTAAAATTAGAAGGAATTTCAGTTGTTTGCCAAGTTTCATGACGATACCTTCTAGAAATGGCTTTGGTCGGTTTCATCTGAAACTTTTGTCTCAATGACCAAGTGAACAAGTTTTATCCGCTCTGAATTACATGGATAATAAGTGGAGCGACAATCCGAGTTGAGCTTTGTTTGGTTTTATAATGCATGTTTTATCCTCATCTACACTGCCGTTTCTACTCTAGATTAAGATGTTACTGAATGCCAAAGCATGAAAGTAAAATTAATACAGTCGGCTCTTGTGTTAAAACTACACGAACATTTCACCCTTAAAGATCGTTTGAAATTCCTTCAAAACGAGTTTAGCTGATGATATACCACTTACATGATGTTATTGGCATTTCTTTTGAGGCGTTATAAGCACTCTTGTTGTATTGTTAATTTACTAAAAAATACTCTTTATTTACAGGTGGTTTGTTCATGTTCTTCGACAAATAGACACGTTTGTTTCGTCCAAAAAACGACACGCTAATGCTTCCATAGATGAAAAGAAGCAGTTGCGCATACAAGTTGACACCAAACTGAAAAATATTGAAGAAAACAAAAATAAGGTAGACACACTTTTTATTATCCCGATATACTGAAAGTAATGAGAACTTGATAATAAACTCTTTTCAGACAAAGATATGTGATACATTTTTTTAAGAAAAAGTAATAAATAACATTTCGAGCCTCGTGGTATTTTACAGTTGATCGAATAATTGCAATACACTTGGAGTTGTGTCATTAATAATGTAAACTCATAGTCAGCTATTCTCCGTGGACTATGATTAAGGAAAACGAAATATTTTATATTAATAATTTAATATATAAATACTATTATGTTATACAAAGGCATCTGCATTAAATAAATAATAAATAATATCCCAAATAATTATGTTTTCAATTAAAACATCAACTACACTGCTTGAACAAAAAGAGGTGGGTATCAAGGGGTGTTTCAAATTCACCAAATTGGTGTCATAAGAACAAAAAAAAATATATAGCACACTAACCACCTACGCCATTCTGATTTGTATGATATTTATGCAGAAATATGGATATAAAGACATTCACACTTATTTCATTAAATGAAAGAAAAGGGTTAATCAAACATGACCTAAATTATAAAAAAATTATCAGAATACACTTATCTTGTACCTATTTAACATACCGTAGTATTTTGTATCATTTAAACCAATACGTTTATCTTAATTTTAGATTTCTTTTATGCTGTTGCCCTTTGAGACCCTTTTGGAAGGCTTAGAGCTTTTAAATGATAAACTTCCGTTCATAAAGTTGACAAGTTCTTTGCCACAATTTGTAAACCAATTATGATATGCAAATGATGTACACAATTCACAGGTAAGAGATAAACTTATGATGAAATGTAAAGAATTCAGCGATGATATGGGGATAGCTATCCACGCACATCTTACAAAAGAAGAAGTAAAAGGACGCATACACGCCATGTGCAAGAACTTCTTCATGTCATCAGAGCGCCGGACGATGATGCTTTCCAGTATGCAGCAAAACACCGAATAATGGAAATTGTTGTCAAAGAAATAGATGCCTGGGAAAAAGCGGAACAATATTGGAGACGTACCGTCGAATATTTTACACACGAAATTGAACGAGAATTCCGCAGTCTAGATGAAGAATGCCGAGAAGCTGAAGCCGCTATTGATAACATAGAAAGATTGCCATACGGTAATTACTACACTATACTTTGATATAATATACACTATACAATTCCATAATAAACGTTTGCGTTATGTGATCTGAATATCAATTAAACACTCCCCATTAACTGTATATTATTTCTTTTTTGATCACACGATAACGTTTGCCCGTATTTCGCCATGTTTATAACAGATTTAACTTAACGCGCTGTAGAAACGTCATATTGATCACGCCATCTTAATATTGACATGTCTAAATATAGCTGTGCAGACTCAATTGTCATGCCAGTAAATGGTTAAAGGGACTATTTCAACGAAAATTTGGCTTTCTATTGGACTATTATTTATTGTATATGATAGTAAAGCGCTATACTAGGACATGTGCATTAAATAAATACAAAATTGCGCTATCATGCTAGGTAAGAAATCATGTGTAAACTATGATTATATAAAATGCTCCCAATTCTGACGTCAACATGAACACAGAAAAATGGCCAAACAAACAAGACCCATATTATAAATAGATTTTTATTTCAGAATTCGTTAACTCTAATCAGATTATATATACACTGTTTTAACCGTTATATTATATTAATATCTAAATTAAAAAAAAAAATTGCCCCCTTGGGGCCCTTTTCGAAGACATAGTCCCTTTAAGGTCATGTCTACGAAGCATTGGAAAGTACGGAAGGCTGATTCTGCATTTTTTAACTAGATAACTATTGTTTGTGAAATGGTAATGTGAGGCCTCGGCTTGATATAAATAATATCAACCCTTGGAAAGTCAGCTATCACCTCGGTTGATATAATATTTCTCGGGATGATATTATTGTTCATTATACCTCACTTTTATGTACAATGATCAATTCCCATTACCCGAGAAAGAGATATTTTCACTGACAAAAACATTTGATCACGTGACCAAGCGAAGTGACTGTCAGGTCATGTGACCGCACTGACATTTTGAATGTTATATAAGGGAAAGTAACTGCGTCAGTTTTTTTAGCCGCATCATGAAAAGATTGCCTCCCTTGTCGTCATTCAATGTGTGAACAAGCGATTCTCTTAGTTAACTGCCAGACAAATAGTTTGCAAGTATTTCGAAAGATGAAAGAAGATTTAGATATTTTTCAATCTCGATGGGCAGAAAAATTAAGCATGTGTTTACCTTTTTTTACACAATTTCTGTTCGGTTTTATAAAATAAATATCATATGGCAGCGTGTGTGACATTGATATTGTCAACCCTCCAAACATAATGTAACCACTCGGCATTCGCCTCGAGTGACGTTCTGCCCTCGGTTTGACAATATCAACGTCACACACGCTGCCATATGATATTTATATAATATCAACCTCTCAGTTGTTATTTATATAATATCAGCCTCTCAGCCATTTCTTATTAAATGAGGCAGCAGCTGGGAAAATGGGTACAATGGTTCAAAAATCACATTTTCAGATTCTTTCATTTTTTTTAAAGAGCAACGTTTCAGGAGCAAGTTCTGAAAATTTCATGATACTGGCTGGCATTCATAATAAAAAAATTAGAGCATTTTTAGTATGGTCGATTATTTTGAAAAATAACAAAAATTATGTATCCAGTTGTAAGAATGTTTTAATTCTTACATGCATGTCAAAGTGTTTGCAGTATACCTACAAAATTGCATTATGTTCTGATTAACATACACTTTCATATATCAGATACTAAAATAAGTCAACAGGTAAACTGATCAACAACGGTTATATAGTGTTCGTTGCCATGGTTACAAAAGTACAAAAACATGATTTTTCTATTGATTTTGGTATTGTTTTAACACTTTTCTGACTGTTAGTGGAATAATTAAGAGAGACACTACAAAGTAACATTTCTGGCATATTGAGAGTAGACATTTGAAAAATATGTTGGTTATTAATATAAATATAAAACATTACAAAATTGACAAATTGTTCACACATAGCATGTTCTTGTTAAGAATAAGAAACAAAGCTGATGAACTCAGTAGCATCAATACAACACTTAAACTCAATGATGTGTATGTCTTGTAAATACACATACATTTGTACACATGTACATGTATATTGATAATTGTTATTGCAACCGATGATGAACATTACCATGGTAATAAAGTGTCATTCACATTGATCACATACAACAACAAAATTGAAAAAAAAATGAAATGTTCATTACATTTATTCAATCTCAAAAAACAGTTTACTTGGCCTTTAAACACTTTGCAAACAGTTTACTTGGCCTTTAAACACTTTGCAAACAGTTTACTTGGCCTTTAAACACTTTGCAAACAGTTTACTTGGCCTTTAAACACTTTGCAAACAGTTTACTTGGCCTTTAAACACTTTGCAAACAGTTCACTTGGCCTTTAAACACTTTGCAAACAGTTTACTTGGCCTTTAAACACTTTGCAAACAGTTTACTTGGCCTTTAAACACTTTGCAAAGAGCAATAATAAGTTTTGAGGCTTCAAACCTGCAAAATTCATGCATGTAGTTGTACAAATTCCACTGTACTTAAGACTTGGACCTGTGATGACAACTGGGAGTAGTGACTGGATCGAATATGTTACCAATGTTGACACCTTTACATGTTACAAATCCTGGGTCAATTGAGGTGAGCATGAAGTTGTTGCAATAACCCCTTCAACGGCAAACAGCATTGGCCTGAACACTGTCTCCAATCATAGAAATTTAGTGTCTCATACACAACATATGCTGAGTTAGGGCCATTCCGTGACGATCTTCTCACACTGCAATTTTAAATACCCAAAATCTTCAATCAAAATCATGTGTTGAATATTTTATTGAAATGAAGCTAATTAAATAAATAATCTGCATGTGTGTTAATATACACTAATTTTCTTTACAATTTAAAAATCTGAGCTACACATTAAAAACATGTGTGCTCTATTGAACACTTTTGTGCATGTATCATCAATACTCAGCAGTTTATATTGAAAATGTAGAACTGAATCTACAAAACTATAAAGGTATGGTAGTTTCCAAAATCCTTGTTCTGCTCATAATTGCAGATGGTCATGTATTTTGTAAATATTAGAAATCTTAATTCAACTGACTTAAGGTATTAAGTATGCTCAATATTACCAGTACTTGCACGCAAGTCTTATATTGCTCATTGATCATTTGCAGGATTTAACACGGGGTCAGTGACCATTATTAGTAATCTGCATTACATTCTAATCTGGAGCTCTGTTTATTTGATTTGAGAACCAGATTCTTATAAACCGAAACTTATAATCATCTATGTGTAAATGTTGTGGATACAAATAAAGTGGTTCGACATTTACCAATACTGGTTTATTCATTTATTACATTTAATATAACTAAAATTCTTTCTTAAACATAATAAACTTTGAAATGAGTACCGGGTGTTTGTACATTTTAGCTAAATTAAATGCACAGTAAAGTTTACAGTGTATCTGATTTACTCGTAGCTAAAATATACAGAATCATGAACATTTGAACATTATTACATCTTTGCAATAGCTATGATCACAACAATCTGAAAACACTGTTAATGGGGAAAGTTTACAACCAAAGTATTTGTTATGTTTACCGTTTAATAACGACGCGGAATGTGAATGTAAAAAATAGCCAGGCCCGCTGTCAGTGAACATGTCTGAGACCCTGAAATGCATTTTGAGTAGTGTAGATAGTGTAGTAGTGTCATCACTAAACTACAATGCAATCAACACAATCAGAAAATTTTCATACATTGAATGTCATCATTAAATTTTATTGTGATTTTACAAAAATAAATTAAATTTGAAGTGGTGTAATTAAATATGGTGTCCGCCTTGAACATAGTAGGCCGTCAGTTCAGTCCCTACACGGGGAGCTTTTCACTGATCTTCTTACAGATACAATGTTTACATTTTCAATATTGAGTTATTAAACATCATCATTATTAGGAAATTCTGAGTCATTGCATGCATCAACTTTTTTACTAGATTCAGTCAATCACTGCCATCTTAGCATTCATTTTGGGCACCGAAGTGACTGATTAAGAATTTAATGTTGTTTTGCATTCTTTGTAGTACTAGTACAGAAACCTCAATGAATTTCTTCTAAAAATAATGTTCTTGACTAGTCAATATTCAACAGGAATTGTAGAGCATTGACTTTGCTGAGAATATGTCTTGACATTTTTAATAAACCGCAATTGACTATCGTTGTTGGTATGGATTTGTATTCAAAGAAAAGTGACATCAAAATAACTTCCGGGTCAATGTATCTGCTTTTAATTTCAACATATTTTAACATATAAGGTACATGTCATGACAACTGATATATATTAAATGCTTACCTTAAATTTGGTATCCGCTATCCAGAACCAGTCGAAAATAAATGGTAGTATTAGCAGCGTGCCAAGAATTTTGCAAAATATTTTTTCACTTGTTAACGGCGCCATTTTGGAAAAAACACAACCGCACAGTAAAACTCCTCGCAGCGGTTACCTCCCCTATCGGTTAACGGTAACCACTGCAATCACAAGCAAAATCCTTCCAGATCTGGAAGGATTACTTGTTTGTAACTTTTACTTATTTAATGCAACTCAGTGCAATTTTCTACATAATTGGACTTTGTATATATCCGTTTGCAGCCAATAATGAAAACAGAAAAAGAAAATAACTAATTTAAACCATAAATATTATCTAGAAGATTTAAATCGATCATCATCACGTGGTTTGTTATGACGGCAGGGATTTGATTACTGGTGAGCGAGAATTTGGCGGACGAAATATGCATTTATTTTGGGACAGTTTTTATTTATGAACAAACTCAAGGATGCAAATTCGCGGCTTAGATTCTGGGTTGATCACTCGTTTGCGTATGTAAACAAAATAAGTTTCACTGTGCGCATGCGCAACAATAGAGGCCCTGAAAGGGGTACATAAAACACTGTCTTTTTCACGTTGACAGTAGTATTTTCAAGACGTTTTTTAAACTGTGAAATATACGGAGAAATGCTTTATAACTTTATTGAATCTATATTAGAAAACAAATAAATAATCAGACGCGTAAATTATATCAAAATTATACCACTTTATCAAATGATTTAGTACTTACTAGAGACTATAAGAAAGGCGTTGAAACAAATACGGAAGCATGACGTTTTAAAGAGTTTACTAGACGTAACGTATATATGTAGCTACTACGCACGTTCTTAACGTCGCAGCGGGTTAAATAATGTTCTGCCAGAGTTCCTCTGCTATAATGAGCAGACATTCAAAACTATCACAACTATCAAAACTATCTGGGCCCCAAATTGGGATTTTATCGCGCATGCGCACGTCCTTTTACTTCCCCAGACTATCAACGTAAACATTTGGGGTTTTACCAAAAAATAAACTCACTATTTTCGAAGAAAAACAAAACGTACTTGACAATGTTTAAGCGTTTATTTGTATAATGATGATAAAATACGAAAAGCGGTTACGAAACACGAATATTTATAAACGTCCGGATGATACTACTGTCCGACAAATACTCGCTAACCAGTAGAGCTATGCTCGGAACAAGTCAAATCTCTGTGCGGAGGTTGCCGCACAGTCGCAAGTAGTTTTGGCGATTGCACAGGTTAAATACTAGTAAAATTAATAAAACTCCGAGAAATAATATTGTTAATGAATTAGTGGTCGTTGAGTACAAACTATACACACATAAATAATAATTAACCGTGACATTTCAGCTAAATTGCACCGTGTAATTTATCACAAACAATGTGACGTTTTAAAATCACGTTTTTTACGATAATGTCATTTGAGCAACAGTACTCAAAGTCACTGAGAACGTCACGTAAATTTTATGTTATTATACCGAACACACTGTATAGCATATAAAAAACGATTAGTTCAACACTGTTGGATAAAGTAAACACACGCAGTCTAATGACGTCATTTTATTCGTTTTTGTGACGTCATTTTATGAATAATATGATATTCCATTTTCAGCTTCTGTGCGAATCGCAGCAACGAAAATGCAGTCATGGAGATATTATTTGAAGGATAAATGGGACAATGCTGTTAGTCCGTGGTTAATAAATTGGGGATTTAAACTAGGTGCTTTTGAATTTTCAATGCGTTTAGTGGTGACCAAACTTCATCATTTTGGTAAGTTACTAAACCGAGATAAATATATGAGAAAGTTGTTGAAAGTAGTCATGCAAGAGTGCTTCAGTGAAGAATCTGTTCGCCACCATATATCAGAAACTTATTTTGTGCCAATAGGACATAAAATACAAGAGCAGTGCGACCACAGAATATCAACGCGAATACGGTCGTGTAAGGGTCTGCTAGAATCAATTGTGCACGATAGCCGAAATGCAGATGAAATAAGCAGCGAATGCAAGAAAATGGACGAGAATGTGCAATTCATTTACCAAAATATGGACAAAGTCCGAGTAAAGGCACAGTTTGAAAGGATGACATTAAGATAAATCGATTGAACAACAAGATTTGCACGGAAATATCATTTGGGTCTTTTTCCAGCGAACATCAAACGTTCTTTACGTTAAAGTATAATATATTGTCGTATATATCCATACGCTTTATATTCATGATCTTCTTCCAGAGACATTTCCATCCAAGCCGTCATAGAATTAGACAATTTATGTATTAGCCTATAGAGATAAAAGTATTTCGATTGTAAACAGAGTAAACAGAATACATATAATTATTGAACTAATACTGAATGTCATTTTGCCATGTTTTTTTTAATTATGTTTATGTTATATTTATGGCGTTGACATTTGTGAAAGCCAAAATTCTGGAGTAACCTAACGAGGTGAGTCATATAAATCAAGACATTCAGTGCGCAAACTCAAAGCACTAAGTAAATATTAACAACACAAAATAGCTATTAGCCTGTATCGTATAATATTCCCGCATATATTTTTTGCTAAAACATCCTGTCACTGAATACCAATTTATCTTTTAAAAAGCATTTAATTGCACTTAAATGTTTTGAAAGTAGTATTTATCCAAACTCTAACGATTATATATTATCTTGCTTCATGTCATCATCTAGATGAATGGTGATAATGAAAACAAACTTCAATTTGCTTGTTTGTAAAGTATGTTTGTTCTTACGGAGCAAGTTCAAGGTTATTGAACTTACTGCGAGTTTAACATTGGATGAACATATCAAACGCCACCGTCCTTAATGTCACTGTGTAGAAGCGCGGCGTCTTTATTTAATGACAACTACCCAGCAAGCAAAATATAGGGGGCCCATATGGGTTTTGTATCCTATGTGATACCCATATGGCCTGCCCATATGGGGCCGATATGGATTTTGCAATCGGGAACCATATGGGTCCAATATGGGCCAGCCCATATGGGCTTGCCCAGAAACAGCCCATATGGGACCCATATGTGCATGTTTGCTGGATATTGTGTGTATCTGGTAGGAGCGCATGCGCTGTTATCTATTTACCGTTAATTCATTACAAAGAATCCTTATTAAATAAAAGCTTTCTCAAAAACAGAATTTTCGATAATTTAAAAATATTTATAAATAAATATTTATGAATATTTATTAGTTAGGTAATTCCATACGTTACTCTCGATTTTAATCATTGTTGAAAGATTCAAAAGGTGAAAGTATTCAAATTTTATTAAGTTTTTAAATTTCAGCCAAACAACAAAAGACCTTTGCAAACCATGCACTATTTTTAGTTTTATTTCGCAAATTAGCTTTTCGTGTACGCAATTTCCAGAAGACCCTTATTATACTCGTATCATTCTAACTTAAACATTTAAGACCATAATATGAATGAGAGGAATTATGTAAACGTATTGTGAGTGTTAATTTGTGAATTAAGAACTATTCAGAGTTAAAACTTTCTAAATGTTTCTCCATCTTTGGATATTCGTTTTATAAATATATAATGGCGAAAGTTATATACGGTGGAATGTTATTTCTTGTTTTCTTTTTACTGCATGTGTGCAGCATGGAAGCATAATGTCTTACAGTACAGTAAACGCTTCAGACATTATTGTTTGTGTTAAAACAATAAAGTCATCATTAAGTAACATGTGCTAAATGTGTGATGATTGTTAATTATAAATTGGTATATACTGTTTAATATTGCTTAATTGTGTTGCTTAATTGTCCAATATTTTATTTACATGGACTGACTAAATTGGTATATACTGTTTAATATTGCTTAATTTTGTTGTTTAAATTTCCAATATTTTATTTACATGGACTGACTAAACTTTATGTTTATTCTTTCACATCCCACAGTATTTTTCTTTTTTCTTTATTTCTCGTATTTTTATTAAATATATGTCAATTTGAATTGTACGTTTATTGGGAACAACTCGGTCTGACGCAAGAGCATTAGGTTGTTATATATCGTTTTTGTTATACATGATCTGTTTGTAGATTTGTATTTGAAAAATTAAAAAGCATCGAATAATGATATGTTAAAAGCCGTACAACACCTGCATTACACGAGCGTCTCTGGCAGCGGATGCATACCAATAATTATATAACATAATATTATTATGTAGTATTTAATTATGTTTAAAAAAAATAAGGGCTCCATACACATTAAGACGTTGTGTTGTTGCGGAATACAAATTATCGTAAATAAATAGGGATTCAATTTACATGGAATTTCTGAGGCATTTACTTTAGAAATTTCAAATAAGCTACATAAATACGTACAGCCCCTGTAGAATATGAGTCCAATGTTTAATTAGCTATTTCATGCACATTGAATTTTTTATATCGACATTTTTGTTTCTACAGATAGAAGCCTTTAACGGCGCCCTATGATGCTTAGAATAGTAATTTCTTGTATTTTTGATATTAACAAGATATTTAAAGAAACATAACGACTTTGGGAAGTTTAACTGAAACAAGAAGGCGTTTTTATGGGTGTCGATTCTTGTTAAATGTTTGCCTTTTGCATTTCGTGATCTTAAGCACTGTGCCATTATCAGTTTATTATTAATCAACTTTACAATATTACGCACAATATCAGTAAAAAAATGAACACCTTATATCAGTTAGCATAAGTAAATAAAACGATCAACTGTTCCTGTATCAATTCAACTGTTCCTGTATGGGATCAAAGCAACGTAATTGGCTAAAAAACAGTGCCTCAATGAGATTTAGCGCTTTTAATTGGTAAGTTGAACTGTTCTTATATGACATTGGAAATATGAACGGTTTTGGAAACAAAATGACGCCATCTTGAGATAAATTCAACAAAACACACAAAAATCGGATTTGTAAAATGTTCATTGTTATGTTTTTCAAATAATTGAAGTTCTTATTATCCTTCATAATAACCTTAAAGAGGTTAGGAATTTAAGATAATAATGTTATGTTGATTAATAAAATACTTATTAAATTAAGTGATTTCATAGAGGCACTGTCATTTGTCCTCGGTCAGCTGTATTGGCATTCGCCCTACGGGTTCATGCCAATACAGCAGACCTCGGACAAATAACAGTGCCTGTATGAAATCACTTATTTAATAACATCATATTAATATACTTTTTATATTGCAGTATGTTAGGTGTATCAAGTCTTTCCATTGTTGACAGCACGCCTTATACTCGTCATACAATAGCACCATTCGTCATGTTACACCGTTATATAACATACTATTCCCTTTTTTGTCCTTTAGTAAATATTGTATAATTGAAACTTATATTTAACTTGTTAAGGACATATATTTAATCGTCATGCAATATATGCAATGTTGGTATTAACTACTTTAAAGGTTAATTATCGTATTTTGAGTTTGTAAGAATTTCATGATTGATTAACTACTGCGTATTATATTTGCCGATCTAAAACATGTGTCTGCCATTTATTAAATTATCGAATGGATGTATTACTAATTACTATGGTAAGATATTTTTTACAGAATGTTTATTAAGATATTTACGTCTGTATGTACTAAGAATTAGTTGTAATTCTCTATAATTATGATGAATAATGTTTAAATATTCCTGACAATGAAACCTACATAATTTTGGAATGCAACACAGCTTTCTGTCTTTTCAAAAGTATATTCAGTGTGTATTTAAAAATATCAATTTGAGAACCTAAAATACAAAGATTGTTAAGATAAGTAATTATAGGGCCCCAATGTGATGATAACAGATAATGGATTATATTTGTGTACACTTATTCATGACATCCTACACATAACAGTCACTCTGCAATATTTCGCTTAAATCTTGGTTTGTTGGATAACGTATCAATTATTTAAAATAACAAAGCAAAGGTTTATACACATACAGTGTTTTAATGTTTCATATAGTTGTATATGTAATATTTAGTTTCCTGCAGCTTGCTCTGTATTAAATGACCAACAAAATTTATAGCAATAACCTGCATAGTTTAATTATTACGTATGCAATATTAATATATTTCATATATGAAAGCTAGTACTTCACAAACATTGCTTCAAACTGATATTGCGAACAAAAACGACGTTTGGTGATTATAAATATGTTATATCCTTTTTAGCTCCACTGGTCAAAGGCCATAGAGCTTATGTCATGGCGGTTCGTCCGTAGTGCGTCAGTGCGTGCGTGCGTGTGTAACCATTTTTTATTTAAACGACATCTCCTACGAAACCGGTAAGCCGAAATCGAGGAAACCTCACCGAAATGTTTTTTGGGTGGTCCTCTACCAAAATTTCTCAGATAGTTTTGGTCCGCTGCACAAGATTGTAGCCAGAGCTATAAATAGAAAATTCTTTAAACGACATCTTCTCCTAAAAACCTTGATGGATTTAAAAATAATTTTACAGAAATGATCCTTGGGTGGTCCTCTACCAAAGTTGCTCAAATGGTTTTGCTCTATTGAAAAACATGGCAGTCAGGCGGCGGGGCCATTTTCCTTATATGTCTATGTTGAAAACTTTGAAAATGTTCTTGTCAGAAACCACTAGTTGGATTTCGAAATAATTTCATAGAAATAATTTTTATTATTTCATTTGGTAATTTTCTACCCAAGCTGCTCAAATGGTTCTGCTCTATTGAAAACCATGGCCGACAAGGGGCGGGGCCATTTTTCCTTATATGGCTATAATGAAAAACTTGAAAATCTTCTTTTCAGAAACTACTGCTTTGATTTTGAAATAATTTCTCAGAAAGGTTCCTTAGGACGTCCTCCGCCGAAATTGCGCGAGTGGTTCCGTTACGTTGAAAAACACGATCGCAAGTGGTGGGGGATATTTTCATTTTATGACTATATTGAAAACTTTGAAAATCTTCTTGTCAGAAACCACTTATTGGAATTTTGAAAGAATTTCACAAACATGTTTTTGTGGCGTCTTCTACCAAAATTGCTGAAGTTGTTCTACTTCGTTGAAAAACATGGCCACCAAGGGCCGGGGCCGTTTTTCCTTATATGACTTATGTTGAAAACTTATTTTTGTACAAAAAACCACTGGTTGGATTTCAAAATAATTTCAAAGAAATGATCCCTGGGTGGTGCTCTACCAAGTTACTAAAATGGTACAGCTCTATTGCAAAACATTGCCGCCAGGGGATGGGGCTTTTTTTTCTTATATGACTGTATTGAAAACTTTGAAAATATCCTAGTAAGAAAATACTGATTGTATTTGAAAATAATTTCACAGAAATATTCGTTGGGTAGTCTTACACCAAATTTTCTCAAGTTGTTCCGCTGTTTTTCATATCCCTTTACCATTTTTGTTGAAATATGTTAATTATTCTATAAAGAATCGAATTAATATTATTATTCATCACTATATTTGGATGTTCAAATATATTAACAATTCGTTCTCGTTTAACATATTTTTTACATCTGAAAGTCAGTTTTATCAAGTTTATTACAATCATTGAATGCTTGGTTGTAAACAGTTTTAATACATATATATTTACATATCTGCCTAACTCACCCTTACCATAGCATTACAGGTATTTATTATAGAATTTAACAACCGTTTGAAAAATCTATTTTGTTTATTAAATAACATATTTCTGAGGCATAACATAATAGGGAACTTACAAAAGAATTAAAAAAAATACATAGGTTTGAGATCACATTTATTAGTTTAATAAAGTAGAGCTTTCATAGCCTTACGGGCGTGTCCCTCAAAATGTCTTGATTTAAAATATAACTGCCATTATAATGTACTACAGTTTCGGGTAAAAATTATCAATGACGTCTATAATAATAAGTCAATTTTTCATCTTGTCGAATTCTACCCCTTTTCCGAAAACGAACACATTGTATTTTTTTTGTTTTTGTAGTTTTAACAATTAGCGTCAAAGAATTACAATATAGGTAACGGTTTTTTAGATGTGTGTATGTTGCGAAAATTGTAAAATAAAATTATTCAATTAGTTGTATTTTATTTCTTTATTTTCGTTTTTTTTTACCAAAATCATGTGTATTTTATTTTCTTTATTGTAAATATCGATTATATAATAATTAACAGAAATATATATCATGAATATTCTGCTAGCCGTGTCTGTGCTGCTACCATAACTGCCATCCGTGCTGCTGTCATAGGCTAGTTCAATAATAAACTGATCCATGTTATCAATAACACGGCCTGTGTCCTTATTGGAGAACCAATTTTTCGACATGGTCTTACGCAGGCTGCCATCTGTCTATGCCTATTTCCTCTGCAGCTTCTGCTGTTGTCTGCAGTATATCATCGTGTCTGAAATACGACATTTTAATAAAGTAATGTATGTTTAAGCTGATATCGAATATTACCTGAACGTTGTTGTATTGCGCTTTTTAATTGTCGACTTTAGTTGAATCCATATAAATTCAATGGCATTCAGGTCTAGGTGGGACGGTAGCAGATGAAGGACTTTTTGGCCGTTTCTATTCACCAGTTCATCTGCATAA
Source organism: Congeria kusceri (assembly GCA_027627225.1). NCBI lineage: Eukaryota > Metazoa > Mollusca > Bivalvia > Myida > Dreissenidae > Congeria > Congeria kusceri. The sequence continues at coordinate 5,355,863 of CM051032.1, read as the reverse complement.
GATGGCAGTGTGCTTTTGATCCTAACAAGTTCCAACTGCTGGGCGCGTTACATGGTGTCCTCATGTGTAATTTGATGTCGCCTCAGCCAATCCTGTAATTTTAAATATACGAAAAATAAGAACTTAAACAAAGTTTTAGTATTTATTTGAAATAAACTTAAATAAGAACTTAAAGAAAGTGTTAGTATTTATTTGAAAAACATTAAGTTCATTGTTCTCAAATGAGAACAACAATTATCGTTTTTGCGAAGGACATTACTCCAATTGCACCGAATTGAATTTAGCGTTGTTCATTACGATATCGCACGGGTCGTCAAGATTTGGCAGCAGCTGTTCTGAGAGTTATTTCGTAAAATTAGCGCTGTCTCCACATGGTGGACATTTGTGGCAAGTTATCCCTAATGAATGATGAATAAACAGTCTGCAGTATACCCATATTTTACATTTGACCTCAAAATGTGACCTTGAACTTTTAGCTAGGGACACAGGTCTTGCGTGCAATACGCCATCTCTACATGGTGAACATTTGCGGCAAGTTAATTTGAAATTCACAGATGAATAATGAATTAACTGTCCGAACAAGTTGTATTATGCCTATATGTGACCTTTGAACTGTATGTGTGACCTTGACCTTTGAGATAGGGACACAGGTCTTGGGTGCAACACGCAGTCTCCCCATGCTTAACATTTATGGCAAGTTATTGTAAATTTGCCCTATGAATGATGAAGTTACAGTCCGGACAAGCCGTAATATGCCCATATTTTACTTTTGACCACTAAACATGACCTTGTCCTTTGAGCTAGGGACACAGGTGTTTTACGCGCGACACGCCGTCTCCACGTGGTGAATATTTGTGGCAAGTCATGTTATAATTGCCTAACAAATGAGGAAAATACAGTTACAGTGGCTGCATTGTCAAACGTGCAAGTGATTAAGTCCTTATTGTTCAAAACGCGGTTAACACAACTCATCACAAAGATGAAGTAAAGTAATTTCAAATGATTCTAGGACAATACTTTTGTTTCACGTGTATATCATAATAGTTATCAATTTAAATTTCAAACAAGCACAGAGGTAGATGTTTTCATACACAAGTAATCGCATGTAAAAGTTGGAGAATCAATTTTATTTATGTGTGAATAATGGAAACAGCAGTTTGTATGTCTCCGGTATTGTGTAAATACACATACTGATAGGTGAGTAAAAGGAATAGTAATTACCACCAATGAAACAGCTTTAATCCATCACAGCTACTGATCATACATGCAACTGCAAACAAGGTTGGCAATTTTCTAAATTCATCTTTGCTGGTATAGAGAACACGGTAATTTTGATTGACGGTTACTTCAAATTACCACACCAACGTCTCTATTGAAGAGATTATAATGCAGACGTTCCACTTAGCGTCGATTGACTCTACTATAAAAATGAGTTCGCGATGTTTTGGAACCCTTCCGTGTCCTTCCTTTACAATTCTGTAACCTTCTAGGCACTTCGGGGCCTGATCGAGGCACTTTAAAAGTCCTCGACGTCCTCGGCAAACCATCTACAACCATTCGGGATGTTTGGGAACCCATCCGTTAGAAACGATCTTTGCAAAGTTTTATTTTATTAACATATGTATGGATTGCTACTTTAAGTGTAATGGGCGGTTTAACGGTTTGTTTGCATATATTAGCATAGATTGTTAATTAGGCAAAGACAAAAATGAAAAAAAAAATGAAAGGGGTCGCCATGCATCCACCATGGAACAACAGGTCTGGGATGACACACTTCGAAAGCTAAACATGTACATTAGAAGAGGAGAGTTCTGATGGGAGCAAAATATATTCAAAATGAGCACCAAGCAGGTAAATAGGTTTAAGATCTGAATATTAAATGTTTATTGTATTTAATCAACAAAATTTTCATGATTTATAGAAAACGTACATGATACAAAATCAAAGTGTTTTAAATGTCAACGTGTTCCTTAGTTTAATATATTTAAAATTAATTATTGTTTATATGCATAATTTATTCATATGTATTTAAGAAATAATTTTCGATTTTGAGTTGTTCATCTGTAAATAAACAACGATTCTGACTTATAATGCGTATGAATTAAAACAAGATGGCGTCAAATACGCGCACCAGAACAAAATACAATGGATATTATTGTTCATAAAGTTTTATTATATATACCATAAAAACCCTCAATTAAAACTGCAGTGTATCTTTCATATATAATATATAATTATTAAAAGGTTAGAACAAATACAATACATCATACATAGCAAAGTTATTTATGTTTTTATGAATTAAAATGTTGTTGTTTTTTTCTGAATACCCAAACGGAATGAAGCCTTAGTGACAATATAATATATTTTTAAATCACCGACACATGCAAGTTGTGTCTAGGAAATCCACACTCCCTTGGTGATATTTTTAATAAAGACCATTAGAGAGACTATTATTGACAGAGTTAATAATCACCGATACATCACAGCACGATACGAAAAACACGTAATAACCACACACACCACAGCAATACATAAAACTGGCAACCGCTTTGGAACGGTCAATGCAACGCATAATTATCAATATCCATCAATATCCATCAATATCCATTTCTGAGAACACGCGGAAGATTTGTCAAGGTGTTCTGTAATACTCAAGACTATCCGTGAATGACTGTATTTGTAATTCGATCGGTTAATAAATACACATCAAGCATGTAGAATATTTGGGATAATAAATAAATACTGGTGCTATATACTCATATAACATAACTAAAAACTATCATTGTAGTAAAACGGAGCAGAACTTGAACTCATATGCATATGCTTTTATAAGTTGTCGTAATATCGGAGTTTCTATTTTCAGGCACGACGATATATAGATAACAAGATAGGATACAGTGAATATCACCAAATGTTGATACACGGACTTGGGAAATTGTTGAAAGCTAGTGTGTTTGGTCATGTTAAAAGACATTTCTGGTAATTATATGCAGTTGTATTAATGATTTATTAATCTCAACCTCTATAGCGCCTTTATGCTACACAACAATGTGTGAATTTAGTAGTGTAACCGTGCTAAAATTACAATTTACAATTATTCGCTTTTAAATTAAACGAATAATTTAAGCAAGGATTTCGGAAATAATCATAAAATACATCAGTTGGTGGCTTCTACGGGTGGCTTGATGCTTTTTTAACACATATTTCGACACATGCTGACACCCGAATCCGTCAAGACAGTTTGGATTACCAATCAAAAAGGAACCTTGGGCAAGATGTTTCGGAGCAACTTAGATTCCTGCGGATGGATATGGAAAAGGTATTCATTACGTCAATTTTATTTGTATTCAATTCAACAACAAATTGGTGTTTACACTGCGATCTAGACTCAACACTATTAATAATTTTGAGAGCTATAAAGATTTTGTCTTGTCGACTGTATGAAGTTAAATTATGTAGTATATGTATCTGTACATTCAATATTATATTAATTGTATTACGTTTGGGAAGCTCAAAGTAACCAGTATATTTATTTGTAGTTAGTTTTCATTACTTCAATTTTAATGAACTTAATTTTAATTCCACACATAAATATGACATTTCTGTTAAGAAAATGGAAACTAAAAAATTAAATGTAAGTATTTCGTGTAAATTATAAAGCGGAAATGAATATAAAGAAACAACATGTCTGAAATGCAGTGTCACTCATATTGTTTCCTATAGTAAGGTTTGCGTCAAATTTGTAGTGATTGTTTTAATTGTATGTATTCAAAATAATTGTCAACGCAATATCGTGTTTGTGATGCTTCTCGCCTCATCCATATATGTGCACAATATTAATACTGTGTCAAATGATGCTTCGAATGTGTTGCTTACAAGTGCTCTCTGCTGCTAATACCACTAGTGTTTCACTTTGTTTATATTCGAGTAATTATTGCTGTGCATGTGTTTTATTTAGTTGCTTTGGTTTTGAAGGTAAGGAAAGATCTCTTAGGCCGAACTAAATATCAGTGCAGAAATATCACATCGACGTTTCATAAGTTTATTCAAGGGGACAAACTTCATTTAGAGAACAAATATTGCCACGAAAACTTATCGAAAGGAAAAGTTTCGATGAAATCGAAGTTGATGTAAAGCTTAAAATATATAATACCGTATACCAATCGCTGGAATAATTTAGAAAGGAAGTTACAGCAGTCCAAGATATGATCGCATCTGAGTTTAAAAATGCATTGGCGTTGTAGAAGACGAACTGGAGAAAGTTCAACATGAAATTAACGGCAATAATTCAAGATCATACTCAGGTTGGTTAATTAGTATTTACATTTGCTATATTTTCAAGAAGTCTCATACTATTGAATAAAGGTGACCAGCGAGACGACTAGTCAGACTAGCGACAAGGGGATTCGCTAGCTATAATAAGTGCGAAGCACTAGTAAAACATTATGCAACATTGTATTGATTTTCAGCCAATGTTTTTGTGGTCATTTCGAATAACATGTGATTTCGGTCATTTCGAAAACAGCATAGTTATATTCATAAGCTGACAAATATACGTACAGTTCCAGAGCCTACTAGCACCAGCGTAAATAATGACGAACCTCTGCAGGTCGGATTGAAAGTTGCCCTAGGACTGACATCGCCTTTGTGGGTCCGTAGGGAATCCTTGCAGCGGTGTTTGTTAAAAAATTACAATTGGTTTTGGTCTATATGGCAAGTACAAACTAAAGAAATTTTACAACCATCCAGCTAAATATGTTGATAGTTGGCTTAAAGAAACTTTGAAAGAACATTTCAATGAAAGTGAGATAGAAAAAATGGTTCGTGGTCGATATATGTCACGACTGGAAGGTCGCATTCATTCAGTGTTCGCCATCGATCTTCCGGCAGATACAATCAAAGGAAACGCTCCTTCCAGCCATTGTGACCGATACTCGATCTACTGAACAGATTCGCCACGAATTCAGTCAACTAAAAGACGACATTCAATAACTTTTAACGATACTGCTTAGTCTCAAAAATAGATATCTTGACAAGCTGGAAATGAAGTGACACATAAATATGTTCATTCATATTGCCAGATAGTCTACTTATAACAGCAATGTGACAATTTTACTCACAATTTTTTTATTATTCATTCATAAGTTCAATGCAGCAAGCGAAATGTTCTCATAAAATTATCTAGCCCTTACGTTAACGCAGTTTGAGTATTAATGATTGTAAATGCGATACCTAAGTTACAACATACACCGTACAGAACTCTAGTGCATGAATTGCATCGGGACGGGGTGCAGACATGGATTGGAAAGGATTTCAAATCTGTAATAGTGTTTTACCGTCAATATAGGGAATTGTTTCATACATATACACATTGCAAGATATGAAAAAAGGTCCTGACGTTTTGAATACAGGCAAAACAAAACGGAATAGAAAATGCGTTTTTCAAAAATATTAATAATGTAGAACAAAATAAGTGTTACCCTTTAAAAGCTTGGAATTGATATCAAAATAACAATTACGCCCTAAGATTACCCCGAGCAAGCAAAAATTAATATTTAGCAAATCAGACCTGTTATATTATTCATAAACATGCTCAACTTTAATGACAAGTTGCTAATACCACTATATGCACATTTGTAGCTTAGATTAAAATTGTGCAGGTGTACGAATTCGAATAACAAGCTATAATTTATGTTGTTTGTAATGTGCATTTAAAGCATGTAAAACTATATACACTTAAACTATAAGTGTCATAGTAATGTTTCATAACTTTATTTTCTATTCATACTTTGCACACGTAGTTTTACAAAGCAAACTGGAACAAATGGTCTACCATTAATGTCATTTGTTTTATTGATCCTACGTTGTTGTTGTTTGCAAAGCTCTCATTATATAGTATATTAAATATTTAATGTATATGCATTTGTACTGTGCATTTTAATGTTTTTATTAAACATTCTGTACACGGCCGCTGATGCCAGAGAAAGTATAATAAATCATGAATGCATTGAATTTGTGAGCATTTCGCAAAATTATACTTTATTTGTACGATAAAGTGAATCATATTGAACACACTGTTATAAAATTTGTGTACATAATACAATGATGTTAAATGGGTGAGAGTTGGCTGGTAGTATCAAGTGATCTGCCAGAGTTTAAATATTATCCATGTGTAACCTCTACTCGTGTAACTATCCACTATTCGGTACTGTTTTTAAAAGATTCAGCCTCTCTTTTGGATCAACAAAGAAGCCAAATACATCGTTTTTGTTTGTACGAAAATACCAAGATTATTTCCACTTGCCTTCCCTTCACCCACCTTAGCTCAATTTCAATTTGATATATAGATGTTGTTTTTTTTCTATGTCATGTCAGGTGTCGTTGTTATAGTGTAAATGTGTGTACTGGCTGTAGTGTTATGACCGTAATGACATAGACCGTTTTGCTCTGACCGTACTTCCCTATGTGTGTGGCCGGTGCGCAGGTAATTTTTTCCTCTACTTCAATTTATGATCACTTCACTGGCGACGAGGTACGTCTTTTTTTGCTCACGTGTCGGAAAGAAGACACATCATTTAAGTTATGGCAAACTTCATTAAATAAGTCAGTTTAATTCAATTCATTTGAGTCTGTACTACATGCGTTTCGTTTATTTAAGAAATTTAATTGAGAATTAGAGGAAAAATTTCTAGTTTAAATTCATTTGTTTTGTGCACACGGTCTGCACACACGTGGTCTTTGCTTAGAATTGTTTTTTCTTTATTGGTTGTCTTTCTCCTTTTTATTGTTTTGTATTGCATTCAATTGCATTAACAAAACACATACATATAGTTTTTGTTGCAAAATTCTGGCTTAGTATTTTTAGTGTTTTTGCTTGTTTTGTGTGTTGTGCTTGATTGTGTTTCAGGTCTTCATAAGTAAGTATATAGTTGTTCTAGTAGTTATTACTTACCCCTCCCACTCATGGCCAAGTTGAAAGTTAATTTCGCAACGGATGAAGAATTTCGTGTTCTTCCTGGGATTGGTAAAAAGCGGACAGCCCTCTTAGCTCAATTAAGAGAAAAAATATGGTGAGCTAAATGAGGAGCTGCTGTCCATTGTGTTTGGCGGTCCTGTCGCTAAAGCTGTCTTAGAGATGGTAGACTTCTTCCCTGATGTTCATGGTGAAGAGGTTCCATTACAAGCAGTGGAACGGGAGGATGTTGATGACATATATGATTTTGAGATATTGTTAGTGCTCCCACTAGTGAGAAGCGACTGCATGCGGTCTCAATGCCTGACCAGTGTGCAGAATTGTACTCCACGGTAGAGCATTCGTATTCCGCAGTCGAAGATGTCACAAAACAGCTTCAATATTTGCCCAATCGCCCTAGTTCCCACATGTCCGTTAATAAACATCAAAGCAGCTCTAACACACAAAATATGAGTCGAACTAAGTTACCTAAAAGGGGCACTGAGGCAACTGTGAATAGAAATGCATCAGTTCGCACAAAATATCGTGAAGTCAAAAGTGCCCAAAAGGAGAATACTGACAGAGGTATTACTGGTTCTCGTCGTCATATACGACGGCGCAAATCTCCGTCGGGTTCTCGTTCACGTGACTCCTCAGAACACAGGTCAAATGCACGGAGTTCGGGCAATAGATGTCATATACGCACACAGCGACATGGCACTTGCTCGAGCTCAGGGTCATAGGTTACAAATATAGATCACATAGACGTCCACACCAATGTTTGTCACATAGTAGCACATCAAGTGATTATTCACAATCAAGGTCCAGGTCAGTTGGGCGACATAAGAAGCACTACTCAAAGTACCGTGATTCACATAGGTACAAGTCAAGTAAGTCTAATCCTAGGTTTTACGTTAGTGACTCATCAAGCGACTCTGACGCTCATGGATATTATGCTAGTCAGCATGGCAATCCTAAGCGGTTGCCTAAAAATTTACGCTTTGATGGGAAGGGAAGTTGGTTGGCTTTCAAACAGAAAGTTGACAGTTATCGAAAAGTAAGTCGGTGGACTGATGGCGAAAGTCGGGACTACCTTAATTGGCGCCTAGACGGCAAGGCTCTAGACTTTTTGCCATCTCCACTCAAATGGGTGATAATTACTCTTTCAAGCAAATTATGCGAAAATTAGAAGGTCTCTTTGGGGCCAAAGGACTACCTGAGACCAGTCGTGCTAAGTTCCAGCAAGCTTCCCAAGCAGCTCCACCTGAAAACGTTCCTTTTTGAAGAGTGCTATTTCTGTCACAACATAGGTCACCTGCAGAAAGATTGTAGAAAATTCAAAAAGTATCTTGAGGAACAAGCAAAGATTGATAAGAATACTATTAAGGAACCTTTAAACTCCAGAGGGCCGGAGGTGAAGGTCCCACCCAGGAGCCCGAAACAGTAATAGTCCATACAATTAAGCAACATGTAGAAGGTTCAGTAACAGAAACTGTGTTATCGAATGGTCGAAACTCAGTTCCAGTTAGCTTAACTGAGACCGTAGGGGCATATGTGGTACGAGCTGGGTCATCATCACTTAATGATGTCATTGGCAACCTACCGGTTAAGGCAAGGGTCAACTCCGGTGCGGATGTCACTATCCTGTCTTCAGTTGTGTACAATCAACTAAAACGACAACCGGGTAAGGTTAGAGATGTTAAAATGCAACTAGCTGATTATAGTGCTGTTATTCAGGGCTTTCTAACAAAACCAGTTGCAATGCGGCTGGGAAAGGAAACCTTTCAAGAACGTGTGTATATCGCACCAATTACTGATGACATGTTGTAAGGCCACGACCTTTTACATCATTTAGGGGCACACATTGACCTAAAAGCAGATAGCCTTATAGTGGAGGGTGAACATATATCCTTGAACAAAACTTTCAAAGAAAAGCAACCAGTTGTGCCAAGGGTCACTGTCTCTAAACGAACAGTGGGCAGGGTAGTGTGTTACATAAACACTCCCATAAATGACTACTATGTAGAACCTTGTCAGGGTTTGAAACTTGTTGTGCCACGTATCGTCAGAGCTTCAAATGAAACACCACTTGTTTGCTTTGTCAATCCGTCCGACAAATTCCAAACCCTGAAGCTAGGTAAACAAGTAGGAATTCCGCATGAGACATTCGAAGTAATTGATGTTCCCCAAGCTTCAGAAGGTATTCCCCTAAATCCTTTGGCCAGCTCCAACGTTGAAACTAGCAATCGTAATGTTGTGAACACAAGTTTATGTGGTAGAAACATCAAAGACACTAAAGGTGTAAACGTTTTAGTCAATGATAATGGCATACACTGCGCTAGTATTGACACTAGTATTAATAAGGGTAAACTTGGTCTTCCTACACTTCATGAACACCTGAAAGAGGTATTTCAAGTTTCCAAGGAAAAGCTTACCAAATTTCAGTGTTATAAGCTTTCTAAGCTACTCAGTGAGTATGCTGATGTATTTGTAGAGAGTGAATTTGACCTTGGAAACTTCACTAGTATTGAACATACCATTGATACGGGCGATGCGAAACCTGTGAAACAGCGCATGCGCCGTACCACAACATGTTTTGTAAATGAGGAAGAAGCTCATCTTCAAAAAATGTTGGACGCTTGAGTCATACAAGAGTCAGTGTCTGAATGGGCATCGGCTCCAGTGCTTATCCGTAAACGCGACGGATCTGTACGTTGGTGCATCGATTACCGTGCTTTGAATAACGTTACCGTCAAGGACACGTTTCCACTTCCTCTTGTAGAGGATTGCCTGGATACACTGTCTGGTAACATATGGTTCTCGAAGCTAGACGCCAACTCGGCCTACTGGCAGGTGAAAATCAGTGAGCCAGATAGAAAGAAAACCGCGTTTGTCACCAAATATGGGCTGTTTGAGCATGTCAGAATAGGTTTTGGGCTCCCGAACGCACCGGCAACATAAGCCCGCTTTGTGAACCTTGTACTTCGAGATCTGACATGGAAAACGGTCCTAGCGTTCCTCCATGACATCTTAGGATGGGAAAGTCATTTGAGGATCACCTAAACAATCTTGCAGTGTCTCTGAGTAGGTTCCGTATACATGGCTTAAAACTCAAACCTAAAAAATGCATATTTTTTCTACAAGAACTTGAGTTCTTGGGTAGAATGGTGGGTGGTAGTAAGCTCTGGATGTCATAAAGTGATATTCAAACTGTAGCTGAATGGCCCACACCACTTTGCTCAAAGGACGTTGAAAGATTTTTGGGTTTTTCAAATTACCATAGAATGTTTATACATAATTTTGCAGACCTTGCTCAGCCTCTGTATAATATCACAGGCAAACATATGTTTAGGTGGTCACAGAGAGAGCTACAAGCGCTTGAAACATTACGTCAGGCCTTGGTACAACCACCTATCCTGGCGTTGCCAAACGGCGTTGATCCGTTAATTCTTGACACTGACGCTTCAGGCTCTGGTATTGGTGGTGTTCTTAGCCAGGTTCAGGATGGACAAGAGCGTGTCATTGCGTATGGCAGCTTTTCTCTCACACCTGAGCAGAAAAATTATTGCACCACCAGAAAAGAGCTGTTAAGCATCATACATTTCACACGACAGTTTAAGTACTATCTGTTGGTTCGTGTGTTCACAGTCCGTACCGACCATTCAAGTCTAACTTGGTTGCTCAAATTCAAAAACCCTCAAGGACAATTGGCTAGATGGCTGGAGGAGCTCGCAAAATACCACATGGTGGTACAGCATAGGTCTGGGGCTAAGCATGTAAATGCTGACGCTCTATCACGAATTGCTTCTCCACTGTCTCCTTGTCCATCATTTGTCACAGGTATTAAGCCCAAAGATTTACCTTGTGGGAGTTTCAATATTGCACCAAAGCAGACCAACAATGGGGTAGTGGGGCTGGCCACGGGGGTAGTCTTTCCTTCGCTCAAGTTCATACAGTTCAGGAAGCTTCTCCTGTGGATAATCCCCTTGATGAATCCTTCGCCGAGTTACGACCTACCCTAGGTACTCAGCCTGGCGGCTCATGTGGGATCCCGGCAGATTGGTATCTGATGGTATGAACATGTCCTGTACAAAGGATGCAATTTCAGTTGACCAACTTACAACAAACTGCCTCCAAGCAAATGTTTTACAGAAATCCTGCAATTGTGATTCTTGTTTTGAGATTGACATATCACATGATAATTTAGGGATCAAGGCTTGTTCTGTTAAACTTCAGTAAGAGGCAACTCTTGAAGTTCCAGCAAGTTGGGGTTTCACTAATCAGGAGTTTCAGACAGCTCAAGGAAAAGATACGAATTTGCAGTTCATTCTTGATTGGCAACTAGAAAGTAAAGCGCCAGATGAAGGTGTTTTATTTTTATCTAGTCCAGAGGCCAAATATTTCTGGTTGAACAAAGAACTATTCTTTTTCAGGATAATGTACTGTTTCGTTGGAAAGATGATACTCCTGAATTAGAATTAGTAGTTCCTAGAGAGCTTCAGGAACAAGCCATTATGTGGCACCATGATATACCTTCTTCAGGCCATCAAAGAGTGGCATGTACTAAGGCAAACTTGAAAGAGAAGTTCTTTTGGTTTCATTTATCTAACGATGTCAATTCATATGTACTGTCATGTGATGTGTGTAGCCGAAACTAGAAAAACCAAGCTTATGGTGTAGTTCCGAGGCAGGTGCCCCTATGGAGTGGGTACATGTTGATTTCTTAGGTCCCTTGCCTAAAACTGCGAACGGCAATGAGCACTGTTTGGTTATGGTAGATCAATTTACTAAATGGGTTGAATGTGTACCATTACCATCTCAAAAGGCTAATGTTACAGCCAATGCAGCTATTGATTACTTTTTCTCTAGATTTGGCTATCCATTTCAGTTATTCTCTGATCAGGGTCGAAACTTTGAGAGTAAACGTTTCGAAGCACTATGCAAAGCTCTACAAATACGAAGTCCCGAACCACTCCCTATCGACCTTCTGCAAATGGTCATGTAGAGAGATTTAACCGAACTCTTATGGATGCTATTAGATGTTTTCTCGGTAAGTCTCAAGACAAATGTGACATGTTTGTGCAGCAGATTGCTGGTGACATCAGGGCTTCAGTAAATCGCAGCACTGGTTATACACCTAACCGGCTGCTGCTTGGCCGTGAGGTCAATACCCCTGCACGACTGATGTTTCCCAATGTACAGCAAACATCAGGCTGTACTGACAAATATGTTAGGGACCTTACTGAAAACATTCAAAGGGCACACTCTGTAGCTAGAGATACTTTAAAAACTACACTTAAATGCATGAAAAGAAATTACGATATCAGAGTCTTGTTGCGACCATATGCGGTTGGTGATATTGTCTATTTGTACCATATGCGGTTGGTGATATTGTCTATGTGTTGGATACAGCACTCAAAAAGGGCAAATGTCGCAAACTCGGTTCTCCATGGACAGGCCCAGCTGTAATAGCTAAGAGACTGTCCGCCTATCTCTATCAAGTGCAATTAAGCAATGTTTTCTTTGTGGTGAACCATGATAGGATTATGCACTGTCGAGATCGCAAAATAACAGATTGGATTGTAAAGCTAAAGTCCCATGCTCTAGATGCAGTTGTTGATGCACCTCCCTGTGAGGATACCTGTATTGTATCTGTAGAAAACCGTGGAACGGTCGCTTTATGATACACTGTGATTTTTGAGACGAATGGTTCCACGGCCCATGTATTAATGTAACGTCCACTGAAGCTTTTGATATTAATAAATACAAATGTCCAGTTTGCCGTAACAAATAATGCTTGTATAAACCGCCTCCTCAGTCAATACTGAGTGGACAAAGCACAGGTTTTGGTCATTAACTAACCAATTTAAAACAGGATTGAAAAGTGTAGAATTAAAGGCGTCATGTATGTTACAGCATGGAGATAGATGAATCATGTGTTGATGTGACTGAGGAAGAGGCTCAGGTCCTCCTCCAGTCTGACGCCGAGTCAGACCCTGTGGCTCAGACCCCACTCGAGGCTAATCCTGAGTCAGACCCCGTTGCTCATACGGACACTAATAACAATGCTATTGTAATCCCATCAGCGATCCAATCTTCCCTGGTTCCCCTGGTTGCTCCTGGTGCATTTGCTAATACTATAGCAAAACGGCATAAAAGGCCGCGTTTCAGGAAAAGGCAGCGGTCGTCTGTCGGCAAACCTGTCCCCCTTGCCCATGATGACTGTCCTTCGCACTCGGCGGCTAAGCCATCATGCATTAACTCTCTAGTGGGAATTCCCATTCCACTTATGAGCGAACCAGGTGTGATTGGTAGAGATGTTTCACATCTACCCTCTATATCGGCCAAACTTATTCAATTGGCTGATCCGTGCACTGAAGTGGACCCCATGAATGTGTATGTGGGTCAAGTCCGAAATAGGTTGGACAGACAGGATATGCCCGCTTACATGGGGTGTTGTGTGCCTGGCTGAGGGGCACGATGTTCCTCGGTACATGCCTTTAGGGACCACATCCCAGGTATATTTCATGACCGTCTTCCCTGTAATGATTCGTAAGTGGTGAAGGGTCGAGGAATGGCACTGACTCAGGTGGCTACCTGGTTGCTAAGGCGTCCGTGTACACTGCTTGAGTTGGTAGACCTCGTCAACCGACAAATGGTCCTAGCTCCTTTGGCGGGTGTGCGAGTCTCACCTGATAGTAGGCAAGCGTAGCGGTAAGCAACTACTTGGGGGTTCCGGTCCCTCAACAATTTGTTTTGTCGCCTGCAAACTCCCCTGCCACAATGATCCAATGGCGTGTTCTTGTTATTATAGCCGCAATCCTCCAACCAGAAGACAGGGACTATTGGCTGTCCATTTTTCCCATGTCCTTCTGGAATCCAGTTGCAGCCTGATATGAGTCTTCCGGTAGCCTTTGACTCCCATTTTCATATCGATCGATTGTGAAATGTGACTCAGGTCCCTTGCATGCCGGTTGATGAATTAATGGAACTGGGGCAGGTGGAGGATCACCAGCGTGTAAATTTAGTAGGTGGTATTGGGATTTTCTGTGATCCCAATACTTTTCCGTCCCCCCAAGCAATGTCTGGATTGCCATCCAATGTTGGATTGGTGGTCGGGCTACACCCTAAGCACTCCTCCATGACCAATGCGCGAATAAATGACGCACTAGACCGAGTTCGCCATCTGCTACAATTTGATAGGGTAGTGGGTCTTGGGGAGTTAGGTTTGGATCACTCGGTGTCTGATAAGCAGTGATCACGCCAGAATGACTTGGTTCGAGTCATGCTGCACATGATAAGCGACCGCCATGTGATGGTGGTTCACTGTCGTGGCGCACCTGGTGACAGAGGAGTGGAGGCCTACCTTCTTTTCCTGCACCTTAATAGTCCTATAGCAAGGACTCAGAGACTCCATGTCCATTGTTTCACGGGCGACACATGCGTGGCTAACAAGTGGTGTGCAGCATTCCCAAACAGTTGTTTTAGTTACAACCGAAACGTTGTGAGATTCAGTGCTGATCAGTCTGAGGCTTTGCTTACACTGGATGAAAGCAAACTCCTTATCGAGACAGATGCCCCCTACTTCCGTGAGCAAGGTCAATGGTACTCTGCTCCTAATCAATTGTATCAGGTTCCAGAGGGCGTATCCAGGTGCCGGAATGTCACGGTAGAGCACATCCTTGAAGTGAGTTGCAACAATGCCCACAGACTGTACAAAATGCAGTAGTCGTCTGTGCTGTTGGTTTCTGTTATTGGATATCTGAGTGATCCAGAATGTATATATGTTTTTTAATAATCTTCAGGAAAAGATTACTTGTATAGTTGATTGGATCTTTTATTTGAATCAATGTAGTTTCCATCTAAATTTCAGTATATAACCTCCTCCGATTAGTGAGTAGAGGTCAGTTTTAATTATCGCAACCTTCAATGTTTAATTTACAGCACCTCTGCGTAGCCAGTCAAATTCACATCGTATATGTTATTGTTCCCCGGCATTTTGGTCCATTTAAATAAAGTAGGGGAGAATGTAGTGTTATGACCGTAATGACATAGACCGTTTTGCCTTGACCGTACTTCCCTATGTGTGTGGCCGGTGCGCAGGTAAGTTTTTCCTTTACTTCACTTCATGATCACTTCATGGCCGATGTTTATTATTATTTTTTTTTATTTAGAGTATTGGTTTGAACTGTGGTTCGTCCAACTTCATGTCACACGTTTTTCATTTAGACAATTGTGTATATTTTGGTTTCTTATTTTGACCAATTAAACGGTTGGCATCGGTTAGGTGCCAGATATACTTAACCACTTAATGTGTTGCGTTTATACTTATATTATGTGACATCAGTGAACTTCTGAGGCTCTGGTGCGCAACTATAAATGGTTTTCATGAACGATACTGTATGCATAGATAGAGAATATTATGCGAGTGTTGGGTAAATATCCAGTTTATTATGCGAGGCTGAGAAACAGAGTATTGCGATGTTGTCATCGTTTTAACGAATAAGTGCAAAATTCTGCATTAAAATGGATCTTTTGACAAGTTTATTCTTCCATAGTTGCTATCAATACATTGTTTTAAACATATCTGTATCATTCCGCGTGCACTTCGAGTAGAAGAAAAATTTCATGATGTAAATCGAGTTTTCATTGATCAAACATCCTTTCTAACATGTAATGTATGTCTTGAAATGTATAAAACAAGGCAATACTCATTTCAATCATTAACAATCAATCAATCAATTACAATATTATGCCACGTGTGTTTTGTCACGCGTGATCATTACAGTCATGGCGTACATTTACACATATTTCCAAGTGAGAGATATCTGGATTGGTTCAATAATCAATTGCTTATATCTGTGATTCATGTGCTTGAGGAGACTATAACGTTCACATTTTGAGTGCTGAACATTGCCCCATAAAACTGTGATGTGAAATGCTTTACAGTAAATAAATGAAATCGGTGCTTACAATGGAAGAGGTGAAGTGGGAAGCCAAAAATTTGCAATATACAAATTTGGTTCAAGAAATGTGACAGCATTTGTTTATGAGGTTAGTGTTGCTGTGCATGTTGTGCTTGTATTTTTGAAGTTGTTCTCTGACCGTGCATTCGTTGATGTTTACAGTATGCTTGAACATCTTTGAAGTAGTTAATGGAAAAATAATTCAAAATTTATTGGACATTTTATGGCCAGTTATTGCCATAATTTTCGTAGGGGGGAAATCATGGCCACGGAGTTTTTGTACTAGATGCTTGCTGGCCGAGTGATTCGTGTACCGTTTCCCCTCGGGGAGATTGGCTCCCACCGCCATTGTCTTAAGCGTCCCAAAGACGCTGTCTTAAAAACCACTGCCCGAAAAAACGGATCATTATGATTTAAAAATCCTGCCGGTCGCTTTGAAACAGAGGCTTTTTACATGGAGATTGAGTCATGAGCAGAATAAACCCCAAACATATTGGGGTTAATCTTTCTGTAGTCATCAAGATTGTCCCCGGTGCGAGTTCTAGTCTGCCTCTCGTAAAACTCCAAGAATTCCTCGCCCTCGGCAGTCCTCCGCAGCTCTCCATCTACATAAAAAGGTACTATATTTTTAATGGTTATGTTATTTTTCTGTCTTCATGATCTTATACAAATTATGGCAGAACAAAAATTATTATAATTGTATATACCAACACTTTCTAACTTAAATGTAAACATTTACACGTGGAAGATTGACATCAAAACAATATCTCAGGTAAAAAGATCTACATAGACATTTTTGGAAGTAAATACCAAAACTAGGTAACCAAATAGGAATAATAGATAATTGGACGAAAAAGAGTAAATCGTGTAGTTTACAGTTTGTTTTAATTATTTGTTTTTAATTAAACATTAAAAAACTGTTACAATTAGGTCCTCTCGCTCTGTATTTCGATTACATGTTACAGTCGCTTTTTAAACATTAAATGCAGTTACTTTTAGATAATAGTGTCCACTAAGATTTCACCAAAGCCTAAGAATAAAATCTATCTACTTATTATGTTGAACTAGTGTATGTTCGTTTGATGCAATTCTCCAAAATCTAGCTAAAGTGTTCGGATTTACTTACTTCACCAGCAGATATTTTGTAAAAATAAAAATTGATATGCATTGAATCATTATAATAAATAATAAATTGAGATTTGCTTGAATACATTAATTTTCATTTATTTTGTTTCACAAAAAACAAATACTGTGTAATATTTTGTACATTTTTTGTTGTTTGTATTAATTTGAATTCCTGTACTCATTTTTTTTCACGTGTGAGCGCAAACTCGGTTGCTTAACCTGACATTTTGCACTGACGATAGCGATGACAACGGATGTACCGATTTAAGCTGCTTAAGTAACCTCTCTGGGTTCATATTCCGAACCATCAGGTTTTGCAAAAGAGAGCAAGAATCTAGCCACATAGTGATCCTATTGATTGACATCAATATCACGTATTTGTTTACTTTCTTCTTGTTTTCCAACTCAGTAATTAATTTCTTGACATGTTCACTGTTAACATAAGCATGAAAACCAACGATCCCATCGGAAATAAGCTGTCGGGCTTTCATGGGCTATCCTAGGTTACTACACCCTTTCAGTATCAAAACGCTGACAGCGTAGAAAGACTGTTGGCGACAAAAGAAACTAAAAGCATATGAATAATGAGTGCATTCCCACCTTTAAACTTTATAATTTGGCTTCTTATTCAATAGTATTCGAAATCTTAATGAAAACTAATTTGTAAGTAACAAACAATTATTTTGTTCGAGCTAATTATCTTATGCAAACTGAATTATATACATGCCAGTTAACAAGTCAATCTGCAAGGGCCAGAATAGCCGATAAAGCGTAGTTGTAAGTGCTTCTTAGCCAAAGATCTATAAATAAACATGTTTATTTATAAATCTTTGTTCGTAGCCTACTGAGTCAAAATAGATCATACGATGAAAGCTCTCGATTGTCCATAGTATAGTTTATAATTAATAAATTACAGTAATTTGTTGTAAAAATATTCAGAATGAAAATTGGTGGCAAGAAAAATTATTGTCGCAACGAGTCAAAAATAACCGACGTAGCGCATTAATTTGGTGGCCTTATTCCAGGACACTCCGGTAACTTTTTCGGTTACATACGAGTAAAGAGCAAAAGTAGGGATGTCATTAGTTTAAAGTTATTTTGTTATAAATTGACCTTTTTACTCACTGTAATTGTAATAAAACACATTATATACACATTATAATACATATTACATACATTATCTTAAATAATTAAAATGTAAAATAACGAGAGTGAATTTTTGCTGTTTGAAGGAGGACCCATTCTGGTTTCGATTTACTAATAGCCTGCAAAGTAAAGAAGTAGTTTTCCGCGATACCTGTTTTCGAACTTCCCCTCTCAATAGACCGTTGGCTAGTGCCAACAGACTAAAAACTACTTAACCTCACATTAATTGAATCAAGCCAATGATATGTTGCTTCGAAATAGTTGTTTTTATTGCAAATTCAATTGTTAAATGAGTAAACTCAGGTGTTATTGCATTGATTTATAAACTACGTGTTAGTTATACCAATGATCTTATATTCGAATTTGTCACGTGTTATAAACTTGGGTGTTTTAACCTGAATAAATCTATAAATATCTCAAACATTTAATGCAATCTAGGAAAATATAGAGACATAACGTATTTTTATTAACACATTTCCATGCTCTTACGTTAAGAATAGTGAATCTATCTTGAAGAGATTCATTGATTAACAAACATGGTTTCATGAGTTCAGTGTTGTTATTTGTTTTAAACAAATGCTTCAACTATACATACACAGCTTTCTGGAATAATGTTTCTTAATATATGTTGATATCGGACACATACAAAATGTACACACACACGCGCATGCAAGCACGCAAGCACAGACACACGCACGGGCGTGCACACACGCACGCACACACACATCCACACACACACACACACACACACTTATACAAGTCCGCTTTGACCAGTAGTCAGCGTATCTGAGTTTTGATCCGGAGGTAAAAATACGAACATCAGATAAAAGAAAAATTATTTAAGCATTCAATCTATGAATATTTTGATTTCAATTTACACACCAATTAAATGCATAATGGCAGCATCATATTTGCAACAATAAACAATTGAACAAATATGATCCAACATAGCTAGTATCTAGCTCGATACTAGACGTTAAAGACCACCCAATCTAAATAAATTGCATAGCAACCGAACCGAAAGTACACACATAACAGGTGTTTTTATAATACCACTATGGGCAGACGTCAATGTACATTGAATATTTCATATAACATTATTCTAAGTGTAGCGCGTGCGAATGAAGATATGGTTTTATCTTCATCCTGTCTCCAACCGTAAGTTGAAGTCGGAATATACATACAGGGCACATCTAGAAGAAATATGATAAGTTGATTTTGAATGTGTGTTAACTCAAGTTATGTGGTTCATACGTGCTAGTATTCTGAAACTAATAAATACGTACATATTTTGTATTTAACCATTATAGCATATTCTGCATAGTGTTGTTTTAAGAGAGTCGTTATGTTATCCCTTATATGACCATTACGCATTAAATATACTTTTGGTATTAATCAACAATTCTCGCCAAGTAAACAGTATAAATATAAACACAGAGAACACAAATCTGTATGAACTGGGAAGTTGTGTATTTCGGCCATTGCGACGCACTCTATAGAATACAAACCGAATATCAAATCCAGATATTTAAAAACTACTGTAGAATCCATATGTTACAGACACGTAATCAACTGTTCTGTTGATATTGCAAAATGTTTTTTTTTTGTAACAGGTGCCATTCATTCATTTCGGTGCATAACTCTTTACGGTTATGATCTTCAACAGAGTGCAACAACCACTCCGCCTTAACAGATTGCGTAAGTTCATCGGATCAAAGCAATCAAGTTACCAGTAGTAAAAAATTGTGGGAGGGGGGGGGCAATCATCCACAGGGGATAATTTGACACATGGAATGATTTGCCCCAGGGAATGATTTGCCCCAGGGGAGTATTGCCCCCTCCCAATTTTGACGACGGTCAGAACCAATCTTCACATCGGAGCCAGTCATCATCTCGGAGCAAAATCATTATGTTTTTACTGCACACTGTAGATATATTAGCGCGTTGTTTAAAACAATTTGATTGTGTAAGAGAGTTGGGTGAGCTATATTACTTACAAGAAACCCTTGAGTTCAATCGCTTACCTAGTGACATGCGAGGAAATGGGCGAACTGAAAATCAATGCCCGTGGGATACGAGTACAAAGTTAACGAAAACAGATACCATCGTTATAAATTACATGTGTTTTTACCGTTTATTAATATGGTACCAATACGCGGTATGATTATTTTAGTGGTTTTTATTATTTTAGTAGTAGCTAAGGAACGAGACCCGAAATAAATCTAGGCTCGCAAGCGTATGCATTTTTCTATGACATATGTCTCTTTATAGTTATATCTCCACCTTATATGTTACACTACTCCTTTTTAGTAAAATATGATTGCGCCATCTCCATCTCCAATGTGTTTTACAGTTTTTCATAATTGTATGAGCAACAAACATTGTATACATGTACTTGTTTAATTATTTCGGTTCTATACTCTGTCCTGCCATATTGCTTTATGTAAATATGTGGTTCTCATGGGTCTTTGGACCTAATGGAACTTATTAAAAAACTACATAAACTACTACATCTATAAATTTGTACAACCGTTCTTGACCCGACAGTGTCCCGTACAATTTGTCAAAAGTCGGGACAGCATGATTAGATTCGGGGCTCGAAATTCGATTTTTGGTCATTAGATCGAATATGCCTGACAGCGTCCAGACAGCGTTTCGACAGTGTCCCAACAGCGACCAGACAGCTCCCGACAGCGTCCCGATATTGCCGACTGTTTGCTTATTTGTATCGTTGCGCTATCGGGACGCTGTCGTGAGCCATACTCGGGAATGTGTGATTGCAGCAATGCTCAAGACGTGATATTTATATATATAATTGATAATGCATTATCAATCCCGATGCCGCCCCGACACGGTCCCGAATTTGAACCAATACAGCCGAATCTATCCCGACAGAGTCCCGACTGCACAAATTTGGCTGAGTCTCCCGAATGTTAGGGTACAAACCTAACTGTCCGGAGTGCTTGGCCAATCACGCCGAGCATGTGCCGATCATTCCCGATTCTTAGGACAGCGTACCGACAGCGTACCGACACCTCCAGACAAGGTCCCGACAGCGTCCCGACATTCCTAACATTTTTATTTTTGAATCATAGCGCTGTCGGCACGCTGTCGGGAGCTATAATCGGGAATGTGTGACTGAGGCTTAAAGCCTCAATCACACATTCCCGATTTTTCCTGCCGTTCTTTAGCCGACAGCGTCCCGAATCAAATATATCAATAGTCTGGACAATAATCTGAGATTCGGGGCTCCAAATTCACTTTTTGATCTAAATATCGAATATGGTCACGACTGCATCACGACAGCGTCTCGATAGAGTCCCGACAGAGTCCCGATTTTACCGACCGCGATCCGACAGAGTCCCGATAGTGTCCCGATAGCTCCCGACAGCGTCACGACAGCATCCCGGCAGTCCCGACTTTTTTATTATTTGCATCGTAGCGCTGTCTGCACGCTCTCAGGAGCCATAATCGGGAAGCCTTAATGGTGGTCGGTCAAAGCTCTGTCCATGAATGACAAACGCACACAAACACGCACAACGCACACGAGATATACACCGCCTGTGATATATGTAGTGCTTGGCCGATCACGCCGAACGTGTCCCGATGATTCCCGAATGTCAGGCCACGTTCCGAAAGAGTCCAGACAGCTCCCGACACCGTCCCGACAACGTCCTTATATTTCCGACATTTTTGTTTTGAATCGTAGCGCTGTCGGGACGCTGTCGGGAGCCATAATTGGGAATGTGTGACCGAGGATTAAGCGATTGAACTCAACGATGTCTTGTAAGTAATATAGCTCACCCAGCTCTCCCACACACAGTTGTTTACCCGCTTTAAGTAAAGGCTTTTCATTATGCGGCAAATCAATGTTCTAAAAGCTAACCTCCGATTTCAAAGGCAATCAACTGCTCACAGTTGTAGGCTATAAACTCCTCACACAAACAGTTTTTCGGGACCTGCGAAAGAGGCGGAATTCCGTTCCTCGAAATAATTATGTCCGAGTAATTAAATGACACCATTTAAAACAATCAATTTGTTTAAAACAACGTGCTAGTATACCAACAGTGCGCAGTAAAACAATAATGATTTTGCTCCGAGATGATGATTGGCTCCAATGTGATGATTGGTTCCGATGCTTCCGACCGGCGTCAAAATGGGGAGACGGCAATCATCCCCTGGGGCTAATCATCCCCTGGGGCAAATCATCCCTTGGGGATGAATGACCGCCCCCCCCCCATTTTATACTACTAGTACCAATACCTGGAATTATTATTTTAGTGGGTTTTATTAGTTTATTAGTGGCTAAGGAACGAGACCCGAAAATACATCTATAAAAATATGACATTCGCCCTTTTAAGTTTATCAACACATACACCAAATATAGATACGCACTATATTATGAATTTTTTCACCAAATATTTTGAAAGTTATGGGTAGACAGATAACATTTCAGTTATCACAAGGCCTTAATATTTACACAGCATTTTCAATGTCCCCATTTTGTAATTAGATGACAATGACATATTGTTTGATTCCTTTTTGTATGCAGCGAATTATGTTTTTGACATTTGTCTTCATTGCCTCCATTTGACCTTAATTTAGTCGAATTCTTTATTTAGTTTCTTGCGGCGTTCACTCGATCCGTTATTTTTGTGCCAGCATTTTTCAAGATCTTCCTAACTCTTTGTTACTTTGTCACAAACATTATTGTCCAAAAATACACGATTATTTGAATTTGTTTATTCTCAAATTAATGTTCCCAATGCCCTTTAATTTGGCTCTCGCCTTTTTGTAATTTTTTTGCTTTGACAGGGCGATGCAGACGCCTGACATGACAAGTCGCCCATTTTGATACTTACTAATGCATTTTTGGAAATGCCTAAATATTTATCCAGTGGATAAATTATAGCCAAAATGGATAGCTATCCAAGCTGATTATTTTTATACAGCAACCCACCTATCCAGTCTGGATAGCTAAACGGTCTGGATAAGTTTAACCTGAGCTTAGTGCTATCCTGTGGGATAAAATAACCCAAGGTAGGAACAACCGGGTCATTTGCGCTAGATCGAGGTTTGAATATCGTGCCAAGGTTATTCACAATATCAACAAATAGCACGTTTCAGAAAAAGGTATTTATTTAAAACTTGGCATATATCATTGTCATCAACTCCAGCATCGAATGCAACAATCTCCATAACTAAGATTTGTATTGTAAACTAGTTATGCCCTTTGTCACTTTCTACCAAAAGGTTTGGTTCAGTCCTAAACTTCACGTCTACATAGGATATTCACTTAAAACTTACAATATACCATTGCCGTCAACTGCAGCATCGAATACTACAATCACCATAATTCAGTAGTTTATTTTGATATGGTTATGTCACTTTTGCACTTCTATTGTCTAGTTGTAGTTTTGTTTCATGGTATTTTTAAGCACGAATTGGCTACTTAAATCAATTATATACTTTTATTTAGTGTATACAAGTATCATATTAATTCTGAATTTTTCTACTGAATTATTTTGTCAACAGAGCGAAATATAAATGCGATGTTGATCTGATGGACATCAATACCGCATTTGACTGGTTAGAAGAAAGAGGGATTCAAATTTCTATGACGCCATGGGATAAAATTAAAGACCTCATACAAAATATTATGAAGCCGCAGTCAAATACGTTCTCACAACAATTCGGAGAATCAGTAAGTGTACAAATATAAATGACAATGATTTATTTTAAATGTTAGGCCACCGGCCCAAAATACCTATACATCAGTCTGATGTTAAGATATTGTGTCAACTTTTGCATGTTAATTATATGTAGAAATACAAAACATGAATTCAGTTTCATAGCTTAACAAAATCAACATACAATGATTACATATACTCTCGACATTTAACATTTGTACACTTGTCCAGTTATACAATATTGTTTATGGGTTCAATTCATGTGAGTTCGTGCGGAGTTTCATGGAATTTTCAATAAAGTTTGCTACGGCATCTATATAACATGGGTTAGTGGTAGACATTATGTCCACAAACGTGGTATAAGTTTGTAAGTTATGTAACCAAACATCGATAAAATACAAACTATCTCGTCATAATATGGACTATGCAACATAATGTGTATTTCATTTTCGAAAATATATGTACCTTGATATCGACAATATAAACAAAATTTCTCTTCTCTGGAAATATTTAAGTGACGGCCGATTCTCAATCATGAGATTATGGCTAGAAAATCTAAAGTTTGATAGCAAACGCTGAAGTCTCTTATAAACAAATTATATAACAGCACGAACTATTAGCTTGGGATAAACACTAATTACGTACTAAGTTCCTTTAATAAGTCTCATTTTACTACATCAACACAGAAGTGGGGTATGCTTTGTCATAAGGCAACGACATCAAACAGGATTAGGCAGACATATACAACGTTTTCATTGATGAGCTCAACGAGTTGCCATCTTATGCGAAACAAACATTGCAACCTGAATTCGGGGATGCTCTTTCGAAACTGACCAGTAACAGAGAACAGTTTCTTCGTACGGAATGCAAAATTGTTATAGCAGGATACTCTGTTTGTTCTTTCATGCAATCAATTGATATGTTTTACAATATAATCAGGTGTCATTAAGTGGCAGGCAAGTTGATTAAATTATACATTTATGTTTTCAATATAACTCTAATGCTCGTAAACTTGTTTATAAACATGGATTCTAATATAGGTCAAAGCCACGGGACAGTTTGTTTTGACATTATAAATATGTACATTTTCTATTCTAGTGGAAAAAATTGAATAATAAGATATACCTTCTTTTATTAATACTATATTAATACTATAAGAAAAACATAAACGTTGGGATAATTGTAGGTCCACTGTATTTATTGAGAATATTGATAGGCAACGGGTTACATCTATTTTTTAATCACTTAGAAGCATGCACTGAAAACGGATTCTTTACCCAAGAAATAGCAGATGACATTGTGATATGCAGTCACTGAACTCAGTACTCGAAACAGCTTGCAAAACTGCATTCGGGATAGCAAATACGAATAAAAGCAATGATATAAAAAGTAACAAAAACAGTTCTTTACCAAGCTGGTTTTTGACCTAAATGCAAAAAAGCGCGTAAAGACTTTCACACAGCAAAATACATGTACAAAGTAGGTAAAAATCCCCCAAAACAAAACTAATTTAAAAAATAAAAGTAAAACATATAAAACCATAATTAAAATGTTCAAAAACAGAGAAGATAAAAAACGCATACATCAACATAGAACTTTGAAGAAAACGGACCCGCGCATGTATTGGAAAATGTTAAGTAACAAAACGTCAAATAAAACTGACGTCAACCTTTATGATCTATATGATTTCTTTAAAAACAACGTTAACTACTCCTCAGATATCGTTACTATTAATTCAAAAAAATACCCTCTGTTTATAATGGCACAAATATGGAAATCAATAATACAATTACCGAAAATGAATTTGAAAATGCTATCAAATCGTTGAAAACGAACATACCTTCTATATTATTAAAGACATATATGTAAAATTATTTAATCTGATATTGGACCACGGCATAATCCCAGAAGCATGGACAATTGGAATCATGAACCAAATCCTATAAAAAATAAGGGTGACCTATGTCGGCAAGAAAAGTATAGGCCGATTACACTGTAAGCTGCATGGGAAAATTATTCACATGTATAATTAATAAACGTATTGAAAAATACGTCGAAACAAACAATCTATTCAACAGTTGCCAAGCTGGATTTCGAAAAAACTACTCCACGTCTGATAGCATGTTCATACTTCACCATTTAATACAGTACATAAACAACGGAAACATGAAATTACTCTGTGCTTTCATCGATTTAAAACAAGCTTGTGATACGGTTTGGAGACAAGGTTTATGGCAAAAGCTTATTAACACAAACATAAATGGAAAATGCCTTAAACTTATCCAGAACCTGTATAACAACATCAAATCTTGCGGCAGTAATAACTCTATATTTTCAAACTTCTTTACTAGTAGTCTTGGTGTCCGCCAAGGCGTAAACTTCTCGCCGCTCCTGTTTTTACTGTTCCTAAACGATCTACAAAATTTCACCCAAAATTTAAGTAACGGATGTGTGAACATTAGTGACGGTACCAACTCTCATACTATGCAAACATTCCTGAAACTATTTGTCTTGTTATATGCTGCCGACAATATTATCCTGTCTCAGACTGAAGATGTATTACAAAATGCATTAAACATGTATTCGCAATACTGCGACCTTTGAAAACTTAAGGTTAATACCACAAAATCAAATATAGTAGTTTTCGGTAAAGGAAGACAGAAAACATTCAATTTACATTTAATAATGAGAAGCTTGATATTGGTAAAGAATACAAATATTTAGGGGTATATTGTAACCGATCAGGTTCGTTTTACAGTTGTAAGAATGGCATAGCACAACAGGCCACAAGAGCTATGTACAGTCTAATTAAAAACACCTACCGTCTTGAATTACCTATTGATCTACGTATAGAACTGTTTGAAAGAACGATTAAACCCATATTATTATATGGTGCAGAAATTTGGGGACATGGTAATAACATTATCCTAGAAAGAGTCCATCTGAAATATTTAAAATATATCTTAAAATTGCAAACTTCGACTCCAAACTACATGATATGGAGAAACAATCATAAACCACTGTCAATATAGAATCCTCTAGCAATAGTACATTCTATAGAACATTTCAATTGACGTTTGGGTACGAAAACTATTTATCTGACATCTCTAACAAGCACTTATTTTCTGTTATAAAATTTAGAACCAGAAACCACAGAATGCCAATTGAGAAGGGTAATTGGAATAATGTTCCACTAGACGAAAGATGCTGTGCCCATTTTACAATAAATTAGGTGACGAATTCCATTACTTATTCGAGTGTGTCCTCTTTGACGCAGACATAAACAGACTTATTAAACAACATTTTGACAGACATCCAAACATATACAAATTAGAAAAGCTAATAAATTCACATAATAAGCAAACCAAATCAAAACTGTATAAATTTATCTTTATAATTTTGAAAAAGATTGGGATACAACAAATGATCTGTATTGCTATGGTTCGATTTATCTACTTCACTAATACAATGCCAATTTTGTTGAAATTAAGATCTTTCTGTAAATATATTATATATAATTATGTACCTAAAATTTGCATAGATATAACAAAACTTGTTAAACCATGAGATATACGCTGATATAATGTATATTGTTGGACTAAGTTATTAACAATAATGTTAAAATGTTCGTCTGTCTGTTAAAATATATATTTATTCTTGTCTAGATAAAGCAAGACTTCTTAAACCTATCTATGATTTTAATTAGCGTGCTCTGATATAATGTAAATTGGTGGACTAAGACATCAATAGTACTGTTAAAATGTTCGTCTCTATGTTATAAATATATACTTCTATTTGTCTAGATAAAACAATACTTTTAAACCATCAATCTATGTTTTGTATATAGCATGCGCTTATATAATTAATATTGTTTAGCTAATGCATAAAAATAATCTTAAAATGTTCATCTCTCTGTTTAAAATGAATACCGTACTTGATATTTGTCTAGAGAAAAGAATACTTTTTAAACTAAGCATCTATATTTTATATATAGCGAGCGCTGATATAATGTGTATTACTTAACCAAGACATAAACAATATTGTTAAAATGTTTGTTTCGCTGTTAAAAATATAAACCATACGTTTGTATATAGCGGGCGCCAACATAAATGTACATTAAAAATAATTAACCAGCTAAGACAACAGTATAGTTATAATTTTCTGGCTCTTTTTAAAAATATACAACTTGTCTAGATGAAACATTATCTCCTAAACCCTGTATCTATGTATCTAAAGTGTACATTGCTGAGCTAAGACATTAGCAATATTGTTAAAATGTGTGTACTTCTGTTAAAAAATATATCCCTTACATATGTCTTGATAAAACAATACCTTTTAAATAATATATTTTGTATGTTTTGTAAATGACGTGTGCTGTTAAAATGTAAATTGTTGAGCTAGACTAACCAAACCTAGAAACTGATATTGTTGTATCATATTTTATACAAACAAATATGTCTAATTTTGTCAACTTTACTAACACCTTGCACTTAAATCTATGCAACACACCTAACCAAATACATACCGTAAGATAGCTATGTACCCTGTAACCCATTTGTACTCCATCAAGGTCGCCTATTATTTAGTTTCGAATTGGGGATCTAATATAGAAAAGTACACCAATTTAACAATCATTGAATTACTTTACAATAACTGATGGAAATCTACCCGATATATGTGAATGTCCAGTTACCAGATTAGACTGTGTATCTGCACTTATATACCTAGTAATTATGTTCCTATGTATATTATTGAAAATGTTGTGTTTCTTTCCATTCTACTGCCAACTATTGTATTGTATACTTCATTTGCCATGTTCAATGGTATGAATGAATAAACGGTGCTTGACTTGACTTGACTATACTAAATTGTCCGAATACTTTATCTGATCTCATTTGCAGGTATGCTTTGACGACATAAAACTTTGTTTATACATATGCTACATTTTAACGCTAAATGAAAAAAAAGCTATCACGCGAAATTTCATGACGTCATATATATATATATTTGAATAATATATAAGTAATATACGTTACGTATTTTTTGTTTACACATAATTTTATACAGGAGATCTGAGGTCTCTCTGTTTATCTTCAATTATTTCTTACCATATTTTCTGAGATACTTTTACTCCTGAACTAAATACATTAGCAAGTTTACATCGAATGAACTTCGTCATATCTTTTAAAGAGTGAAGTTGACGATTAATCCCTCTGTCGTCTAGCCAGCCATCATCTATGTCCATTTCATCAAGATATCTTTATCGTCATCTCTTCTAAGGAATGAAGATAACTAAGATTTGTATTGTAAAATAGTTATGGTTTGGTTCAGTCCTAAAACTTCACGTCTACATAGGATATTCACTTAAAACTTACAATATACCATTGCCGTCAACTCCAGCATCGAATACTACAATCACCATAATTCAGTAGTTTATTTTGATATGGTTATGTCACTTTTGCACTTCTATTTTCTAGTTGTAGTTTTGTTTCATGGTATTTTTAAGCACGAATTGGCTACTTAACTCAATTATATACTTTTATATAGTGTATACAAGTATCATATTAATTCTGAATTTTTCTACTGAATTATTTTGTCAACAGAGCGAAATATAAATGCGATGTTGATCTGATGGACACCAATACCGCATTTGACTGGCTAGAAGAAAGAGGGATTCAAATTTCTATGACGCCATGGGATAAAATTAAAGACCTCATACAAAATATTATGAAGCCGCAGTCAAATACTTTCTCACAACAATTCGCAGAATCAGTAAGTGTACAAATATAAATGACAATGATTTATTGTAAATGTTAGGCCACCGGCCCAAAATACCTATACATCAGTCTGATGTTAAGATATTGTGGCAACTTTGCATGTTAATTATATGTAGAAATACAAAACATGAATTCAGTTTCATAGATTAACAAAATCAACATAGAATGATTACATATACACTCGACATTTAACATTTGTACACTTGTCCAGTTATACAATATTGTTTATGGGTTCAATTCATGTGAGTTCATGCGGAGTTTCATGGAATTTTCAATAAATTTTGCTACGGCATCTATATAACATGGGTTAGTGGTAGACATTATGTCCACAGTCGTGGTATAAGTTTCTAAGTTATGTAACCAAACATCGATAAAATCCAAACTATGTCGTCATACTCATTTTCGACAATACATGTACCTTGATATCGACAATATAAACAAAATTTCTCTTCTCTGGAAATATTTAAGTGACGGCCCATTCTCAATCATGAGATCATGGCTAGAAAATCTAAAGTTTGATAGCAAACGCTGAAGTCTCTTATAAACAAATTATATAACAGTACGAACTATTTGCTTGGGATAAACACTAATTACGTTACTAAGTTCCTTTAATAAGTCTCATTTTAATAGATCAACACAGAAGTGGGGAATGCTTTGTCATAAGACAACGACATGAAATAGGATTAGGCAGACATATACAACGTTTTCATTGATGAGCTCAACGAGTTGCCATCTTATGCGAAACAAACATTGCAACCTGAATTCGGGGATGCTCTTTCGAAACTGACCAGTAACCGAGAACAGTTTCTTCGTACGGAATGCACAATTGTTATAGCAGGTTACTCTGTTTGTTCTTTCATGCAATCAATTGATATGTTTTACAATATAATCAGGTGTCATTAAGTGGCAGGCAAGTTGATTAAATATGTACATTTTCTATTCTAGTGGAAAAAGTTGAATAATAAGATATACCTTCTTTTATTAATACTATATTAATACTATAAGAAAAACATAAACGTTGGGATAATTGTAGGTCAGCTGTATTTATTGAGAATATTGATAGGCAACGGGTTACATCTATTTTTTAATCACTTAGAAGCATGCACTGAAAACGGATTCTTTACCCAAGAAATAGCAGATGACATTGTGCAGTCACTGAACTCAGTACTCGAAACAGCTTGCAAAACTGCATTCGGGATAGCAAATA